>OY821520.1:164417754-165012754 GCA_963682025.1 Cordilura impudica | reverse complement strand
CATTCAGGCATACGTGTAATTGCACAGTGCTCCGCTAAGACTCCTATAGACATGCTAGTCATCTATTTGCAAAAGCTATGAAGAATTGGTTCCTCTAGAGAGATGATTTGCATTCACCTTTTCCTCAATTTTGTTCCTGCCATTTCGTAGATGACGTTTGAGAGATCTTGAGAGCAACGAAATTGTGTTTGAATAGGCTTATGTTTGAAAGCTCAACATACCGTGAAAATTTAAGGTAGTTTCTACATGAGTTGCCCGAATCTTGACCTGGAAGATACTACACTAATCTGAAATAGTAAACTCCCAACCCTGTCCCCGTTTGCATCTTCGCACCAGCAGTCGGAATACGGGTTGTGTAACACTGTTTTATATATACTAGCAGATTCCAGCACTCGAAATTCGAGTGCAAATTCTAGGCAAATTATTTTTCAACTTAGCCAATTCACAAACCACCCCTTTTGGTATATTAATATTGTGAATGAAGAAAACAAACTTACAAATACATTAACAAATTAAATAAACTCACAAATAGCATTGTGTAATTTTATGTATGTATTAGTAGCAACTTTAAATAAAGACAAAAATTTAAAAATCTGTAAGTCTGCTGAACAGCTAAAATGAAATACATTTAAAAAAAATGGAAAAAACGGTAGAATAAAATGGTAGAATAAAACGGTAGAACAAAACATCGGTCACAAGAAATAACCTGGCCTATTAATATTATAGATACTATCATGGAAAATGATTTTTTGAGATTACCGAACTTATTCCAAATGTTCGAGTTTCAGTTCGCTCTAACCGCTTCCAGTTGACCGCATAACACAACGCAGAACAAATTCGTTTATAAATCGAATTAGCCATATGTGGACTAAACTCGTCACACAACTCATTTTTAACAGTTATAATGGAATAAAATTTAAAAACGAGACCTTCGTTGCTCCTTTTAATAATCTACTTACCTGAGATCAGCATAATTCCCTGCACATCGGGGCATCCCCTGAGTGTTGGTTAATAATTGAAACAAAGAATTCATATGGATAGTGCCACAGCAGAGATCTACTTGGTTTAAGAAATATAGATTCCCATTATTTATCAGATGTAAAAAGCTCAAAATTTACAAAACCTTGAAAAGTTTTATAATAAGTATAATGAGCATAAAAAAGGGACATTATTGCACACTATTGTAAAAATACACGTAAGAAAGTTATAGTTGGTCTAAGCCAATCATGCGTTATTCTACGCCATGAGTTTGGGAGTGAGTCTTATGTGCAAGCACACTGAATTGAGGTGAAGGTTCGAATGGACATCTATAATATTAATAGGCAAGGCGATTTCTTGTGACCGATGTAAGTTTCACAATTTTACCCCCATTTTGAGAAAAAATTTATAATTTGAAAGGTATTTCTTTTTAGCTGTTTTCCAGATTTACAAATTTTCACCGTCTGGAACATTTTTTTGGAGTTATGATCGTTTAAAATTGATACTAACACATACATAAAATTATACAGTGCTATGTGTGTGTTTATTAAATTTGTTAATGTGTTTGTGTTGAGTTTGCTTTCTTCATTCAACATAAGTTGAATTGTGAAGCATACCTTTAGGGTCTTTATAAAATGAAAAAAATTTTCACTCGAATTTCGAGCGCTGGAATCTGCTGGTAATATATAAGCATACTGTGGTTAAAATCGTTTCCGGAGTGGCTTCCGAATTGGTTCGGCACACATCTCCTTAAGGCTTGGTAAGATTTGATAGGCGAAAAAAGGCCAATTTTCATGATTTCTAAGATATGAATAACGTTGGATTACATATTTCATATACACGTTTTAGCATAACATTTAAAGTATCTTTGAAAAAACTATCAACCAAAAATGTTAATAAATAAGTCCATGACAGCGAGTCTCCGGAAGCGCCTCGAAAAAAGTTGTATGTAAAACATAAAAATTGAAATTAAAAGGTAATATGTTTCCCTAGGTAATGACGAAGTTTTTTTATTTTACTATTATAATTTTTTAATATGAAACCAATGATTTTTGCTATAAAATTTCGAAGAATTGGTTGTTAAAAAATGTATAAAAACTCTCCGTGATTACCTGTTGATATATGTGAAGGAATAGTTTATAAAATTTCAAAAGATCGGTCAAGTAAATTTTGATTCATGATGCTCACGGATTTCAAAAAGGCTGTATGCGAGAAAATGAGTTTAAAGTTTTTAACATATACGTTATACCGTATGAGGGCCAGCAGCTGGTAGCGCTGTTAGTTAGTTTTGCTCCGATTTACTTGAAAATTTGACACAACACTTTAGATATGTTGTGCATTCATAAAAAATGAAAAAGAAAATTTTGAAAACCTTACCCGCCCTTAATTAATAAAAAGTGGGCAATTATGGTATTAGATATTATCAGAACTTTGTGAAAAATGGCCGAGAAAAATAAATGCCGCGTGAGAGAGTGTATTCTAAAGTTGCAAAAACAATAGTTGTCTGCCAATAATTCTGGCTTCTTTTTGTGAATAGCTTCATGCTAGCGACGAATAAAACTGAAATAGCATTCAATGAAAACAGTTTGGCCTGTCCGTGAGAAATCATAACGTATAACATCATGATAATTGAAGAAAACTTTTAAAAACTTAAACGACTTTATCGTGAACTTTTCGGTCTTGCTTCATATTTGCCCGATATTCACTTCACTGGTCGCTTGTTTCGGTGTCGTGGGCATAGCTCGGGGACTCGTTACACGGATGCTAAGTGGTGTAGGAACCAATCGAGACTAAATGCGTTTAAACCACAAACCAATTTCTAATAAGGTGTCAACGGACCTTTTTGAAATGTCACTAATGTTACCAAGATTTATAATTGGCAATCGACGATTTTTTAATACTAACTCTTTTTTGGGTGATATTTTTTCTTGTCTGCGGTACTTTTTGTATTCAACGGTTTGCGTTTTGAAATTGTGCTTCCTTGGAATTTTTCGTATATCTTGTAATTTTTTTTCTCGATATAGCCTACTCATCGAAGGCTTACTGAAACACACTCTGCTTGCTGCAGCAGAAATTTCAATCCACTAACAAAAGTTAATTGAACTTCTTTGTTCAACAAAACCAGACACATTAAAAACGAGTGTCGATATAAAGCCAATGAAAAGGATTATATGAAATTTGATAACCCACGAAAACTCAAAAATTGATAAACCCACGAATTTTAAATTGCAAATTTACCTCTTTACTTGGCCATAATATTACAAATTATTATGATAGTTTTGTAAGTTTAAAATGAATTAAAGCAAGAAAATAATATTCTTGCATTAGCACTGCATCTCGACAAAATGTGACAGTGTGAATTTTGCCAAAATCGCACCACTGAGTACTATACTTATGGTATTTGGTCAAGGTATAATGATGTTTGTAACTACCAAAAATATTTGGCAATCTTTTGTTATGCCAACCGACTCAGAATAAATTCCTGAGAATCGCTTTCTGAGTCGATTTAGAGACTTCCGGCCGTTCTGTCCGTGCAGCTGCCCATGTGTACTTTGTAGTCAAACTACAGGTCGCATATATAAATATATCTCGCTGAAATTTGGTACATAGGTCACAGAACGAACGTTGTTGAAATTGCTGACAAGTGCATATTCAGACCCAGTCCGCATACAAATGATCCCTCATTGGTTAACCCTTAGTTTTTATACCCAATTAGTAACACCTAAGATCGATTCTCCTAACGTTTGGTATTGGGTATCGCATAGTCGGTTTAAACTGGCATGGCTCTGGTATATTATAAACAATAATGATTTTAGATTCAGCTATGCTGCAAGGTAGACATAATTTTTAATTTTAATAAAAATGGAAGGATTAACAATCCAAGCAAGCAAGGTGATAAAAAGGGAAGCCCCACAAGTAGGAATTGCATATCCTCTTTTGTAGTAGCTTCTAATTAATTAAATCCTCCAAACCATTGACGAAATAGTTTTTGGCCGATAATATGGTGGTTATGATCAGTTGTAGATTATTATCAAAGACCAGTGATCTTATTTAGTTATCATATATTTTTACTTATATTTGTTCTGAAGGAAACTAAAGTTCCCGAGTTTGGACTACAAGAGAGGATAAATATTTGAAGGTTTTTCTGGACTCTAAACTCACTTCTGCTAGGAATACGTAGAAAAGGCGAGAATTTCAAGAAGAATTTTGGCAAGAGATGGGGTCGTGGACCGAAAATCATTCACTGAATCTGGTGTGGTGAAAGACTTTGGATGTAAAAGCCAGGATTTCTAAATTCATGAAGAATTAGCCTATGTTGGCTCCTTTGGATATGCAGCACATACATATCGCTTTTGGGGACAAAACACAATATTCCGGAGAGTGGGCGAGACACAGGTTTGTGGCGAAGCAGATATATGTATTACCTCGGTGATGAAGATAAGAACAGAATTTGATTATAGGATCTTGATACTTAGATATTTCGTAAAAGTTCTGTTAAAGTTATAGCACAGCACTCGAAATTTGAGTGAAAATTCAAGGAAATATATTTTTAGTCAATTTTTGTCTTCCAATGTTTTTTTAATATATATATATATGAATATTTAAATGAGCCGTCTGATATATAATTTAAATCATTCGCATTAACAGGCTGTAACGAATTTTTATAAATATTATATTTTATTTATTTTAGTATATTCTCATTCTCAGCTTCTCCTCCATAAGAATTACAACTATCCCATTTTGCACACTCCTCCGTGCCCGCGTATTGCTTAAAAAGGAAACTAAAAATTTACCCTCACGTATTAATATATAGATTTAGATTAAGATTCACACAGTTCACTTAGGAAAGGAAATAATTGTGCAACGGGATATGTTTCAGTCAGCTACTAATTTTTTTGTGATCAGTTCTTCTGCTCTCAAAGCGTTTTAATCGAGAGCAGGCCTTTTCAGGATATGCAATGGATTTACAGTACAAAAACCGTACCTGGTGCCGATATCAGAAAATATATTATGGGAAGGCGGAAAGAGTGAGTAATGTTAGGAAGACTTGCGTGGAAAATTAATTTAACATGTGCCTGATAAACGAATTTTCTACATAATGTGTTGTTCGCTTAACCAGACAATAGACTACTTACAGACGGGTGTAATTAACTAGAGAAGCGGGTGGTATGAACTGAGACTCGGGCACTTTGAGTAAGTGCCCTACCCTACTGTCATTAATAAGCATCAACGCCCTCCTTTGTACATGATCCAGGTACTCCAAAATAAATTTAAAAACTCCTGGCCATATAAGACAGTTGCATTCCATTTTCTTGCGGATATAGCTGGTATAGGCTTTAAGGAAATCAGAGGAGCGAAGTAGCTTTGGCACCATTTTTATAAGCCAAGATTCTTGAATTCTTCCTAGTAGACTTGAAAGACATATGCATTCCAACGGCCATTGGGTAGACTTTTTGTGTCCAGTATATCAAAACTATAAGAATCGCCAATTCCTATACCATTCCTATATACTGTGAGGATCAAAATCGGCACTCATTTTGACCCACACTAATATGATGATATTCATTACCCCACTATGTATGTGTACCTTATTATCATTCATATTAAATTTCCTATTCCTGAAAATTACCATTATGTTTACTATTGTATAACATCACCTCCCTATGTACTTATACACTATTGTCATTCATATTTATTGTATTAATTTATAAGGAGATGCTTATATTCTTAAATATTATTATTGTATTTATTATTCTAACGGTTATATTTCTATAACATTTTATTAGTTACGACCTTACCAGTAAGTTATGTATAACACTTATACATTACAATATTTCCAGTATAAATTAACATGTATATAGCGTCCCCTAACGCCAATAAGCTGACAAGTCAGCTTATGCTGATTGATCAATGACGTTCGTAACCTACACGTATACATGTGCGTGTGTTTCACAATACATTTCTGCGGGTATAAAAGGCCGAACAACAGATAGACAGAGATCAGTCATCGTGTAGCTGTTGAGGTAAGACTGTTAGAGGACAGCTTACTACATTAAGATATTTCGGTGGAAACTATTATCCCTGTTTAAAAGCATAATCCGATAGCGGTCGTTTATGTGGGAAACTGGGAATAACCAAACCAATTTGATAGTGGGCATTTGCTTTGGGTTTCCATGCGTGTAACTAAATGTGAACCTCAGTACCGTGTTTAACACTTTATTTGTCGTGGTATTAAATTCGTATAATATCTGTAGTTCATTATTGTATATGTTTTAAAATATATAAAGTTTATAACGTTTTCATACAAATATCGAGTGTCCATCTTTCCTCATATTTCGAAACCGGCAGTTCAACACATCGGACGTGTCCGTCCGTTCCAGCTCTTCATCAACATATTAAACGTGTCCGTCCCTCCGCACAAATCTGCTAGTGCATCCGTCCTTCTTCAATAATTCGATACCGGCAGATCAACACATTGGACGTGTCCGTCCACTCGAGCTATTCATCGACGGCAATTTAATACATTAAACGTGTCCGTCCTTCCGCATGAATCTACTAGTATGTTCGTCCTTCTTCATACAATTCGGTACCGACAATTCAACACCCATTCTACTTAATCATAAACGTGTCCGTCCTTCCGCAAAAATCTACTGTGGGTCCGTCTTTCTTCAACAATTCGATACCGGCAGTTCAACACATTGGACGTGTCCGTCCAATCCAGTTATTCATCGACGGCAATTTAACTTCATAAACGTGTCCGTCCTTCCGCAATAATTATCCACCGTCTGTCCTTCCATACTAAACATCGAGTGATTTTTAAATTTTCTGTTAACGACCCTGGACAAGGCTGAGCTTACACAGGCTTAGGCAAAATTGCGTCGTTACAATACAGCCGTGTAGGTCAGGAAACAACGCTGGGTCTTGTGCGCATTAAAATTAACCGACTCAGAGATTCTTAACATGTCTCGAATATTGTGTCATTCATGGTCAGCTTTCGGCTCCCAGTTTCAAAAAGGCTTGAACTATAATTGAAGGGAAATAAATGACAAATGTTGGTTTAATCTACCAAAGAGTAGATATTATTGGAGGTTTCATTACCAAGGTCATTAAAAAGGTAAGCGAAGGAGAGGGAGAAAGAAAAGAACCTTGGGAAATCCGTGAATGAAGCTGAATCTCATCAGATGAGGCCTCATGAGTAACAGCACGTATTGTGCAGTCTCTAGCAAAACTCGCTACAAATTAAGACATGTCAGGACTGACTGAAAATGCAGTTCGCTTTATAACTAATGCTTCATTTCACTCGCGAATGGATGCCTTGGAAACATAGAGATCAACCACTTTCCTCAAAATTGTGAATGAATAGGCTCCAATAGTCAGAAATAAATGCTAACAGGTCTCGCATAGAGCGACTTATACTGAAGCCATAGTGGCCATCATCTTTGGGAACGCAGAGAAGATTGCAATTGTACACTTATTTACAGGGTTATTAGCCTCACGCTATTTAGCGATTTATTGGATATAGATAACCTTCCAAATATGAACCAGCTAGCTTCGAAGAGCGCTGTTTCAGCACCAGTGCTGATACCATCCCAAAGACTTGTTAGAGATACTATTGTTCTTGTAAATTCAAAAAGAATTACAAGACTTTACTGGACATTGAGGAATTGGGAGTATCGCCGATCGCTTAGGTATCGTGGAATCCAACATGGCAGACAGCCTTCCAAATCCAATCTTCCTTCTGTAGGGTTCTGCATAGGCACTTTTAAGAGGGCAATCCACATAAACTAATCCATTCTAACCTAAAAAAATATAATGGTCTCAAAACTTTGTTGCTACAAAAATGGATAAACTATAGCCTATATGTTTAAATATTTCTATATTTGATAATCCAGATTATCAAATCATCAGAAAGAATCTCTGGAACATATTATACGCCCCAAATTAAAAGTGATGAGAAATAAATACATTAAAGTCCAATTGACGTTCAAACCAGTCGTAAGTATATTTAGTGGCTGCCATAAAAGTGTTGGAGTATTAGAAAACTAAAACACAAAATTTTAGAAAGCCTTAACACTGTTCGATCACAAAAACACAATGTAATTATAGTCTCATTCCTGCAATAGCGGCCACAGGTTGTGTTCTCAAACATTAATTTTATCAGCACAACAATCACCATCACTTTTTACGTTTTATGTTGTTGTTATTGCTTTAAAGCGGACATCACTTTAACGCCTTTTCCTTTTATACTCTATACCCTACGGAAGAAAATGGTATTGTGTTATATGGAATAAATGGATAATTTTTAGTCATAAGGACAATTTTTTGGATTTTTTTACAGTTATAAAGAAAATAAATTTTGCCAAAATAAGGAATTCAATTCTGGTTCAAGAGCTACATTTGAATTTGTTTACGAATTGTTTTTAAATTGATTTCAGAAAGAAACGCCCAAATCATCTGTATAAGTTGGGTTTTCCTGTCGAATATATGGCAGATAGCTCTACAAGTTAAAGTTATTAATGTTTTTAATTTATGTTTTTTAATGAAACTTTTTGATTAATTATACAATTATCAGAATAACATAGATGAATAAATGTTTTGTAACAAGATTAATACAGCAATCATAAATTCTGAATGTGGAATTGACAGAAATTTTCAGTTAATAGAGTATGTCTAATACAAATTGTAGAATAAAACATGGTCGTTTTTGTCAGTCAATAATCTTTTGACTTGTTTTTGTAGCGGCTTTAGTACCATAATTGTACAATAACAACATTGGCAATGGCAGCAATCCCAGCAAAACATAGCTACAAGGTCATATTTATTAAATTTTATGAGGCAACTTAACTGTCGACGACGTCAGCGCCGTCTTTTTGGTTGGTCATTAAAAAAAGCTTTAAGTAACGCTTTTGTTTTAATTTATTGCCTACAAATATGCTTAAACGTTTTACGGCTAAAAATTCGAATTAAAAATTGTTCGCGTAACAATAACGCAAAATAGCCAAACGAACAAAAGTGGAAGAAGAAAAGAAGGCAAAAACGAAAAAGCTGAAAATTATTTTAAAAAAGTATACAACAAATACAATTGTACTACATTTAATTTGTTGTAAACTTTAATAAATTATTGTTACTTTTGGACTTTTTGCAGCTGATAACTATGGTCGTAATGGTGGTAGTTTTCTATGTGTTTGTATAAGTGATGAAATCGGTAGATGGTTTTGTGTTGTAGTAATTGTGTGTGCTTGTGTATAACTTTATTCCAACATGGTTATTTAAATTAATAAGTAAACGATGCTAAAGACGCTGACGACACTTTACATTGGTGACGATGATTATGGTCATAATGAACGTGACGATAATCATGCTGATGAGTTTCCACTGCCTTAACAATAAAATCATTGCTAAAAGGTTGTGGCCTCATTTATATCCTCTGAAAGTATTTTTTCTCTTTTTTGTTTGCTTAAGCATAAGTATGGAAATTGTATTTTATTTTTTTGTTTGGTTAAACAAGAATCTCTTCACGGATATAACACAAATTGCCTGAAGCGAAAGTAAAGCAAATTTTTTAAGGGCGTCAAAGTGATAATATTTGTTTTCCTTTATCGTGGTTTTAAACAAGATTAACCAAAATACTTGTAAGGCAACAACATAAGTATTATTAAATAATTTAATTAAATTTTAAATCAAAAATATTACCTATTTACTTAGATATAAAATTATTAAACATGGTTGGTGCTCTAACTGCTTAGATTCGGTGATAAAACCTGTTGGCGTTACGGGTAGTTATTGTGATTAACTTTTTTGTTTCAAATCATTTCTTTTAAAAATTCAAACCGAAAACATAGATAATTTAGGAATAGTATTTTTCGTGTAGCATTAACAGAATAAATCATATAAAGAACGATATTGAAAAAAAAAAACTTAACACACGTTCATCCCCTCACCTCTTTCCCACAAGCATGTTTTGAATTTTTATTCGATATAGCTATCTTTGAAAAATATGTCACTTATTATGTTTAATGACAATCCTGTTCATTGGTTGTTAGTTAAAACAGGGAATAAAAAAATTATTCAAAAGGCCCTAGGTCCTAGGTCCATAAGTAGAAGCTAAAAAATTTTCTGCTTTTGTAAGCTCTAATATTGCTCAAATTACATTTGTATGTATGTTAGGATTTTTTCGATCCTTATTACTCTTTTGGTATATTTTTGTAAATTCTAATTATAATAAAACAGGGCCAACCGGGTTTGTAAAGGGAGTTAAATTTTAATCAAACAAATTTGTGGAAATGATTTCGGGCACATTTCTAATCAAATTTCCCGACGTCCAATTTTGAGCCACTTAGAGGAGGCTACATGTCACGAATAACATGAACAATGTTGGCCACCAAGGCATGAATGCTGGTTTATCAGCATAAGCCAGTAACTTCACGTAGCCCCACAAGAAATAATCAAGAGGTGTAAAATCGGACGATCATTTCTCGAAATCAGCTTATCGCCAAATTCTGATATAAATACGTAGATGGTTGCAAATTTTATAATATGCAAGTATATGTGCCATTAAGATTGCGCACATAAATAATTTTACATAAATAAATCTCAATAACTGTTAACTGATAAGTGCTATCAATAAAAATTGTTGATTAACATTATTAATAATATCAGAAAATTATTCTAAAACACTATAAATAATTTTGTGGAATTTTTGTTTGTATTTTCAATTATTTTTCGTGGCTTAGTTTTAAACTTCATTACACTTTTTAGCACAACCAAATTGGAAAGTAATAATGTGTAACCCTACCAAACACTTTAGGGATACAAGTTTAGGCCTAAGATATTATGCGTGTAATGGAAAAAATAGTGTATTTATTGCTTAGATAGATCTTACGTCAAATCATCACAAATAGAATTACGTTTGGAAAACATTACCAAATTAACAAAATTTACTTTGATTCGCGATACTTATAGAGGATGTTTATAGAAAAATTGTATCCATCGATGGGGCTCATTTGTGGCTTGACAGGTTTGTTAATATACAAAATTAGGCTAGTGGCATGATTGGACCTTATTCTTCAAAAAATGAAGTCGGAACTCACATTAGGGTGAATGGAGAACCTTATCGCCCCATGACCAGATCGACTCGGACTCACCTTTTGTATCGATTTAGCGATGTTCTTATGGCTGTCTGTTTGCCTGTATATGTGTCCATTAGTGATCCTATGTATATGGCCATTTTTCAAATTGCGATTTTGGGGATAGGCGGAGTCCAGTTAATTACCTTTCAATATAAAACTAATAAATGTGAAGTTTGGGGACAATCGGATAAAGAAAAGTCGCGCCGGAAATCGATTGAAAATTTCAAGTGTGTTTATATGGGGAAAATTTGACTTTTTTTGAGATTTTTTGAAAATTTCAATCTATAGTTTAATTTTCCCGACAAATTGTTATACAGTTCGGGATCATCTTTTTTTATCTCTTCAAAAAGCTATAAAACTTCAAAATCGAATAAATAAATGCCCCAGATCACTTTTGTGGCAAAAAAAACTAGGTCATGATATTTGATGGCATTTTTGAGAAGTTGATTAAAGCCATAATTTTGTTTTGGGGTGTATACTTATAAGCACTTAGATATGAAGTATTGTTTTATTAACACGTTATTAACCTAATGCGCATTGAAACCGAAAATGGGTAATTTTTTTAAATAAAATTTTGAAAACTCCTTTTTCAAGTTTTAAAAAATTTTCTTAAACAAAATTTAAAAAAATTGATCTGTTGCATGTTACAGATTAATTGCATGAATTTTTGAGTAAATCCCTATGCCAGAATTTTTTTGACAAGGATTTTATTTTTGCGGATTTCGATAAAAATTGGATTTTTGTAAAATATTCTGTAAATGTACTCTTTCTAAATACTTTGTATCAAAAATTCGTCACTTTTATACTTTTAAATGTTATCTTTCATCTTAATAGCCTAGGGTTTCGGAAAAAAATAATATGACTCCATCAACCCTTTATATGTAAAAATATTGCCAAAAGTTAAGAAATTGGTTCATATGTTAAAAAGTTACGAGTAAAATTTATGAAAGCCTTTTCGATGTGGTCAAATTGGACATCCTATAATCTGCAATTTGTTGTAATAGGGTGCATGTAAGTTAAAGCTTGTTGAAGCCTAAGGCTGATATAGTTACAAGTTGTATATTTACTGTCCCTTTTTTTTATTTGGAACCACTGAGTTGCATTAAGCTTAAATGTAATACAATGCAATCTTTCTGATGTTGAAATTTTCGTCTACCCTTTTTAAGTGAACTTTTATATTTTTGCATAAATATAATTTAATGCAGAATCATGTAACAAACGCCGCTTTAAACTTAATTATTTTGCAGGCTTACTTCTTCACCACTACAATTACACATTAATCATACATTATGGTCCAGCAGCTTTGCTGTTGTTCTTTTTTTGTGTGTTAAAATTATGAAAGTTTAAGTCAATCCACAAAATATAAATTAATGACTTTTAATAAAGACATCAATATGTAATTTTGGTTTACGTAATGCAAATGAGTCAAAATAATGCAACATCAACAGGCCAATTAAAATTATTTACTTAACCAAATAAAAAATTATCATAATTTCGCCATAAATTTCTGCAGCATGTAATTGAAGTGATTTATAGAGAAGTATTTTTTTTTTTTGATATATGCGTTGATAAAATATGATTTTATGTAATATTAATCTTTTTTTTATTTTAATTAAACAAATTTATTTGATTAAAACGGAAAGTATATATTTATAATAAAAACCTTAAATGCTCTGAAACTATAAAGAGATTTGCTTAAATATTTTAATTTTAATATAAATTCTAATTTAAATTAAATTTACTTTAGATCTGTTTATATAATTTTTTAGTGTCTGCGTTTCACTTCCCAGAGCTTTCTGAAGCCCCTTTATATTTTTATATTATATTATATTATATTATTTTTTTTTAAGCCTAGTTCCGCGAAGCCGAGTGGCTTGTCTGCAGATTCTAATTATGGCTATTTTTTTTTTTTTTTTTTTTTTTTTTTTTTTTGCAGCGACACACCAAAGCCTCCGGTGGGAGTCGAACCCACGACCCCCGCATGATAGGCGAGCACGCTACCTACTCAACTACCAGGGCGCTTAACATAGAATGCTGAAAATTGGCATACTTATAGTGCCAAATACCAGAAGAACCTAGCAACAACGGATTTATTTTTTTTGTCTGTGTGCGAAGGGTGTGGCAATGTTAGTTGTATTATAAGAGTTTTTATTCTCTCCATGATGACTTAAAAAGCTGAAATTTGGCTTGCATACATTATAACGAAGCTGCACAACGAAGGCCGATTTCCAATGTTCTGCTTGTTGGGCTGTGGGGCGTAGCAAAAGCGTTTTTAAGAATTTATTACTTTCTAAAATATTAATTTGCTGACCTAGGTAGTCGAAAACTGGAATATATGTGGCACTAACTACATGAATGACTTTTCTGAAGACAGATCTCCAAAACTGTTGGTTGAACGGCGTGAAAAAATACATTATCAACATTATAAAAATGTTTGTTCTACAACTCAAAATTACTTTAAGTTGCTAATACTATTGTCCTTCTGCCTGTGTTCTATTCTTTCCAGAGCTTTTTGAAAACTTCTGAATATATAGAAAATTAGTGTAGTTGTTATGAAGCTCTCGAGACAGATCCATACAGACTCGGATTTTTTTATTTTTAGTCTGTTGGCGGAGGGAAGTGGCAGATTAATTTTTTTACATTTCTACATATCGACAATCCCATTACAACTCAGGCTATTTCGACTTAGCATGTTTTTTTATTTTTTTACGTTTTTCAATTTAGTACTTTTTAACTTAATTATATAAAATTTTGTTATTAATCGGTTAATCGACTCAAAATATAAAAAAATTGAGAAAATTATAGTCGGTCTAGACCGACTATACGATACCCTATACCATGGTTTAGAGACCCTATCTCTTCGGTCCAACTAAATGGATATAGAAAATAAGAATAAACCAAATTTGAGTGGCATTGTTATTAATTTTTTTGGCTGCAGATATGAAAAGTTTATATCGGATGCTATATTTATATGGGAACTAGGTCGAAAAATCGACGGATCCAGACCATATTTGGTAAGATGACTTATGTTTTGAAAAAATAAATACAAACCAAATTTGAGAAAAATCTGTGCAATATTTTTTTTTTATAGATTTAAGTGAAAATCGGAAAGCAGCTTTATATAGGGGCTATGACAAAGAATTGCCATATGTGGTTTATTTTTGGAAAACTGATAAGTGGATGTAATAAACACACACAAACACAATTTGATTGATAACTATATGATAATTTGGATCTTATGGCAATTTAAATCATAGGGGTCATTTGTATGGCGACTAGGTCTAAACATGGACCGAATTTCAACAGCTTTCATCGTATGGCCGATGAAACCTTATGTACCAAATTTCATTAAAATATATTCATAGTTGCGACCTGATTACAAAGTTTACATGGATACATAGACGGACAGACGGATAGACGGACTGACATAGCTAAATCGACTCAGAAAGTGATTCTGGGTCGATCGGTATAACAAAACATGGGTCCAGGTCAAAAATGTTTGGTAGTTACAAACAGCAGCACAAAGTCATTATACCCAAACCACATAGCGGTATAGGGAAAAAAGTAGTGAAAATTTTGAGTGGTTTGGTTACATATATCTAGTATATGTTATAAGGAAATGTTCAGGTCGATACAAGAGCATTCAGTCTCCTTATTTGTCTCCTCCATTATCGACCAATATAATTTGTCCAGATTGTGATTACAGTTTCGGTAGGTATATTTATGTGCTGTATAAATTATTTATAATAAAAAAGAACCATTGAAAACCATTCCTCAAGTTTGCCAACGATTATGACCCAGTGTGCAGCGCCATCACATCAAAAATAGCAAAAAAAAAAAGATTTAAACACATATTTAAATAAACACCTTTAATAAAATTTCCCCGAAAACAAAGACCATCTGAATGGCGTAAACATAAAGCAAAATCTTTAATAATCCATGGTAGAGAGTATTTTAATGCAAGTGGTTATTGAAAGCCAAGGAAAGAACTATAAAAATCTTGTGGAGAAAGTTGGCATCTTTGATATTTTTCAACCACTGTGTGACTGTTTGCAACTATAAATAATATTTGAATTAAGTGAGCGAAATATTTTCTTAATTTATTTATCGCTCTTATATTCATATATCGTAATATATATGTGCATGCCTACCAAATAAAATTTGCATCGAAGCCAAATATACGGTCACATTCAGAACGAATTTTTGTGTTTTTAATAACTTGTATTGCCAACATTGCACCGATCGCTGTAATAAATACAGTATGTTTTTGGGTCACTTAAACATGAAAGTAAATTATAATAAATGCATTATAAATATTTTTTGATATTAAGTAAGCTTATACTAAATCATGTGTTCACCGGAAATATCTTCACAATCTGAATCATTCAATCGATTTGGCACATGTATTTTATGTCAAAAAAAAAAAAAAAAAAAAAAACAAAAACAAAACTGCTTGTCAGTAATTTGTTTTTTATTCTCTCTTTGTGAAAACAAAGATTTATTACAGAAAGCAAACATGTATGTAAAAAAATGTTATAGTATGACTACACCCACTATGCGACACCCTATACTAAGAGCTACGAAAATGGTTCTTTGATACAATCGCACTTGGTGAGGTTTTTAATGGTTATAAAAAATGGGCATAAAGTGACAGCAAATATTATGAAGTTTATATAGAATGTAAATTTTATATGGGGACTAGATCTGAAAGTGTTACAATCCAGACTGTAAACAGATTTAAGAAAAACTCGGGAGGGTGTTTTATATGGGGATCGTAATTAAAATTGCAGCAAATCAGTGTATGCATAGAACAAGCTCCCATATAAAGTGCCCTATAAGTTTACTAAGAAAATCTAAAAACCAAAATTTTATATATTCTTGGTATCATAGTCATAGGCCATTTGGAGACATAGTCCCCATATAAAGCAGCTCTCTGGCATTCAACTAAATCGATGTGACAAAAACATAAACTTTTAAAAATTTTTTGATGTGTAAACATCTATACGACCAGGGAGGTAAAAATCTCTTACAGAATACAACCATAAAAACACAGTAAGAAAAAACGGTGTGAGGTATGAGTGTATTGGTGTAAAGGTAATTGCAGCTAATTCAACAACCCTCAAATATAACAACGTTAAAAAATTTCACAATATAAACTAAGTCAACAACCACACAATATATAGGCTAAATAAACAACAAAAATTGAATTTGACAAAAACATACCGAAAGCACAAGTACTTCCAACTTGAGAAAATCTTTAATTACTAAATGTTTATACATCTCCCCTGTGATCGGACGCACAGAGTTTTTTTGTATAAGATTTTATAACAGCAATTTCACCTACCGGACCATTTCTGGACCTTAGACCCATATAGTAATCACATTGGATATGAATCTAATATATATATAAAACACATAAATATCAGCCTAATATAAGTGTGTTTTATAATCACTTTTGAACTCGAACGAAACCTATGCTGTAAGGGATGGCCAACAAAATGATCACGATCGACAACGTTATTTGAAATTTATATTTTCACTCATTGAAATCATGATTTAGATATACATTAAAACATAATTTTTAAAATTATTGTCTCATGGATTTCTATCCTAATATATAGAAACATTAATCAATCACTGACACGCTGATTCGATGAACCGTTTTCAGGCATTCGATTAAACAGTCACTGTCTCTTATATATAGGGGCCCTGCAAGCATAGGGTGGCCCAAAACTCACCATGGGGCTTAAAAACGTTACATTTTTTTCGTTCATACATATATTTTATTTTATTTTTTTCAGATTATATAAGTAACATCTGGAGAATAAATAATGGAGAGATTCACAACTGAACATAGAACCAGAATAATAGAATTTTATTATATAAATCAGCAATCAATTATTTTAAAGCAAAGAGCATATCGTCGCCATTTTATAGTTAGAATTGCGCCCTCTGAAGCAATGATTCGTTGCTTATTTGATCGTCACCACCAATACGGCACCATAAGAGATTTGCGTCGAACCGGTAGACCATGTTTAATTCGAACTGCGGAAAATACTGAGCGCTGAGAGCAAAGTGTTAGCGAAAGACCAGAAACATCTGGGATCCTAATTATAATGTTCATAAATAGTAACCGTATCGAGTCTGTCAAAAACACTTTCTTCTCTTCTGCATCTGAAGTTTATATCTGAATCCTGTTGATGATTTTCCATTTTATACAAATCGTCTTGCTCAAACTAAACTGATTCTTAAACACACTGCTCGTAGGCCTGACTTTAGGTGAGTGTATTAAGGTGCAGACCAAAAACATGCAAAACCGAGTGTATGTGAGATAGACGCAGGTTCAAACCTTACGGCCGCCCTAAGTATAAAAATTTCATTTGGAAACAATTTATTCTATTATAACATATAATAACTATCACAATGTTCAATAAATCGCTGATGAAGGCTGGAAAGCCAGAAATCGGTCCGATTGAGAATACAGTGTAGTTATGAATTTTTGAGATATATGGTTTCTTCCTCTTCAAAATTAAAATTTGCATACTAATTACAATATTAGTTGCCATAAGTCGGAAAAATGACATCAAATCTATCAAACTAAATTGCAGGACAATGCTGAATGCTGTGCTCTTACCAAATCTTTTAAATGGTGATGTCTGTTCTGATTTCCTGCTTAACAGTATTAAATTTAATATTCCATAACAATCAACACGCTCTTTCATCCCGTATTCTCTTCAAATTTTTCGTACGAATTATGCAAATGCTGATCGTTTCATGAAAATATGTAAAACTTTAAAGAATTGTATGTCTTTTATGATTTATCTGTAAATATTAATGTTATTAAACGTAATAAATACCTAATCAAAACATTTGTTTGTAAATCTCAAATATATAATTGATTATACTGTCTGTAAGGATTTATTTCCGTAGGGTAAAAAAAATAAGCAAAATGTTTAATAAAAAGGCATTCTGATCAGCTAGGAATGTCCCGTATGTCACTACGACGCATTTTGAAACAAGTAGGAAAATTATAGTCGGTCTAGCCCGACTATCCGATACCCTATATCATGGTTTAGAGACCCTATCTCTTCGGTTCATCGAATGGGATATAGAAAATAAGCATAAACCAAATTTGAGTGGCATTGTTATTAATTTTTTGGCTGCAGATATGAAAAAGTTCATATCGGGTGAAATATATATATGGGGCCAGGGTCGAAAAATGGCCCAATCCTGACTATATTTGGTAAAGTCTCTTATATTTTCAAAAAATATATACAAACCAAATTTGGGAAAAATCTGTACAATATTGTTGCTTTTTGATAGATTTAAGTGAAGATGGGGAAGCAGGTCTATATGGGGCCTATGACTAAGAATTGTCCTATAGGGATTATATTTTGATTCTGAGTCGATTGGTATAATAAAAGATGGGTTTAGGTAAAATATTTTTGGTAGTTACAAACAGCAGCTCGAAGTCATTATACCCAAACCAAATACTTACTATTATTTCCATATAAGGTGAAATTGGTGCAACAATTGAAACCTGTGGATCATCAGCAACGTTTTGCTTATGCAGTTTAATTTCAACAGTTGGCCAGAAATGAAACTGACTTTATCGAAAATCTTATTATGCGTGATGAAGCTCATTTCCATTTTAATGGCTTTGTCAGTAAGCAAAACTGTAGGTTCTGGGGTTCTGAAAGTCCAAGAGCAATTTATCAAATCCAGTATGGTGGGGCACTACATCTAAATATATCGTTGGGCCTTACTTCTTCGAAAAAGAAGATGGAAGTACTGTAACTGAAAATGGAAAGCGGTATCGGATTCTGATAGAGCATTTTTTAGGTCCTGCTCTTGAAAACAGACCTGAGATGTATTTTCATTAGGATGGAGCCACTAACCACACTGCCAGATACACGATTGCACTTTCAATTTAAATTTTTGGAGAGAAAATAATTTTCAGAATTTCGGAAATTAATTGGCCAGTGCGTTCGAGAGATTTGTCAGCTGTAGTGTGTTTGATAAGTCATAGTTACCCTACCTTCTGTACGGTAACTAAATAGTAAAATTAAATTACTAATTGTAACTAAATATATCCACCTGCACCGAACTCAAGCGTGAGAAAAGTATTTCTCACAATTGTACTGTAGTATAGTTACGTGTGAACTGCTTAATACGCAAATTCACTCGTCTACTCAGTTACACATAATGTAAGTGTATGTGTACGCGTGTACAATGCATGTGCGCGCGTACGTAGGTAGATATACGTTAAAATTAGTATAGAAAAATAATTAATAAAGAGACGTGAAAGTAAACAGTCGCATGAGCGGCTGTTTTTAAACAAATAATAAAAAGTGTAATTATTTAAATTATATGGCGATCCTGCCAATGAAAAAAAATAAAATATGAAAAAAAATAATAAGTCAATTAAAATTTTAAGAAAAAATTTAATTTGTGAAAAAAATCAGAAAAACAATAACTACATATACCAAGCATGAAAAGTCGAAAAACGTATATTATTAATCAACATTTAAATTTAATCAACAATTGAAAATTTGTTAAGAAGGAATACCAAAAGTGTAAAAGCCAAAATAATTGTAAAAAAGTGAAGAGTCGAAAAACGTACATTATTAATCAACATTTAAATTTAATCAACAATTAAAAATTTGTTAAGAAGGAATACCAAAAGTGTAAAAGCCAAAATAATTGTAAAAAAGTGAAGAGTTGAAAAAGGTAATAACGACATGAATAAGCAACCGCAGCAACAACGGATTCATCAAACTGGAATACCAAAAGTGTAACAGCCAAAATAATTGTAAAAAGTGAAGAGTCGAAAAACGGTAATAACAACATGAATAAGCAACCCCAGCAACAGATTCATCAAACTCTACGTCAACAACAGTAACCATCATCTACAGCAGCTGGAGAATAAAACAACAGCTAAGTAGCATATTTTATTTTTTTAAATAAGTTGAATCATACATATTACATAGTAGTTAAATATTGATTTCTTCGATACTCGTATTGTTAACATTTTTTTGTTAAAATCAATCAATTGAAAAGAAATTTGAATACAAAATATTAGAAAAAAAAATTATGTATTTAATTATATTAAAAAAAAAAAAAATTTTTTTTTAAAAACAAAAAAACATGATTATTAATATTGAACTCACTTTAAAATTAATTAAACTGTGAATTTTTCTATAAAATAGAATAACTTAATATATAGAACAGAACATAGAAAAGTCATCATATTTAGGAATAAATCGACAATTTAAAATATTTAATGTATCATTAAAACTAAAATATTGATTCTTTAATATAAATTTAAATATTGATTTTTATTGGGAATAGGAAATTAAAAGATAAATTATATTTTAACATGGGTAAGCCGGAATCAAAATTAGAAAACCCGAACGCAAATGTAATAACCAACGTTGAGGTTGTCGACCACACAAACCAAATACAATCCTTGTGGTACCTCACATTGTGCTTGGTATTGATAAGCGGGGTAAACTTAACGCTAAAATTATACCTACTGCACAAAAGATCTCTCCGTAAGAGATATCTAAGTAGAGGCGACAACCTTGACAAGGTTTAAAAATGGGCCCATAAGATTTTAAAATTATATACTCCTCGAATAGATTTAAACAAAAAAAAAAAAAAGAAAGAGAACAAAGCAGAGACTGCGATAACATCATGTTATATATTATCAAAATTTTTTTTATTTTGTCATCATTATTAAAAATACTGACTAAAGAGAATAAAATTTTACATAAAGTGCCGGAGGAGTCCTATTATTGAATTACTTTATTTTGTTGAATATTTGAATTAATTGCTAATATAGCAGGAACTTTGGGGGACAAATCCTAAATGACAAATATTTTGAATATTTTTTTTTTTGTGCGATTTTCTGGTAAGATTTTCTGTCCTAGCAGACAAAAGTCAATTTTAATCTGCATGTATGGACTGGTCTGCGATACTAGGCCAGTGCAGACTTATCAGAGAGGAATTTGACAAGTCCTATAAATGCCTCAATAGCGATAGGCCTACCAAAGAGGAAACTGTTGAAAAACATCTAAAAAACCTCTACTTACGACTTGAAGAAATAAGAGTCGTATTAAACGTAAATTATCAGCGTTTAACACCCGCACATAAGGTTGCAGCAGAGGGTTTTTTCATTGACCTAAGAAGTAAACTCATCAGTGTAGCAGCTCGTAGGGGTCTTGAAGTAGAATTGCCCAACTCATTACATGAAAGGGTAGAATTTGCGGATGACAAAAATAAATTAGCAATACAGACAGAAATAATAAGCGCAAACATGCCACAAACAGCAACGGAATTTTTAAGGACAGCATCCAGAATCATACCTGATTTTGATGGTAGGGCAGAGAACCTACAAAGTTTTCTGGATGCATTAACACTGGTGGATTCAATTGCGGAAGACCAGGATGCGGTGGCCGTCAATTTAGTAAAGACTAAATTGAAGGGAACGGCACGTACTCTCATAGAGGGTAATGAAGTAAATTTAGCCGGCATAATAGCTAGGTTAAAAACAACAGTCAAGGGCGAGTCCGTTGAGTTGCTTTCGGCAAAGATAATGAATCTCAAACAGTGTGGTAGGACACCAAATGACTACACCAAAGAGATAGAAGAACTGGCGAAAAGATTACAAAGCGCCTACATAGTGGACGGTTTAAATACTACACTAGCCGAAAAATACACAACAAACATTGCTGTAAAGGCAATGACAAAAAACAGTACCAACGACAGAGTGGGACTCATACTAGAAGCAGGTCAATTTAACACTCTCAATGATGCGGTAGCTAAGTTTATAAGTTGTTCAACCGATGCGCCTAAAAATAGTACAATAATGTACTATAACAGGGATATGCACAATACCCAGGGTCAAAGACGTGGGCGATCCTACGCAAATTTTAGCCGACGTGGAAATTACACCGGAAATAGCGGTCGTAGTAACAATAACAGGAGATACAACAGTGGGAGTAACCAGTCCCACAATGGTAACAATGAGGTCAATAGGCAATATAATGGCCGTGACAGTTACAACAGGAACAATAATAACTACAGCGGGAACTATAACAACCGCAATAATAATAGAGGACGTGATGTCCGGGCTTTGCATGGGAGTACGGAAAACGTACAATCCCCGGGTACTCAATAGATGAAATAATTAGAAATAGTAGAATCTTAAACGTTAATCTGAATTCAGCATCATATATTTCACTAAAATCAAAATTCAATGAAGGGGTGTCGACATTTTTGGTAGACACAGGTGCGGACATATCAATAATAAAAAGCGGACAGAATAAATTTGAAAGAATAGATACATCCAACACAATTAGCCTACATGGCATAGGAAAGGGTATAACCTATACTAGGGGAAAGATCACAACGGATCTGATATTTGAAAATCTGTTAGTTAAACATAAACTCCATGTGGTAGATGATGACTTTCCAGTTCCATCTGATGGAATATTGGGACTTGACTTCATTAGAAAGTACAATTGTAAACTAGAATATGGAACGGATCAAGATTTGATAGTATTAAGACCAGATGATTTCCCACAAAGTATACGGATGAAAATGCGAAAATACCCAAACATCAACACAATATCATTACCTGCGAGATCAGAGGTAATTAGAAGAATAAATGTAGGAGATTCAAAGGGGGACATATTAATTCCTAACCAAACCCCTAAGGAGGGGATATTTATAGCAAATACAATTTCTAATGCCTCACAAACTTTTCTACGTATAATGAATACAACAGACGAAGAAGTTGTTATATCTGATGCTCAAATAGAGACTGAAAGCTTGGATAATTATGAAACAGTATCAATGGTCGAGTGTCAGAATAACGATGATAAATTTAAGATATTGTCCGAAAAATTTCCTAAATTCATTGAGAATGAACTAAAGGAAATATGCATGAAATATATTGATGTTTTCGCACTAGAAACAGAAAAAATATCTGCGAATAATTTTTACAGGCAAAAATTGCGTTTAAAAGATATAGAACCAACATATATTAAAAACTATAGGATACCTTATGCGCATAAGGAGGAAATAACAGGACAAGTGGATAAATTAATAAAAGATGGTATAATTGAACCATCAGCTTCTGAATACAATAGCCCAATATTATTAGTACCGAAAAAATCTTTAGCTGGAAGCGTTAATAAAAGATGGAGATTAGTAGTAGATTACAGGGCGGTTAATAAAAAATTGATTGCAGATAAATTTCCATTACCAAGAATAGATGACATTCTTGATCAACTTGGCAAAGCGAAATATTTTTCTTGTCTAGACTTAACGTCTGGGTTTCATCAAATTGAATTAGATGAGGACTCCAGGGATATCACATCATTTTCAACAGATAAGGGATCATTCCGTTTTAAGCGCCTCCCATACGGGCTTAAAATAGCCCCAAATTCATTTCAGAGAATGATGACAATTGCATTCGCTGGTTTATCACCAGCTCAAGCTTTCTTATATATGGATGATTTAGTTGTAATTGGTCGTTCAGAACGACACATGATTAGGAATCTGGTAGATGTTTTTGAAACCTGTCGGAAATATAACCTTAAACTACATCCAGGAAAATGTTCATTTTTCAGTCATGAAGTGACTTATTTGGGACACAAATGTACAGATAAAGGCATTCTTCCAGACGATAGCAAATTCAAAATAATTCAAGACTATCCCACACCTAAAAATGCCGATGAAACAAAACGATTTGTAGCATTTTGCAATTACTATAGACGTTTTGTTCCTAATTTTGCGGAACACGCTCGTCTCTTAACGAGATTATGTAGGAAAAATACAAAATTCGAATGGAGTAGAGAGTGTGAGAAAGCATTCGAATATTTGAAAAACTCACTACTGAACCCAAGAATATTACAATATCCCAATTTTGATGAACAATTCTGTATCACAACCGATGCAAGTAAATATGCATGCGGTGCAGTGCTAAGCCAAGAGCATGATGGAATACAACTTCCAATAGCATATGCCTCACGATCGTTCACGAAAGGTGAAGCGAACAAATCTACTATTGAACAGGAATTAGCAGCTGTACACTGGGCGATTACATATTTCAGACCATACATATATGGCACGAGATTTTTAGTGAGAAGCGATCACAGACCACTGTCGTACTTGTTCTCGATGAAAAACCCTTCCTCAAAATTGACGCGAATGAGATTGGATTTAGAAGAGTATGATTTTACAATAGAGTACCTGAGGGGAAAGGATAACCATGCGGCAGACGCTTTATCCAGAATAACAATAGCAGACATAAAAACTAGCAGAAACATTTTTATGGTAACCACTAGAACAAAATCTAGAAAAACACAACCAGGAATAGATGAGAAAATAAAGAGTATAACGACAACCCCAAGGGTTTATGAAACACTTAGTATAAAGGAAGTAAGAAAAAATGTTCGCCTAAAGTTTGACTTACAAGGCAAAACACCGAGGTGTTACCTTAAACACGGGAAAATAACTTTAGAGGAGCTTAGGATAGATGACCTTATTGTTAATGGGAAAGTTGATCTAAATCAATTCTTCCCTAGGTTGGAAAATATGACCGACAACAAAGGCATCAAAAAGTTGCAACTATCACTAAATGACAAAATATTTGAGAAGATTCGAATCAATGTGTTTAAAGAAATAGGGAACAAAGAATTAAAAAAATTAATAATAGCTCTAGCGCCACGGAGAATAAATGTTACTGCTGACGAGCAGAAAAACACACTCCTAGAAAAATATCACAATGATCCTTTATACGGAGGTCATCCAGGGATAACAAGGATGACAGCGAAAATAAATGAAAAATATTTCTGGAACGGAATGTCAAGAGACATACGTAACTATATAAAAGGATGTAAGCAGTGTCAGACAAATAAATCCCTACCGAAAACAAGGGAACCAATGGTGATAACGGAAACACCAGTGAAAGCATTCGATATAGTCGTTATTGACACAATTGGTCCTTTTATTAAATCTAATAACGGCAATGAATATGCCATAACCATAATATGTGATCTAACGAAGTATTTGATCACTATACCAATTCCTGACAAACAGGCTAAAACCGTAGCCAAGGCTATTTTTGAAAATTTCATTTTAATATACGGTCCAATGAATAGAATTCTGACTGATATGGGAACGGAGTATAAGAACCAGACCATACAAGAGCTTTGTGGATTGCTGAATATTGAGTACACAACATCGACAGCATACCATCATCAAACGTTGGGTACTATAGAAAGATCACATAGAACATTTAACGAATACGTTCGTTCATATCTTTCAGCGGACAGAACAGATTGGGACGAATGGTTGACATACTTCACGTATTGCTTCAATACAACACCTTCTACTGTCCATGGGTACTGTCCGTATGAACTGATATTTGGTAAGAAATCACCTAACATACCATTTCTTGATAACAATATCGTTGACCCAATATATAACATAGAGTCATACGAAAAAGAGGTAAAGTATAGGCTTCAGACGGCGCAGCAGCGAGCCGCGAGTATGATAGAAAGGCAAAAACAAAGTAGTAAGACTCTGTACGATAGAAGAATTAATCCCATTGAAATAAAAATAGGAGATTTGGTTTTGATAGAGAACAATGCGGGCCATAAACTGGAAAGCTTGTTTAAGGGACCTTATTCGGTAGAGAAAATAGACGAATTAGGTAATTGTACCCTATCAATGAGTGACGGTAAAAAAGCCAATGTACATAAAAATAGACTAAAACAATGTAGCTAAAAAAAAAAAAAAAAAATTTTTCATTCTAATTTTAAAAATACCTGGCCAGGTCAAAATAAGTTTAAGATTAAAATTTAACAACAATTCTAAATATAAAATTTAAAATTTTTAAAATTAACATTATAATTAATTTAAGAAAAAAAAGAAGAATTTATTGTAAACCAACATTAAAAATAAAAGAAGAATTTATTGTAAACTAACATTCAAAAAAAAAAAAAGAAGAAAACATTTTACATATAAATTATAATTTTACCTATAACATTAATTTTAAATAACTTTATAAAATTTAAATTAAAATTAAAAATAAATTTCAAAATCGAATTAATTAAAATTTAATTTTATTTTAAGGAAAAAAGGGAAGGTGAAGAACCCAAAATAGATCTTGAGACCTAATATTTTTTTTTCAAACTAAATTTAAAAATACTATAAGTATATGAAAGAATGATCAGGAATATATATCATTCTTTTTCTGTAAAAGGGAGGTGTAGTGTGTTTGATAAGTCATAGTTACCCTACCTTCTGTACGGTAACTAAATAGTAAAATTAAATTACTAATTGTAACTAAATATATCCACCTGCACCGAACTCAAGCGTGAGAAAAGTATTTCTCACAATTGTACTGTAGTATAGTTACGTGTGAACTGCTTAATACGCAAATTCACTCGTCTACTCAGTTACACATAATGTAAGTGTATGTGTACGCGTGTACAATGCATGTGCGCGCGTACGTAGGTAGATATACGTTAAAATTAGTATAGAAAAATAATTAATAAAGAGACGTGAAAGTAAACAGTCGCATGAGCGGCTGTTTTTAAACAAATAATAAAAAGTGTAATTATTTAAATTATACAGCACCCGACTATTTTCATTGGGGTTATTTACAGGAGCGATTATATATGAACAATCCCGAGATAATCCTTGAACTCAATGACAAATTTGGTAAATATTATAGAAATTGCTCTAAAATGAGCCCATCATTGCGAAGCTGCAAACGGGAGTCATTTAAGTGACATTATTTTCCACACTTAGCGTAAAAAATTTCCATTTTTTATAATTTATAATCTGAAAAAATAAAAAATAATAATAAATATAAAGAATATATCACCGAAAAGATAATTAAATTTTTAAACTCCATGAGATTTTGGTCCACTCTGTACTACAAAAAAAAGATATTTCTCAAAAAGTATAGCTATTTGTGAAGAAACTGTAATTTCGTATATTTATAACTGAAACTATTTTATGGTAGAAAAATATTTTGTTTTTTTTTTTAAACAAATAAAAATAAAAAAAATATTTCTTATAAATTTCTCTATATATCTGTGGCCACAAGCGATAACCGTCTAAGTTGATTTAAGAACGATTTGAGTTATGTATGCGATCATATTCTATTGAAAACGCTTTAAACTTACGTGAAATCCCCATGAAGTCCCATTACATTTATATAAAACGTCATTTTTCTCGAAAGCATGGTATTCAACGATTTGGGTTACACTGTGGAACACATTCAGGTTAGCAAAAGTTAGGTCGATTCTGAGAGTGAGGGGTGAAAATAGAGGCTAAATTAGAAGACCCGTATCGGGGCGTTTGTTTATGTTAGTTCGATTTTTTTTTAATCGACCTTCGAACTTTGCAGTCAAATGCCGATTTCCATCATATAGTTTATATGGTTTTTTGGCTATAACTCGTTGACTAATTAATATTTTTCAATCTGTAAAAGCCAAATTATTCTTATAGACCTGTGCAACAATCAAGATTTTGTAAAAAATTGGTTTAGAAAATTTTTGTGGTGCTTATGAAGCAAAATGTTAACAAAATTCATTTTTTTTCATGCTATTTAAAAATATTTTCCGCAAAACTAAGTCTTTTTTGCTTTTTGTTTATCTATAATATGTTTCTCAGTTTCTTCAATAAATTTCATTTGAAAAGAAAACAATCATAATACAAAACTTGCGTTTTCCAGCTTAATATTAATTTACTTCTCATTTTTTGTGTACCAATTTTGTCCAGTGTTGGTTTTGAAGAAACATTAAAAAAGAAATTATAAAAATATGGAAAAAAAATATATTTCTGAAATGTTAGTTATGAAAAGTTTTAAGAAAGAAAAATTAAATAAATTAAATTAATGATTTGGCCAGTTGCCGTTTAGCAGGTGGCTGTGGATCAACATCGATATGCTGTTACTTTGGTACCTTTCGCCAGCAAATTATTTCCTTTCAAAAATGAAGCCAGTAGTTCTGATTTTTTCTGAGTCAAACACAAATTTGCCACAGTTACATTCAATTGGTTTTGTGTGTCTAGGATTGGGTCATTTGATGTTTCATAGGATGTACCTTCACCAGGGTCGTATTCTGAGAAGAAATCCATGGATGTAGCAGCGGCGGTTGTAGTACTGATATCTGAAGAACAATACTTCGGTAAGGTGGTACTGGAATGGATTCTGAGTGCGGTAATGGTAACTGGACACTTGGCACTGCTGCATAAGTTTTATTCTTTGCTTTCTTTTATTCAAAAATTTATGTTAATTGATACATCCATAGCAATTTTCTTCTTGATGCGGGCTATTGTCTAACCACAACATTGGTATACCAAAAGGCATGGGCTTCTTCTTTTCACTTTTCCATTGCATAAGAGTTGAATAGCAATTAAAGCAAACTTTTTTAGGGGCATAGTTAACGTCAGTGATAAACTCTTGCGAGAAATATTGTTTATAGGCTTCCAAAAAAAAAATCACTCGCATTGCCACATTTTTCATCGCTTGCTATGAAACGTCCACAAACATTACAAAAATGGTCCATTTTACATTTTGGTTCCGACATTTTTAATACAATATATATTATACAATGTTTTTTTTTTGTTATTTTTATGAAACCGATGCACTTAACTTAAATCACGCACAAAATGAAATAATTTCCAAAAAAATTAATAGCGAAATTTATCACGACCGAGCGAAAATTAAAAGACATCAGCTTCGGCTGAGTTTCGAGTCTTAACTGAATCTTCATTTTGGAAATTAGATCGCTTGTACGAAATAACAAAAAATTGCTACCTCTGCGGTGGTTGAAAACAAAAAAGTTGTTTTTATTAATTTCTAATTCTTGGAAGTTCCCTTTCTAATTACTTCTACCTAAATCGCTATTTATTTAATGGTTTTGGGATTTTTAACGCAAATAATCGACTAAGACCATTTTCTTTTCAAATGAAATTTATTGAAAAAACTGAGAAGCATATTATAGATCAAACAGAAAGCAAAAAGGCTTAGTTTTGTGGAAAATATTTTCAAAAAGCATGAACAAAAAATAATTTTTCCAACATTTTGCTTCATAAGTACCACAAAAATTATCTAAATCAATTTTTTTTTTAAAATTTTAATTGCTGCACAGGTCTCCCGCAATAATTTGGCTTTTACAGGTTGAAAAATATCAATTAGTCGACGAGTTATAGCCAAAAAACCATATAAACAATATGCTGAAAATCGGCATTTGACTGCAAAGTTCGAAGGTCGATTAAAAAAATTCGAACTAACATAAACAAACGCCGCGATACGGGTCTTCTAATTTAGCCTCTATTTTCACCCCTCACTCTCAGAATCGACCTAACTTTTGCTAACCTGAATTTGTTCCCCAGTGTTATTTGTATGATTAATTGGCAATTATACGTCTGCCCATTAATTTGCATTAATTTGGATGGGGTAAAAAAAATCGCTTATACCACGAAAACAAATTATTTAAAAATAATTTCCAAATTTTTCAGCAGTCGTTTTTGTAATTTGTCCACATGTTAACATTAAATTTAACACAAAAAAAATATTTCAATTTTTTTCTGCAAAAGAATTATTTTATTTCGGTTAGTTTTCTGCTTGGTAGATCGGTAATGAGTTGTAGTGGGCTAAAGTATAGGGTATCGTCGAATCGAGCTAGCCCAAGTTTTATTTTCTTTCTTGTTTCAATATGGATTATCATCTGCTTGTCTATATTGGGATACTATAAATATTTATTTGCTTATAACAAACAGCATGCAAACATACATGTGGACATATAAATATGTTAATGTTTTTATGGGAGTGTTTCTTTAAGTGAATCTGTTTGAGTTGATGTTATGGTAACTGTTGGAATTTATGTAAATTGTTATTTTAATTCAATTACATTAATTTCACCGAAATCAAACAATGGGACAAAGCAAACATTAAGAGTAATAAATCTTTATTATTTTTTCACTTGCATTATCTTTTTCTTAAAAAATAAATAAGCTTAGAATCATTTTAAGCCCTTAAAAGTTAATTTAGCCATTATGAAAACAAACCGTTTCAGGTACACTATTGCCAGCGTATACATATTGGCCATAAGATGTATTTTGAAAATTCCACTCGGCTTCAATTTTAAACTTATTTTAGTAACAGGATTTATTATAAACAGTTACTGTGTTATTGCCATAGATGGACACTTTGTAGTACTCGTAAAACTTAAATTAAAAATAAATGTTTACTGCAATATCAGTATTCAAATTTTCATTTCTAGTATATTTTTAAATTTAATTTGCATTACAAATAAATTTTTACTGGTTCCAGCATTTTTTCAGAAATATATAAATTTATTTTATATTTATTGATATGAAAAATAATGTAAAAACGAATGACACGATTTTATTTTTTAATGAACATTTATACAAAATACAAAAAAATTTACTAATCATGAAATTTACTGATTGCTGAAAAAAATTGAAGCAATCAGTAAAAATTTACTAATAATGTACACTAAATTTACTGATTACTGCAGTTTGCCAATGTATGGTTCCTGCATTGAGTCGATCTGAAAAATATAATAATAATTTGTTAAGGTTTTCTTGGCTGTGAGTACTTAGGTCCCAATGAACAAATGCCCCCCAAAAAAATGCACGTATGCCCCAAACAATTTGTTTGAACAAATGCCCCAATTTTTTTGATATTTGGAGCAGAAGTTCATTTTTATTCCAATTTGGAATATTTTGGGGCATTTGCTCATTTTAGTTAGTTAGTTTGGCGCCTACATAAATTTTTTTTCATTTACAAGATGCAACAGTACACATCATCCTCCTGCTAAAAAGTTAGCTACACGAAAACCGTTTTGGATTATTATACCATATACCACTAAGTGGTTTGGATATAATGACTGTGCTGCTGTTTATAAGTACCAAAAATATTTGACATAGACCCATCTTTTATTATACCGATCGACTCCGAATCACTTTCTGAGTCGATTTAGTGATGTACGTCGAGTCTGTCCGTCTATGTGTCCATGTAAATCTTGTAATAAAACTACAAGTCACAAATATGAAGATATTTTGCTGAAATTTAATATAAAAGCCTTTATCGGCCATAGGATGAAAGGCATTGATAAATACATTCGCACCCAATTTGACTGAGATCTATATGATAATTTGGAACTTATGGCAATTTATGTCGATTTCATAGGGGTCATTTGTATGAGGACTAGGTCTGAACATGGACTGCTTCTCACCAATTTCAACAGCGTTCATCCCATGGCCGACGAAAACTCACATACCAAATTTCATCAAAATATATTCATATTTGCGACCTGTAGTTTGATTACAAAGTTTACATGGACACACAGACGGACGGACGGACGGACGGACATTGCTATTTCGACTCAAAAAGTGATTCTGAGTCATTCGGTATAATTAAAGGTGGGTCTAGGACGAATATTTTTGGTTGTTACAAACAGCAAAACAAAGTCATTAATTCTAAACAAAAAATGGTGATTTTTTGAAATGTTTGTATGGGGAACTCCCCAGGGGAGTTCCAGGGGGTGTGCCACTGGCATGAGTGGGTTGGTCCTTCAAAGTTAGTGGGGGTCGATCATAGATTAGGACTCGATTGGGGCACTCTAATGTGGGTCAAAATGAGACAGACAGACAGACAGATCAAAAGTCGGGACATCAGAATTCGTTTTAGAGGTATGGTTCCTCGGGCAAAGTTTCTTACTTTATCCCTAGAATACGATTTTCCTTGTCACTTGGCCGATTTTTAAAGCAACCCGCCTTAACATATATGTACCAACTAAATATAAAGTCGTCCGTTTCAAAAACTACTAATTGAATAGCAATTTTTAATGATTATATCTACTTATATCTACTGTTTCTGGTTATTGAGAAGGTAGCTCGACCTAAAACACCTGCATAACATATTTTGCTAAATATAGGTCCATTTTTTAAATGACTTGTGCTATTGTTTTTGCTTTATTGCCAGTAAAAACATTTGTAATTAGAGTGATTAATTTCTTAATTAATCATATAATGACATATATTGAAATGTGGATTTTTTATAGCCTAACAACTTTGGGCTGATCGATGCAACTACCTAAAATAGTTCACATAGACCCAATATACCGATCGACTAAGAATTCCTTTCTGAGGTGATTTAGCAATGTCCGTCCATCCGTGCGTCTATCCGCCTGTGTCCATGTAAATCTTGTAGTCAAACTTATTGTCGCAAATATGAATATATTTTGATGAAGTTTTTTTAAACGCTTTTATCGTATGTAGAATGAACGTTATTGAAACTGTATACAGTCGGTTCATGTTCGACTATATTCCGCGTACATATGAACCCTATGAGATCGAATTAAATTACTAAAGGTTCCAAGCTATCATATAACTTCCGGTCAAATTTGGGTTGTGGTTATTTATTCCACCCGTTCATTAGTAGTCCAAAAGTGAACTGTGTTGGGCAGTTCCTTGGCATACTCCTATATTAAGCTGTTTCCCGACGTTTGTTTTGTAAAAATAATTTTTTGTCGTGTGATATAAAACTAAAGCGTATAGCAATGCCGCACTGCGATCGGCAAAATTTTTGGCCAATTTGAACTTTGAATTCGAAACGTAAGCTGATGAAAAACGTTGAAAGATGGATTGTGTTATAGAGTTCTGAGCTCCATGTAGGTTTGAGTAGCAGTCGTATTAGCAGTCAATTCTCTCGCGGTTGATTCTGGATTTGCATTTCATTTGCGTGTTAACAGACATTTAGGCTTGCTGGCATTAATGCATAAACCATTAGCTGATGATCACCGGTACAACTGACTAAATTCATAGTTAGTAATGTCTATATTTTGATTTATCGGCTAAATTGGAGTGCTTAGAAATAGTTTTACATAGTCAGTGTACATGTATATCTTTCAGTAAAAAAGATAATCCTGTAAATTCAGAATGAAAGTGGCCCAAATATGGATCTTCGCGGTACGCCTTTTATAAGGTTTGAAGGTTGTATTTTATATGGATTGTGTGCGGTTTGTGAGGTAAGATGACATTAGAAGAGCTGATGTTGAGGAATAATTAAAAAAACGTCTTAACTTCATACTGAGATTTTTATGGTCGACCGTGTCAAAAGTCTTGGAATCATCTAGGTTATTTTGCTGTCGTCTATTTCGCGTTTTATGTTTTCATAAACCTCGGATTATGCTGTAAAGCTACCATATTTGGCTCTAAAGTCGGATTGTTTATAGAACATTAAGTTGTGTTTAGTTATATGTGCATTCATTTGAGAAAGCAATATTTATAACAACTTAATCTATAAAACTGGATGGATAAAGGTGAAAAGCAACGCATTGGCCGCTGAGGCATGATAAACGAAATATTGAGGATACCAGAACAAACGTCGCCATTAATTACGTTGAAAAGAAAAGAAACATTTAGCATATATCTGTAGCTTTCTAATGTTGGCAACTTAATAAAGTCGAGTCAGCTATTATATGACGGACGATTGAATGGGTTAAAGTTTAAACTGAGAATAAGAAAATTAGGAACTTTTTTTGCACCGATTCAATGCTATCAATATTATTTTGATAGATAGGAAGGGTTCCACATAATAAAGGCATATTCCAAAATCGATCTCACAAGTGACGTGTATAGTCTTTTTGTTCAATACGGATCATTTAGCTCTTTAACCAAACGTTTTATTAAAACCAAGTACTCCTCTGGCTTTTTTTTATCATAATTTTATGTGAAGAACCAAAACAAGCTGCGAATCTCATAAAATACTAATATCTAAGAAGATATCAATTGAAAGCCATCCAGCACAAAATTTTCAGGCATCGTTTTTTTTTTTCGAACAAAACGCATATATATAAACTTTTTGAGATAAAGTTCTATTAATTTTAAAATACACTGTGAGTGAAACGAGTCTAAATCATTTTAAGGACAAATATGGTTGGAACGAAAGACTTTTATAGCGTCAGCATATATGAGATTATTTGAAAACTGAATAACTTTATGTAACTCATTTATAAATAATGAAAATAAAAGCGGTCCAAGATGGCTGCTCTGCTGTACTTCAGAAAAAATATTAATATTTCTCGAAGATATATTTTTAAAACGTGCGTTTCCTATTTGTTAAACATGAGTTATTAACCTTATGCTATGATCAGAAAATCCTTTGGAATGCAATGTCTTTACAAAAAGTTTATGGTTGACTTTATCAAATGCCTTGCTGAAATCAGTGTAAACTTGCTTGTTCAGCTCTCTTTGAATAAAACCGCGATTCACTATTGTTGTAAGGCTTTTTGTGATATGTATTCCATGTATTCCATGAAAGGAATGGTTGGCCGCATTCCATTAATTGCCGCAAAATATACTTTGATTTAAACATTATATATAATTATACATATACACTATTGATGTAAGGCATGAAAGGTTCACTGAAGTTAAGCACCATTTCTGAAGGTCATATTGGAATGAAGACTTGATGGCATAGTTGATCAGATATAATATTTTCAAAGAATTTATATATATTATTTAATTTTGCAATACCACGATAACTTGTAATGTCAGACTTGCTGCTTGATTTAAATAACGGAATAATAAAAGGATATAACATTTGATTAAGTAACTGCTAGGAATTTTACCAGGTCTACTATAACATATATGAAAACTTTGGTTTTTTCAAACCATCAAAAAACATGGAGACATCAAGGAATGGAATTGATATAGTTCTGTTAGCAGTAAATATAGATGGGTAAGCGGTAGGATCATTAAAATTAGCATCGGAATAATTTGTTGAAAAACAATCAGCAAACAAATTACTTATAATGGTATTATCATAAGATTCAGTATGTTGAAATTTCATAACAGCAGGATAACCAGTTGTTTCTCCTAGTATTGACAAATTTGTAAAAAGACTTTGGGTTACTTTTTAAACTTTTTTTTAATTTTTATTAAGTAATTAGAGTAACACGAAATATTCAGTGCAGTATATTCTGCGTGGCTAATGGAATATTTCCCGTGATCCACAAAAACCATAAACAAATTACATGGAATGGCTATTAGCCGTTGCTAATAATTAGATTTTGGAATGGGTTTTATTTTGTGCATGTTTCCATATAGTAGGGAAACTACTTGAAGTTGAAGAAAAAAGTTGTATAAGGCAGTAAAAGTTGAAGAAGTAGTTTAATAAATTTCAGATTTACGTTATCATATCCTACTGCGTTTGACTTTGCCAAAGAAATGCATTTTATAATATCAAGTTAGTTAACGCATTTAAATTCAAATCAATTTTCTACGACAAAATTTGGAGCATGTCTTATATTATTGTAAGATGTATGATCACATCATAGATTTTAACATTTTTCTGTCCCTCAAAAAATAACTCTGATGCCCCTTGGGTCAAAATGGACCCAAAATGGACCCGAAAAATGCTTCGCTAATTACAAAAAAATATTTTACAGAAATTTTTACCAAATTTATTAAAAATTGTATACGCTGATGTGTGTTTGTTATCCGATTTTTGGCAAAAACAAACCGGTTAAATGCTAAATATTAGATATTAGATACTAAAAAACTAGCATTCGAATTTTGGCAGTTCAAAGACCGTGATGGGTGAACTCTTTTACCAATATGGTCTTCTATCAATGATTCCAAAAGCGTTTCAATAAAGAGTCGTCGTCGATGATGTTTATTGATGTTCCAATATAGAAATATACAAACGAAAAGTGCAAATGCATTGTTTATTGACACATCTAATAAATTCGTGAACACAACTACTCTCCATCTGTTTGTTTTCCTCTGTGAACACCAACTCTGGTCAGATTATAATCTAGAATGATTATTTTTGTCTAAAGTGATTTAAAGGATAACACACTTTTTCCATAGTGGGATCCCATATTTTCCAGGATTGTTCGTCATTACTGACGAAACGGACACTTACCTCGGTATCCTATCAATTGATCGTCGCTAGTCACATTTTCACATGGATTGAGTAAGTTTGGCAATATTTCCACCCATTTATCCCACAAATCCCGAATTGGGACCATCTTATCCGTCTTTCTGCAAGCAGCTCGTGTGCTTCGATCATCAGATCTTAAGATTCTTGAAATAACTTTGAATCACAAGCCTTGTTATGTGACTTGAATACACCAGCCAATATCAAAATTCCAATGCTGTCTACTGTAGACAACAGGTTCCCAGTTTTCTTGATATATTCCATTTCTTTCCAAGTTGTCCTTTCAAGCTTGATTACAAATTATAATTTTTGAATAGCAACTGAAAAGCTGAAATCTCATAATTTAAACAAATAGCTGCATATCTTCAAAGTCCTGGAGTAAGATGTATTACATTCGAGGATGGAGTTCTACCAATCTAACTAAATGCCGCAGAAAACCATTGATTATTTTTATCCTTGGATAAGTACGATAGTTCTGGTAGTAGCAGTTCTAAATTAACTTCATTATCAGTATAATAGGAGCTTCCATCGAATTCTACATAATTAGAAGACTCAGCACATATCTTATCTTCATTTCGTAACATCTTGCAAAGGTTTACAAATAAATGTAGTTGGAGTAGCAAAAACCAAATTTGAAAAAAAATGCTCTTACCTTTTCATAAGTTATATGTTTACTCGATTTACAAAATAAATTTTTAAAACAACAATTACGTATATCCTAAAACCTTTTGAGCTGTCTAAATTTAAACATAGCGCTAAAAAACTGTACAAAGGGTTAGTTTTTATTATACTATTACCACACTGACCACCAAAACAACAAGTCCAGCTATGACAACAATACAACATTTAGAATAACAACAAGAACAATACAGAAACATCATATTTTTCATTTTTTTTTTTTAATTTTTCAGAGATTTCCCTGGACCTGTTCCACCGATTTTAATGATTTATGAAATGGAAATCTTCCCACGAATTTGGTGAATCATTCACACTGAAAAGGATCACCTTAGCTATCCTATTGAGTGCGTGATCGTGACAAGAACAACATAGAAAATTATATTTTTTCAAGACTTTTTTTAGTTCTTCATTCAAATCTCGGGCCCTCATCGGCTGATTTGGACGATTTTAAATACCAAACTTCTCAGGATGTCAGTGAATTATTTTTTATGTCAAGGAGCACCCTAGCTGCTCGATTGATGCCGACATCGTGATTTCCACAGACGGACAGACGGACAGATGGACAGACAGACATCACTATATCAACTACGGTTGTTATAAGGATCACAAATATATATATTTTATGGGGTCCAAAATTTTTTTTCTAGTTTTACAAACGGAATGACAAACTTACATATACCCTCTGCAGACTGGAGTGGAGGGTATAAAAATGACGTCAAATATTTTGGTGTTTGCCTCGATAAGGAACTTAACGTTGCAAAACACATTAGTGAAGTCTGAAAACTATCAGAGCCTTGTGGCCAATCCTTAGTAAACGTTCAACCCTTAAACTTAAGAACAAAAACTTAATATTCAAAATTGTGATTCGACCAACTTTGACTTATGCTAGTCCCATCTACTACAATGCAGCAAAAACACATTTGTACAAGGTACAAATCATTGAAAATAAATGTCTTAAAATCATAAACAACGAAAAATGGATGTGTACAACTCAACTTTTGTACAACTAAACTGGATATGAACTAATTTTCGGCTTCATAAAAAAACTTAACAATAAATACCATGAATCCATCCAAAATTCTCCTTATTAAGCCGGCCACTCACGTACAGTTTTAACTGTCAGTTTCAACTGTTCAGTTAAAACTGTCAGTTAATACTGTACGTATGTGGGTAATAACTGACAGTTCAACTCAACTGTTCAGTTTAACTGAGAAATTTCAAATTTTTATATTTTTAACTGACAGCTTCAACTGAAGTAAACGTGTGTGGGGGTTCAACTGTACCGTTCTCAGTGCAATTTGTGTCGAGCGAGAGTGCGTATCATGTCGCGTAAACAAAACCTAGTGATAGTTGATTTTATTGCAATATAATTAATTTATTAATTCTTTTAATAAATTAATGTGGGAAGATAAATTTCGTTGTAATAACCACTTCTTGCACCACTGTTTACGCTGTTTTAACAACTAATAAGGGATGCATACCATTGGCTTAAGTGCAACTCCGAAATACAAATTATTAAATTGAAAATGACGGGTATAATGGTATCATCGTTAGATAATTTCATTGTATATACTCGTATATTCTCTAATATATTTAAACTTATTTTTCCTTCACTATAAATGTTTCTCCAATTTTCCTTTGAATGATATTATAATTAAACAATTAATATCAAGATATTTTGTTATCAGAATTATTCTTTGTAGTATCTATAGATAAAATTTCGATGCTGTAAAGAAGATGTAAATAATGACGAATTTATAAGTCATATTAAAATCCTTAAGAATATATCATTATGGAATAAAATGGAAAATATTATTTTGAAGAAAAGATTGAAATTTAAATTTTTTGTTAAGGCCTAAATTCGATTGTACTGCTTTACTTGCTTTCATCCTACAAACTTTTAAGTTTCGCAGCTCTTTCGTAGAAACTAAAGAAAATCGATTAGTTTCATCTGGTTCAGAACAGGTTTTATATAAATTTTCACGCAAATATTTAGTTAGAAGCAAAGTTTCCATGTAGAACATTCCAATTGCAATTAAAATTGTAAGAAACTTTGCGGGCTCACAAGATCTTCCGCTTTATGTGTTTCGAAATATAAATGAGCCTTATTTTAAGTTGATAATTTAATTCTGTACCCAACGTGGCCCTGCTAGATCGATCATTAGCAGATATTCGTATACATTTATATAGACATGTATAAATGCCAATAACTTACAAATCAATTAAAAAAATTATGAGTAAAATGTTTTATATACTAAGATATATTTTTTCGATAAACACAAGTGTTTTAACTTTCACACAATTATGTTGCAACAACTGTTTTAACTACAGACACAGCTCTCATACTAGTAATTATATATATTCTCGAATAACGACACAATATTTATGTATTTTTACTTTTGTATATTTATGTGCTTTTATTAAGGCACCAGCTTAATATGCATATGTGAATTTAAAATTGTTTCATTTGATATTAAAAGCTTTCATGTCATAATCTGACACTCGGCAGCTGTCCAAAATTGTACACCAAAAACTAATTGCCACCCTATTCAGCAAACGTATGGCATATTTACAAAACATATTCGTAGAAGCTTTGTTAGTGACATACACGTGGGTTAATTGGAGATTTGCTTTAATGATAAACTGTACCTTTCCAGTATGTTAATATTTGTTATTCCAATAAAATAATTCCAATTGCTTATGAATCCTCAGATGAATCTGTGTCAGGATGAAATAAAAACTCAATACAAAAGCTGCCATTGTGATTGTAATTAAATTTTTTTCTTTTGTCATATTTTTGCTCATTTAAATTAAATAATTATATAACGGGATATTGTGTAGCATTCGCTTACAAAGCGAACGAATAAGCAATTTATGGATTAAGTATACGTCAATGTGTTTATAAACTGTATTTGTGCACTAATGTGGACCACACAGTCAGTCGTTTTGTGTCAGTTACGTTTCTCAGTTATAATATGACTGACGTCCATGAATTTGTAATATCATAATAAAGTTAGTGTTGTTCGTTAAAACAAGGAACATTTTTAATTAATTTTATGGTAAAATCCATTTCCATATTTAATATAATTTTTAAAAGAAATGTATCATTTGGTGCTCGTATTTGTAACTATTAATTATATTTATATAATCCATACTTTTTTTTTTCAATTTATTTACATATTTTAACAAATTTGATATTTGCATTTGAGATCTTATCTTCACATATAGATGTTGCAACAAATACTGTATTGGATCTAAAGATATTAATAAGTTTTTGATTATTTTTAAAGGAAATGGGAGGAAAAAAACTTTTATAAGATTTAATATATTCAAATACCATCTGAAAATATTTATATGCTTATAGGCTGTTTATTAGAAATTAGAAACCTCTATAAGCATATAATTTTCAATCTGGTGATTTCTTTTTTATTTTACGTAATTTCTATACATTCTCTTATCAGTGGGTAAGAGTAATTTTCAATTTTGACAAAGTAATTGTTATTAATCCTTGTTATGAAATCGAAAATGTTTTCATAACCTATTTCTTCATGAAGTATATTTGTAGGATACCTCCAGGGCTTTTTATTTATAATTTTATCACATCTGTTTTGTATAATTTGTAAGCGTTTTAGGTGACAGTTGGCAGCGTCACTCCAAATAAGGCACGTGTATGTTAATATTGGCCTTATAACAATTTTGAAGAGTAGAGTTTTGTTTTTGGGGTTTAGAAAAGACCCTCTATTTAGCGGTGGCCATAATACTCTAAATGATTTTGTAGCTTTTTGGCACGTAGTCATAATATGTTGTTTAAAAGTAAGCGTTTTGTCCAAGACAACTATGAGATATTGGACATCGTTTAGTACATTTATGGTATTATCTCAAATAAGATGACGTTTTGGCAGTCATTTGAGATATTTGTTTAATGGAAAAATTATTGCTTGGGTCTTGTTTGGATTAATTTTGATTTTCCATTTGTGAAAATATTTACTGCAATTTATTAGTCCCTTTTCCATTTTCTTCAGCAGTGTAAGTTTGTTTGAAGAAATTAATGCAGTATCATCTGCGTAATAAGCAATTTTCATATATTTCGGTACTTTATGTCAGAGTTAATCTTTTATTCACAGTAAGTGTATTGACCAAGTTTTAGATCGATAGGATAAGTAGAAATGACATTTAGATCACTCCGTGACTGAGCGTGACCACGCGTGACTCTGTGCGACTACCCCAAAATTAATCTGTAGTCACAACAAAACTATGGGCCAAGGTTCAGATCGATTGTTTAAGGGGGAATGGGGTTGACCCACGACAGACAGACAGAAAGTACGAGTTAAAAGAAAGAGTTTAAAAGTATAAAAAACTTAAAAGTATTCAATTTTATGTTGGTGATAAAATATTTAAAACTTTCCCTCTCATTTTGGTTTCAATATTTTGTTGTTGTTCCAAGGCATGGATGATATCCACTGAAATTTTGCACTCTGAATTTAATACCTCTATGAGATCTCTCTTATTTGGCAGTTACATGTGTGTATTTTCTACAATTTCCAATACTTTATCTAAGCGATTGAGATCTAGTGATTGGGCTGGCCATTTCAACGCACAAACTTCGATAGATTGTAGCCATTCAGTTACAGCTTTAGAGGTGTATTTCATGTCATTGTTATGTTAGAACTTCCAGAGCAGGGGCAAACATTACGTTATTTAGAGTATCTTTTACTATATGAGTTGGACCCATTCCATGCCATAATATTGCCACCAGTTTTATTTGTAGATTTTGAATAAAGTATTTTTCCCCTTGATGGTAATACAAAATCTCTTCCACCATGGCCCCTTGAATTAAACTTGCTCTCGTATGAAAAGAAAACAGTATTCCAAGTCGGCCTTGACTAGTTTAAGGGTTATTTAGCAAAATTTATGCGATAACAACCAAGATTAGCCTCAGTTGCTAATGACCCCGTTAGGTAGCATCTATGGATATTTTTTAAAATATCTTGCTATTAAATTATCTTGTCTTTGACTCGTTTTAGTGTGCCTGCCACCTAAATAATCACCATTCACCGCATCGCTTTCGCGACAATAGTTGATAATTTTTGTAATTATGGATTTATTCATAGAACATTTTTCACAAATTTTCATCTATTGTTCTGGTTTTTAACCCTCCACAAAACTGTATGCTTGCCATTATTTTGTAATTATTAGAAAACGTTTGAAACTATAACGTTCACGATTTTATACAGTTTCTTTTTTTTTATTATATTAATCATCAAAAGTTTCTATTATTTTGTCATCAATAAAAAAATACTTTTTTTTCGTTTATCTACTTTTTGATTGGACTTTTTGTAATCATTAAATAAGTGATTTTGCAAAAAAACAAAACAATTTTAAGATTTAAGAAAAATTATGAAAACACAAAAAAACACAATTGGCAAATTTAGAATTTTCGAAAACTTTCCAATGTTCTGTCATCCTCTGTATGTTCTGTATTTCTTTAAACTATTACTTATTATTATTTTTTTTGTTATAACAGCCACAATTTTTTTATATTTTTGTTTTTATTTTATTTTATATTTTTTTTTTAATTCACCCTTATTTATTGAATCTTCACATAGGTTTGTGAACAATAAGTTATTCAAATCTTAAAACTAAAACTTAAATATTAAATCCAGCCATTTTAGATAAAGTTTCATTTTTTCTATATACATATTTAATCTAATGAGAAAACAAAATTGTATCAATCCATTTTTCATCCAATGAGATCAGCAGTCTCCTTTCTTACTAAACGTTGGTGGATACGATTGTTGATTAAGTTACGTGCCGGAGGATTCGGGTCAGATTCTACTCTTTCAAATAGCTTGCATTTAGGTCTCTGTGCCAATATGAGTTTCGGACGTGCCATGGTACGCCTGTAATCATTCTCAAAATCCTGCTTTGGCATCTTTGAATTCTTTCTGTGTTTGAAGCTGAGGCTGTTTCCCATAACTCTATACCATAGCATCAAATGGCTTTGAAGATCGAGTTATAAATCAAGAGCTTAAAATCGAGCCATAACTTTGAGTTCCTACTAATTAGCCATGTAAATTGCACTAATTTCAATTTTATTTGTGCAATTTAGCATCTATATGGTTTTCAAAATGATCAAAATCAAAATGTAGTCCGAGATGTTTAACAGAGGAATGTATAGGCTGGTTCCTCATTCCTAATTCAAATTTGAGAGCAAGTCTCCGTTCTTAGGGCAAAAGTTATGTGAATACACTTTTGTTCATTTTATTTAATATTCCAATAATAGCCAATCTTCCAGCTCTGCAATATGGCTGTGTAAAAGAAGAGATGCTGTTGAGGAGTTTTCGTGTATGCTTAAAATTGCAGTATCATCCGCAAAAGTCGATATAAGTGTGTTTTCATTTGTTGGCATGTCTGTTGTGTAAAGGATGTACTGAAGCGGGCCCAAGATACTACCTTGTTGTACACCAGCATGAATTGCCAGTGGAGGGCTCACAAAGTTTTTCTCTCTTATAGAGAATTTCCATTATTTATATAGCTCCCCATTAGCTCATGTGTTCGGGGGCAACAACTATTTAACTTTTTAGAGGAGTCCCTCGTACCAAACTGGGTCGAAAGCTAGCAAGACGTCTATAAAAAGTTCAGTTTAATACTCTCCACCTCGGTTTGAGTATTGATAATAAATGTAAACAAAATATTTGAAAAAGTAAACAATTTGCTAAACTTAATACCAAATTATTTCAGCAAAATCTTTGGGTTGATCCACTTAACAAATGATTTTTATTTATTTCAGGAGTTGGTCTATAAAGCTTTCTCACATTAGTATTTCGCGCTGCATAGGGGAAAGATCGTTTTCGTCTTCTCTATTATTTCGGATAAAAGAAAACACGTTGCGGTGTTTGCTTTTTGGTCATCGTGGTTGCTGATCGGCAAGCATTTAGGTTATATACCTATATGCATACATTTCCAGTTATATGACATAACCTCTCGTTTAATTTAGTTTAAGTTTTTGCAAATTAAATAGCTCGCCCTAACCTCCATTGCAAAGGTAATGGTTGTGCAGGGTGGCTATATGCATTACATCGTGCTAATTGAAGATTGCTGTATAGTTTCTTTTAACTGGCCAAATAACTCTTCATTGCGGCCATATAGGTAGGATGGAGTAACAAAATAATAACCAAAAAAAGCTCTCTAAATGTTTTTGTTATAATATTTTTTACATATTAAACGGAAATTTTCACTATCAGATTTTGTGGAAACACAAAATAACACAATACAGTACAAAATCAAAGCCAGTGATGCCAACTTTTGATTTTGAATTAAATTATGTTAATAAAATATATTTTCATTTATTGAGACCAAATACTACTACCTGGGAATTATTATCGAACTTCAATGTTTTGGGTTTTACCTTGCCTTCCATGAAGTCAAATTTTGATGTCATCATGAACACTGGTTGATATTAGGGATGCCAAACGCAAAAAACCATATGTCCCAAAAATTTTAAATAAAATAATTTGTTATCTTTATTTTCTGAAAAATTTAAAATTTACATCCAAAAAAATTGTGAAAAATAATATATAAATAACATTATCATCAAATTGCGCTTTATTTATGTAACAATTTTTATGTTCGCAATTCTTAAATATCATTTGAGGTTTTCTAACTTCATTGAATTTAAATTAATGTTTTCTTGTACTGAAACGCTATTAACGTCTCCTGAATCGCAATATTTTTTTTTAATTTCAGTTGATTTTTTAAATGTAAACATATTTGGTGTTTTCTGAATTCCAATTTGTGTTTAAAGAATAAAATTTATATTTTAAAAATTCAATTGATGTCTTCTAAATTTGAAGTTATTATTTCTGACTTTTTAATATGATTTTGTAAAATTCAATTGATATTTTCTAATTTATAATTGGAAATCAGAATTCCAACTTTTAGAATTGATATTTTCTTAAATTTTAATTTAAAATTTAAAAGGTGCAATTCTGAGTTTATGTGAACAATAATGCTTAAGTAATTGTAAACAATTTTTAAAAATTATATGTAATCACAATCAGATATTTTGTAGGTAAAGCAGAGTAATAATTTTTTGTAAGCAAAAAACTCATTGCTTCTTCTTTACTCAGCTCTGTATATACTTTTAACATTGATGTGTTTGATATATTATTGAAAATGTTGACATTCATGTTAAAATAGAAATAACTACTGCAAAGCTTAGTCACACTGAGCACTCTGTGATGTAGTGATGAAGTGACACTCTGTTTGTTAATGCAAAATAAATGTATTTTCCCCAAAACAAAATATTACAGAATTTAATATAAATAAAATAATATACCGATTTATTTCTAACATACGGATATTATGGATATGGTTTTTATACGTATATGGAATATATGTATATTATTTTATTATCTAAAATATGTATGTATGTAAATGTAAATATTACACACAAAAAATACAACATCAAAAGTTGTTGTTGTTATACCCTATACCACTATGTGGTTTGGGTATAATGACTTTGCGCTGCTGTTTGTAACTACCAAAATTATTTGACCTAGACCCATCTTTTATTATACCGATCGGCTCAGAATCAATTTGTGAGTCGTTTTAGCGATGTCCGTCCGTCTGTGTGTCCATGTAAACCTTGTAATCAAACTACAGCTCGCAAATATGAATATATTTTGCTGAAATTTGGTACATAAGCTTCTGTCGGCCATGGGATGAACGCTATTGTCCCTATACAAATGACCCCTATGAAATCGACATAAATTGCTAAAAGATCTAAATTATCATATTGATCTCAGTCAAATTGGGTTTGTATTTGTTTATTATATCCGTTAATCAGTAGTCCAATAATAATCCCTATAGGACACTTCTTAGTCATAGGCACCATATAGAGCTGCTTCCCGATCTTCACTTAAATCTATCAAAAAATAAAAATATTGCACTGATTTTTCTGAAATTTGGTTCGTTTATATTTTTTTCAAATATAAGTGACTCTACCAAATATGGTCAGGATCGGTCCATTTTTCGACCTAATCCCCATATAAATATAGCATCCGAAATATAGCATAGTTGGACCGAAGAGATTGGGTCACTAACCCATGGTATAGGGTATCGTATTGTCGGTCTAGACCGAAAAATTTTTGTCGGTAAATTTACATTGTTTTTTTTATTAACAACTGGGTAGTTTGACATTATTTGCTTTAAATGTTGGTGAATTTTCACTCCCTTTATATTAACTCGTAGTGTCTGCTTGTCTAAAACTTTGCAGGAGGCTTCGTGTGGATGACAAAAATGATCTGACAAATTTTTTTGGTGATGCCAAAACAATGGAAACTTTAAATTTTTATACCAGAGTTGATAAAAAAAATGTACAAATGGTTAGTTTTTGTTATATTATTACCACGACGACTACAAAAACAAGAAGTCCAGCTATGACAATAATACATCATTTAGAATAACAACAAGAACAATATAGAAACATATATTTTTTCAATTTTTTTTTACTTCTTCAGTGATTTCTCGGGACTTATTAAACCAGTTTTCATGATTTTTCAAACAGAAACCTTCACATGATGTTAGAGTCAATCATTCTCACTAAAAGCTAGCACCCCAGTTTTCGTATTGGGGGCGTGATCGAGACAAGAACAACATAGACAAATCATATTTTTACTAGACTTTTTTTACTTCTTCATTCAATTCTCGGGACCTAATCAACCGATTTAGACGATTTTAAATAGCGAACTTCTTAGGATATTAGTGAATCATTTTTTATGCCAACGAGCATCCTAGCTACCCGATTGAAGCCGTCATCATACTAATGGGATGACACCACGCACACTAGGGTGGAGGGTATAATAAATAGAATTATTCATAGTGCTATTCGGAGTAACCCCAAAAGCATTTTACTACTGATCCCATTGATACATTTTTGGGGTTTAAATCAGCAGTAGCCTTTTCGAACTCTCGAATCTCAAAACGAAGCGACACTGCTCTCTGCTGTGAAGTAACAGGTGGCAACTCATCAATAGAACTAGAGGTTATATTTGAAGAAAAACTTTTTTAGATGTTCCACAAACAGGCTCCCTTCTCTTTGTCATTCCTAGCTTATCCTTCACTTTCCGTTCTTAGGGGAGGCTTACATACAACAGGTCTCCTAAAATTTTTTGTAGCGCGCAACTAATAGTAAACAATTTTCTCTGTTGGATCTAGTTTTTCACGATATTTGTTCAATTTAGCGTTTCTTTGTGTTTCAAGCAGTTTCGTGCATTCTTTCAATTGTTGCTTAAGTTGAGGAGGTCTGTGCAGTTGCCACTCTCTTCGAGTTCTTCTTTTTTCACCTAATCGCCTTTCAACATCTATAGAAGTAGTTCTATATGGCCTGGTGTGACGAGGAGGTTTGGTAGCAAGTTGAGCAGCTAGTTTGAGATTTTGTTCGAAGTTAACAATTGAGAGGTCAATATCATCTGGTGTTCTTAGCGGAAAGCTTTCTGCGCAATGGGTACTAAGAAACTTTTTGTATTTTAGCCAATCAGTATTACTTAAAAGTGTCGAATCACAAGATAGGGACACAATTTTTTGGGGGTTCGAAATAGTAACAATAACGGGTGTGTGGTCAGACGAGGGTTCCAATGAAGATTCTACATGCAAAGGTTCTTTTGCAATGGTCTTCTTTAATCCGAAGTCGATCAAGTCGGGTATTTTTTGCCCATCTGTTGGCCAGTATGTTGATTCTCCACTAGAGACTACATCCATACTCATTTTATGCCACAATTTCCATCGTATTTATTCCGTATTTCCTTGCATCAATAAAGCAGAGTAGTAGATTTAAGATTATGATAACTAGTCGGTGCCTAAACAGTGACCACGAATTTTAGGCATATTTTAAATATAAAAAGATACTTTCTTGTGCGCCTTATAAATACGAAAATTTGGACCTTTCCTTTCTGTTTTAAGAAATATCAAAATAATTATAATGCCGTAATCCATTTCCTATGGGACCATTTTACTTAATGTTAAGAAAAAGTAAGTTTTTAATATTAATTTTTCACAAAAATTAATAACTCAAATTTGGTTTATGCTTATTTTCGATATCTATTTAGTTGGGCTAAAAGACAGGGTCTCTAAACGCTTGCTATAGGGATCCTATAATTTTCTTACTTGTTTGTTATTTAAAAATAAATGAAAAGTTCTTTTGGTTTAACTGAAAGTGTGAAAGTCCTGGTTTTAAATGTACAGTTATTTGTTTTAATATATATTTTCAGTTCTAAGAAAGATTAACAAAAAATTGGACTATTGGTCATCCTTGGTATATAACGTACTTCTCGAAACTGTATAGTTAAAACTTAATTAAAATAACTATATTTTAATAATCATAATTATATAATTTTATATTAACACACACCTTTGAGCACACCTCTTTTTGTGGTTGTTGTTGTTATTTATTATTTGGAATTAATTAGGTTATTTTATTATTTATGCAAATGCTAAGTCGTTTTGCAATTACTCAAACCATATATGGCGCAGCATGAACACACACCCAAGCTAATTGCAATTAATACAGGAACTATATTGGTGTTCTTATTTGAGAAAAAGATAAATGGAAAAAACAATACAAATTGTAACACTTTAGCAGCTAATCAACAACTCAACACAAACAGCTAGATAAACAAACTGACAGAGCCATTCGTACACCAACCTATGAAAATAAAAACTACGATGTACTGGGTGAGGTTTCATGTGTTGGACTACATCAATTTCCATTACTTTAAACAAAATGGACATCATCTGTATTGCTAATATATTTTCTACATTAATTGCATACTTCTGTACAAGTCAACTTTCTCTTGTGTTGGAGAGAGTAACCTGTGCTAACAAAGTTTTAGATTTTATATAAATTATTAATTAATTTCTATTTATAACAAATAAAATAATTGAGTATAATTAAAGCATTATTCTCATCTGCTGAAAAGTTATTTTAAATGATTTTCGGCTCAAACTCTCTGGAGTTTGAAACCATACCAGTCGCTATAAGTTTTTATGAAATTCACCCTTATTACGGATGTCGTGTTCATGTCGAAAGTGAGGCGTTGATATCAAAGTAATATTTTTTCCCATTTTTTTTTTTCATTACAAAAATTATATTGTCTGTACATATTTATGTGTCATTTATAATTATATACATGTTTCTAAAAAGAATTAATGAAAATCTATATATTAAATATACTTGGGAGCCGAATATGGGACCGTGTATTATATTAAGATACTCTTACTATTTGTTTATTTATAGTTTTAGAATATGAATTTTGTTTAAATATGCGGTTAAAAAAGAAAAGTAAGGCGTTGATAAAAACGGCATTACGTTGTCGAAAATATCAAATATGGTAAATCTATAACAAAGAAAAATATCACGTTTGTCGCGTTCACCTGTCAAAACCAGCAAAAACAATTGTTTTTAATTTTGCTCAAGACAAAATCTGAAATAATTAAAAGTGGCTGCAAGTAAATTGTAGTTTTATAAAAAATACAGTTTAGTTAATATTTTAAACAATTTAGTTCTTAATTATGTTTCAATAAATTTTAGTATAAAAATCACTATACATCACATTTTGCACTAATGGTGGATTTAATGGAAACTAACACAAATTTGGCAAAAGGCTTTCACAAGAGGTCATTTCAGCAGTTTGTTTTGTAGACACTTCAAGAGGCAGCTGTCAATCTGTTGCAGATTCCGTCCACTATAAATCTAGTTCAGCCCCTTGGGCTTAAAAAGCTGATAATACTTCTCCTGAATGCGAGTCAGTTATAGACGAAGAAAGAAAAATAAAGCTAAAGCAAAACAAATCTTGAAAGAGAGTTATGCATAAATTTAAGTAAAAAGTTATCTGAAGTAGAGGGATTCACAAGATGAATTTATAAAGTTAAGGAAGAAAAGTTGAAACTGTATAAATGTGAGTTAAAAAGGAAAGAAGAATACAGAAGAACGTTTTTGGAGCTCGAAAAATCTGAGTTCGTATGAGAAGAAGGAAATTCGATCTTGAGGGATTTTAAATTCATTTACGTCGGTTTCTCTTCTGACATTAAGTGTTATATACGCATTAGGTTTCACTAAGCTTAATTCTATTTATTGCTCTTACTTTTAAAAATTTTTATTTTTTGTTAACTGAAATATATGACATATACACCACTATGTGGTCCATCCTTAATATTCGCAAACTCAAATCCATCAAACGCCAATATGATGTGCAGAAGTTGAAAAACCGTCAAATCCTTCACAGCTACGTAGAAAGAGGCTTAACAATGCAAAGTGGACATCCAGTGGAATGGCCAGACACCAACAATAATTTTAATGTTGCTGTCAAATAACAAATAGGCTTCATAACACCAAAAAAAAACTCACTGGATGTCTGGTGACACGTTGAAGCTAATCCTGGAAAGAAGAGATATTAAAGGAAATCAAAATAGAGCTAGAATCCGTGAAGAGAAGCAAACGTTAGAAGTCCATATGCATCACGATAAGTAAGTGAAGCGGAGTGCAAGGGACTGGCATATAAAACTTGAACTCCAAACCATTGAAGAACAGCAACGGATTAGCAACTGGAAGTATGGAGACAGCATTACTCTAGCATGGTATCCAATCCAATAGTAAATCCCGTAAGAGTATGCTACTGCACTACACACAGAGTGAGACAAGACATTTCCATAGAATGCGCCGAAATTACGGAAATATTTGATGCTGTCAATGCCTTGAAGATAAGTAAAGCCCCTGGAGTTGATAATAGCCCCAGAGATGCTAAAAGCTGATTATCGAACAACGGCGCAATTTCTTTTACCCCATATCGAGAATTTTTGGCACACTTGTGATCTCGACTCACATCTAGAGGAAGATATCATAGTCAATATCACTAAAAAGGCGACCTTACCGAATGCAATAACTGGCGAGGCATCACAGTCCTTAGCGCAGTCAACAAGGTAACTGGGCACGTTATAAACCAAAGGATAGCTGATGCTGTACTCCCAGATCTCAGATAAGAACAGGCTGGCTTCCGCCCATACAAATTTGGAAATTAATAAGAGTCCGGGATGTGACAACGTTGCATCGAAATGTTTATATGAATGTAAATATATAGTGGCTCCTGTTCTTGTGAATATCTTAAACTCTTCAATTATCACCTCAGTTTTTCCAGATATACTTAAAGTTCATAAAACCATTCCGATTCCAAAGGAAGTTAATGCCAGTTATGTGGAAAAGTTTAGACCGGTTGTTGTTTTGTCGGTAATTGATAAAGTTTTTGAATAAATTTTGCATTCACAATTTTAAGAATTTTTTGAAAGAAAATATCTTATATTCCCTAATCAATATGGTTTTAGGACGGGCTTGGCACTGATGAAGCTGTGATCAATATAGCTAATTACATATGTGACTGTTTGGATAGCGATTTTACTGCCGTTGGGGACCTTTTCTACGATTTTTCTATGGCTTTAGATCTTGTCGGTAGAAAAGTTAAAATTTTATGGCATAAGAAGTATAGAATTGGTTCTAATATAAAACTATTTCGGAGGAAGGAAGCAATATGTTCAAATTAATACGCCTAAAAGGTCAATGAATGCTGTCGAACACAGTGTTCCGAAGGCAGCGTTGTGGGCCCTTTATTGTTTACTATATATTTAAGCGATATTAATAGTGTAGGTCTTGATGGGAAGATGTTTATATACGCTGATGATTTCTGCATTTTTTGCCCGTATAAAGAAGATCTTGAGTATGCGAAGTTAAACAAACTTGTACTAAATGCTAATAAAACAAAACTAATAAGATTTAGACCTCACCCGAATCGTAATAATAACAATAATATTATACATATTGATCGCAAATAGGTAGAGGAAGTACAAGCAGTAAAATATCTCGGAGTATTTATACAAAACAATTTGTCGTGGCATCGCCATATATAACATCTACAGGCCAAGATATCACCGGCTCTGGGAGTTTTATTTAAATTAAAGCACAAACTTGATGAAAAGCCTAAATATAAAGGGTAATTTTTTAAGAGCTATAAGAAAGTTTTCCAAAAAAAAACACATAAAATTCAGAAAAATGCATGAAACCTTTATTTCAATCGATAGTACGGTCCATATAATTAAATGTTTTAAGATTATTTCATACAAATGTTGACCGTGACTGCGCCTCAAATGGTCCATCTTCTTAGTCCAATTTTGGCATACTCTTTCCAACATTTCGGCCGGTATCTCACGAATAAATGCTTCAATGTTGTCTTCCAATGCGTCAATTGAAGCGGGATTGTCTGTATAGACATGGGCTTTAATATAGACCAACAAAAAAAAGTCTAAAGGCGTTAAATCGCACGATCAAGGCGGCCAATTGACCGGTCTCGAACGTGAAAAAAAATGTTCACCGAACTCGCCTCTCAATAAGTCCATTGTTGCGCGTGCTGTGTGGCATGTGGAACGTTCTTGTTGAATCCACATGTCATGCAAGTCAAGCTCTTGCATTTCGGGCAAAAAAAAATTGGATTTCATCTCTCACAATAGCCCGAATAGCCGCTTCGATTAAATTGACCATAAAATGGAAGAAGCGCGCGATGAACTTTCTTAACAGAGCACGCATTTTGATAATGAAATTCAATAACTTGCAAGCATTGTTCATTTGCAAGACAATTCATGGTTAAATTATAGACCAAACTGAAGATGCTTGACAATGAAACAAAACACGAAACGTGCGTCAGCTGTTTAAACCAGTGTTGCCAAAAAGATAATAGCTAAAAAATCACCCTTTATTGTTTTTCAATCACTGATTCAGGGCCATTTGAATCATTTGACTTTGATGTTTGTATATAATAAAATTATGATTTCAAATCCCTACAAATATTGCAGAATAAATCATTAAAAATCGTATTTAATCTTCCCCGACTATATCCAACTATATCTCTATAAAGGGATGTCGCCAAAAATGTTTTACCTATACATAGAATCTACAAAATTATTTATTTTATTTATCTATTTATTTACTTATTTGGTTTCCTGCACAACAAGACTAGGAGTCTTATAATTAAAGTACAGGATCGGTATAATGTGATACAGTATTTAATGAAAATTTAATATAGTTTATAATTTGTATAAAAATAAGATAACAAAAATTACTTTACATACATATATTCAAAACAAAGCAAAGTTTAAACAATATTTAAATGGTATTGAAAAATTGGAAAACTTGTTTCCTAAAATGTCCTGCGTTGCTTATATATTGTAATGTTAGCGGTAGCAAGTTCCAAAGACGTATGCACTGTATATAGAACTGCCATTCAGAGCCCAAACTTTTATGTCTTATTTGAATTATAGAATTATTTCTTCTTGAATTAGAAAAGGCTATTCGATTAAAAAGATATGTAGGCTCACGCGTAAATATAATCTTATGCATCAGTATCAATGATCGTATCTTCAAGAGATCGCAAAAATTCACACGTTAAGTTTTCGTGCATACGGTGTTATGTGGGATGATCTTTTCAAATTGTAGACGTATCTTAATATATAAAGTACTATATAATATCGGTCACCATACTATTTGTTCTTCAGTTAATCAACAAGCTTTTAATACAAGAAACAATTCAAACCATAGAGTTTCAAAATGTCGCTTAGAAACTACGCAACAGCGAGTAGAATATATCGGTAGTCTGGAAATTAATAGTTTACCGCAAAGTCTAAAACAATGTTTAACTATTTCTTTATTTAAAAATAATTTAAAAGAATAACTTTTTAATAATATTGTAATGTTTGTGATATAATTTTAAATTTTTTCATTAGTACAAATTGAGTGTTTCCTATTTTGTATAACAAAGAATTTTCATTTAAAAATTTTTAATTTTATTAAAATAAGTTTATCTGCCAATTTGCCTCAACAAAGCTTAAATGGCGCTGAAGTTCAATTATGAATGAATTGATTTGATGAAATAAAGTTTATATAATATTAAAAAAAAATTTTTTTTTTGCGTCGGCCGAATGGCAATCTCCCCTCTACATTATATTTATAAATTTCGAAAAGGTGTTCGAGACCCAGAGCCACCACGCAATATGGAATGCACTTGCCTGCAAAGGTATACCACATAAAATTATAAGGCTAATCCAAACCCTGTATGAGAATGTTAAATGCCGAGTTGTCCAAGACAACGCACTGATCAAAAGCTCAAATGTGTTAAATGGTGTTCGGCAAGGACGTATGCTATCTCCCCTTCTATTTAATATCGTACTTGACATCATTGTACGTAATGCTACATCGGAAAATAGAGGTATAAGATGGGGAATCAACCAACATCTGGACAGCCTGGATTATGCTGATGATGTATGCCTCTTATCGTACTGTTATCGACACGCGTCAGCTAAACTCAAATCCCTGGGGAACGAAGCTTCAAAAGCCGGATACAGTATGTTGAGTTGGAAGAAATAAACAGAGTCTGTTACCTGGGTAGCGTACTAACAAAAATAGGCGGCTGCAGAGATGATATATTTTTTCCAAGATTTATACTAAAATTATAACATAGCTTTATTTTTTACACAAATGTATTTATATTTTAAAAGTCAAATGCCGGATGATTTTTATTTTACAAGTTTCTTATTTCTGAAAACTAAAAAGCCTAAGGTAATTTACAAATTAAATAAAATAATTTTTTTAACAAATGTTCTAAACGCAAAGTGTTTTCTGATAGCTACAGTACTCCCCCTCCAGCGTTGTCGTTCAGCGAAACGAACTTTTTTCGTAAATTTCTCTTCATTATTGTCTTTATTTGGGGAGTCGTTAAAACTTGTACTGGGCTTCGATCTATCTATGAAATATTTTTTCGTTTCCTTTTATTGAAAGTTTAAAATATTTACCCGTTCTTGAAATGACCTTATATGGTCCATTATTTGGAGATTGTAATGGTTTCTTAACTGTATCACATCTTACCAAATACTTGCTCACAAATTTTTAATTGGTTGGTTTCAGCTAATATATCAACCAACGTAATAGCATCAGTCCATTTCGTAAATACATCGATAACACTCAGAAGATACCGATAACCTTGACAGCTTGTTAAAGGTCCAACAATATTGATATTAATTTGTTTGAATCGCTGTGTTGGTGGCACAAATTCTCCTGAAGGACTTTTAGTATGACGATTAGCTTATGATTTATGGCAAACATTACAGCATCTACCCCATTTAGTGACATCGTTTTTTAATGATTTCCAGACGTAGCGTGATCGAACTAACTTCTTGGTTAGATAAATTATGAATATTAACAAAAACTGGTTTTCGAAAAGAAAGAGTCAAATCGGGTCTTATGTTTGTACAAGAAAACATCGCAGTAAATTTTGTAGTCAATATTTTCAACTAATTTTAATACTAGGCTGGAATTGCTGCCTTTTAAAAGTGATATCAGTTCTCTATCCTCTTCTTGATCTGCAGCCAGTTTCCTAAATTCCAAATTTGAAGGCATGTCGATGGTTTGAATTCGGCATAACGTATCTGCAACGATATTGTCCTTTCTATTTATATGACGAATATCCATTGTAATCTAACTGCTGCAATTATCTTGGAATTTTTTACCCCAAGATATGACTATGAATTTCCCTACAGAGTTTATTTTTGGACTACTGATTAATGGGTGTAATAAACAGACCAAATCAAAATATGACCGGAATCTATATGATATTTGGATCTTATGGCAATATTGTCATTTGTATGTGGACTTGATTTGATTTTTCAGCAAAATATACTTATATTTGCGACCTGTAGTTATTGCAAGGTTTACGGATGGACGGACGATTTAACAATACAATATATAGAAATCAAAAATGTAGTTCATCGACTAGGCAAGTGGGGCATGGTTTGTCAAAAATAAACCCGACTTTGGTTATAAGATAAAATATAATTAATTATTTTTCCAAGTAAATTTCATCGCATTCTCATTAATCCCCATCCGATGTAATGTAAAGAATGACGCACAGCACCGGAGTATATTCTGTTCTTTAAGAGGCAAATGCGACATCGCACTGAATGGTGCTTGTAGACAGACATATGGACGGTGCATTATCGTGATGCAAAAACAAAAACCTCTCTGCCAATAATTGTACCCTCAACACAATTTCGGATAGTTTGTCATTCCGTATGTAATAATTAGAAAAAAAAACCTGGAACCCAATATATATATATATATATTTTCATATAGTGGTGTGCGCCTCTCCGTCTATGGAAATCATGACCAGGCCCTCAATAGGTCAGCTAGGGTCCCCATGTTAAATTGGAAATGATTCACTGATGTCATGAACAGTTTGCAGTTTAAACTCATCAAAATCAGTTAAGAGGTCCAAAGATTTGCACAAGTGTGTAAAAAACTTCTTTAAAAAATATGAGTTTTCTATGTTTATTTATTTATTTATTTATTCAAAAATTTAGTTATTACATAAACGTACATACTAAATATATATTTTTTTTATTATTATTAGCTATAGCAGCTAGGCCTTAAGCTAAGCATATAGTGGTTATATTTATACAATTTTTATTAATATTTGCAAAAAAGGTTATTATTTGGATTTAATTTTTAATGGTAGTACTTTTAAAAAAGGCCATAATTTATAGTGAAATTAATAAAATAGAATAATTCAAATATGATTATACAATTTAATACTTTTTAAATAACTTATAATTTGTTTAATGGAGGTGGCTGAAGGTGAGGATAATAGGGTGAGCGGGTTTGTTCCTGAGAATATTTGATATCTTTGGTTTATAAATTTGGGGCAAACACGAAGGAAGTGTTCTATATTTAGTGGGCTATTGTTGTCATAATCACATATAGGGGGATCACAACCTGATATGATGTGACTATGAGTAAGTTTGGTATGACCTAGTCGTAATCTTACAAATATAATTATATCTTTACGATTGATAGTATTGTTGTCGGGCAACCAAGTTACTCTTGTTATTTTTATAATGGTTTCTATGTTTTCTATGTTGTTCTTTAAGCTTTTGATATGTTTATCCTAATAAATACGATCAAAGATTGTTCTTAAATATTTTCAGACTCCAATATTTTTCATATAGAATCACCGAAAATCTAGTAAGTCTTAATAGAAAAAAATTCCCATGGGCTTGACAAAAAATTCATTAGGGCTGGTAACCCTTGCATAGAAACAGCACACCCTTATATTCTCTTACTATCATGTTATTGTTAGTAACAACACATTCAATCATAATTATTACATGTGGGGCATTTTCGGTGTCATTGTCTGTGGGATGAGATATTCCAAGCCATATTAAAAGTATTAGGTCAGTGTAGTGAAACCCCCAAAGAACCATTAATGATTTCTCCTTTTATTTTTTTAGCAAAATTGTAGCTAAGGCTTAAATAAATAATTTGTGTTACCACATCCATGTAAAAAGTAGAATAAAATAAGTAAGAAAATTATAGTCGGTCTAGACCGACTATACGATTCCCTATACGATGGTTTACAGACTCTATATCTTCAGTCCAACTAATTTGATATAGAAAATATGCTGAAGATATGAAAAAGTTCATATCGGGTGCTATATCTATATATGAACCCTAGGTCGAAAAATGGACCGATCCTGACCATATTTGGTAAAGTCACTTTGAAAAAATATATGCAATCCAAATTTGAGAAAAATCTGTGCAATACTTTCGTTTCTTGATAGATTTAAGTGAAGACTGGGAAGCAGCTCTATATGGGGCCTATGACTAAAAATTGTTCTATATGGGTTAGTTTCGAACTACTGATAAATGGATATCATATACACATACAAACTCAATTTGACTGAGATCTATATGATAATTTGGATCTTATAGCAATTTATATCGATTTCATAGGATACATTTGTAAGATGACAAGGACGGAACATGTACCGAATTTCACCAATTTCAACAGTATTCATCCTATGGCCGATAAAAGTTTATATACCCAATTTCATAAAAATATATTCATATGTGCGACCTGTAGTTTGATCATAAGATTTACATGGACACACAGACGGACAGACGGACGGAGTAGAGTAGATCGCTAAATTAAAAGATGGGTTTAGTCAAATATTTTTGGTAGTTACCCCATAGTGGTATGGGGTATAAAAACTAAAGTATGTTTGATTTAAATTAAAAATATCACTCATACGCATACATCTCTTCCACCTATGTTATTCCAAGCGTTTAGAGACCCTATCTCAAAGGTCCAAATTATGTGATATAGAAAATAAGCATAAACCAAATTTGTGTGTCATTGTTATTATTGCGTTTGACCTTGATTTGACTATGAACCAGTTAATATATGATGTTATATTAAAATGGGGACAAGGTCGAAAAATGTATTCATCAAAATATATTCTTATTTGCGACCTGTAGTTTGGGTACAAAGTTGACATGGCCACACAGACAGACGAACAGACGGAGGGATAGATTGGCGGACAACGCTGCATCGACTTAGAAAGTGATTCTGAGTCTTGGTGAAACGAAAGCTACAAACATCAGCACAAAATATAATTTTTTGAAGATTTCGTTCGATAGGAATTTGTACGACTTGACTTGCTGAATCTATTTGTGGAAAAATAAAATGAGAAATCAGTGGTTTTTGAGTGAGCTGATATACTCAGCAAAAAAATACTCTACTCTAGCGGCCACTGTATAAAAGAGTTATTATAATTTCACTGGCACAGTAAACAAAACGGCAGTTTATTAATTTAATAAATAAAATATTATTCAATTAAAAAGTATTCGATTTATAAAATTAATAAACATTTCTTACAAAACTGCCCATTATTGTTTACTTTGCCAAAGAAGTTTAAAGAATTTAATTTAAGGAATGCATTCATTAGAATTCAGATTACTTTCGATAATGGTTATTGGTAACGAATAAAATTTTTTGGTTGCTATAATAGTTATTGATAAGCAAGTAAAAATTTCTCACTTATAGTTATTTGTGTTACTATGACCAAAATTAAATATATATTACGATAATGGTTGAATGTAACTATTATTTGAATTCTTTGTTAAATAAGAGATAGCTTTAATTGATCCTGATAGCCACGTAGCATTGTTTCAAATTGGGAACCAGTCGAGAATAGACAAGTTTGAGGTTAATTGCTTTTCTCGAAAAGAGCGATCTTTATCTTCAGCGATTTCCTTGCCTTCTTGGAAGTGTTTTTACCACTTGTAAACATTTTTTCGACAAATTGTATTTACCAGAAGGCTTCACTATTGACACAGAGTTTGGCACAGATGTCAAAAACAATACTATCAACTTGAAAAAATTATTTTTTTAAATCGATACACACACGACGTTTAATGAAAAATCAACTTTAACCGGTATTGTCACTTCAGAGTTATTTGGGATTATTTCACATTTGTTATCATTTTTATATTTATACCCTATACCACTATGTGGTTTGGGTATAATGACTTTGTGCTGCTGTTTGTAACAACCAAAAATATTTGACCTAGACCCATCTTTAATTATACCGATCGAATCAGAATCACTTTCTGAGTTGATTTAACAATGTCCGTCCGTCCGTCTGTGTGTCCATGTAAACCTTGTAATCAAACTGTAGGTCGCAAATATGAATATATTTTGATGAAATTTGGTATGTAAGCTTTTATCGGCCATGCGATGAACGCTATTGAAACTGGTGAGAATCGGTCCATGTTCAGACCTAGCCCCATACAAATTACCCATTTGAAATCGACATAAATTGCCATAAGATCATATAGATCTTACTCAAATTGGGTTTGTATGCATTCATTACGTCCATTAATGAGTAGTACAAAAATGATCCCTTTGACCCCATATAGAGCTGCTTCCCGATCTTCACTTAAATCTATTAAAAAACAAAAATATTGCACTGATTCTTCTCAAATTTTGTTTGTATATATTTTTGCAAAATACAAGAGACTTTACCAAACATGATCAGGATCGGTCCATTTTTGGACCAAGTCCCTATATAGATATAGCATCCGATATGAACTTTTTCATATCTGCAGCCAAAAAAATTAATAAAAATCCCACTCAAATTTGGTTTTTGCTTATTTTTTTCTATGTCCAGTTAGTTGGGCCTAAGAGATAGGGTCTCTAAACGCATGGTATAGGGTATCGTATAGTCGGTCTAGACCGACTATAATTTTCTTACTTGTTTTTTATTTACTTATTTGTTCCAGATACTATTCTTTATATCCGTGATGGTTCTACATCATTGAACAGACATTTTTTGATATTAATTTTTGGTTGTAAAAGTGTTATGGAAGAGATATTAAGAAAACAAATTTATATATTATTAAAAATTAACATTTGATTTGTTACGTACGTCCGTCAATTTATCGACATGTTAATAAAGATAAAAACCCTAACTTTAAAGAAACCATGCTCTTATTTACCTACCTAGCTCACGGGAAATGGGGTGGTGGTCTAATTTCCTTCGCGGTAGATTGAGAGTCAAAAGTAAACTAAAGATAGCTATATATAATTCAAAATCTCAAAATTTGACCAACAGGAAAATGAAAAACATATTATTAAAGAAATGAAACTGAATTTAATCTGAAGCTAGAGAAGAGGTAAGGATGTAAATAAACACCCTCTTTCTTTAACCGCTACCAAACCTAATTAAAAAACAAGTAAGAAAATTATAGTCAGTCTAGACCGACCATATGATACCCTATACTACGGTTTAGAGACCCTATCTTTCGGTCCAACTAATTCGATATAGAAAATGAACATAACTCAAATTTGAGTGCCATTGATATTAATTTTTTTGCCGCAAATATGAAAAAGTTCATATCGGGTGCTACATTTATGTGGGGACTAGGTCGAAAAATGGACCGATCTTGACCATATTTGGTGAGGTCACTTATATTTTGAAAGAATATATACAAACCAAATTTGAGAAAAATCTGTGCAATATTTTTGTTTTTTGATAGATTTAAGCGAAGATTGGGAAGCGGCGTTATATGGGGGGCTATGACTAAGAGTTGTCCAATAGGGGTCATTTTTGGACTACTAATTAGTGGATGTAATTAATACATAAAAACCCAATTTGACTAAGATTTATATGATAATTTGGATCTTATGGCAATTTATGTTGATTTCATAGAGGTCATTTGTATGGGAGCTAGGTCTGAACAAGGACCGATTCTCACCAATTTCAACAGCGTTCATCCTGTAGTCGACGAAAGCTTACATACGAAATTTAATCAAAATATATTCATATTTGCGACCTGCAGTTTGATTTAAAGCTTTACATGGACACACAGACGGACGGACGGACGGATGGACATCGTTAAATCGAATCAGATAGTGAATCTGATTCGATCGGTATAATTAAAGATGGGTCTAGGTCAGATATTTTTGGTAGTTACAAACAGCAGCACAAAGTCATTATACCCAAAACACATAGTGGTACAGGGTATAACTAGCTAACAATCCATATTACCAAAAATAATTAGTTTTATAACAGTTTTGACGAAAAATAATTTATAATCTATGATATGCATATTAAAGATATTTTAAATTAAAAATATATCACCCAAATAAAAAAATAATTAATTATAATTTAATTTAAATAACAAACAAAATATTAACATATTCAATATGATGTAAAATTTGGTACGGTGTTACAAGGCCATAGACAATAAAGCCATATGACCTTATTTCCCAATATGAAGTGAAATAAACACATATGGCTCTATTTCCATAGAGGGGTGATATGAAGCCATTGTGGCATTAATAAACCTTTGATAATCTTCTGTATACAATTTGTCTAGTGTATTTTAATTCCTGTATATTTAACAACATTATTATCAATTGCATGTTCGTCGTGAACGATATGAATAATGAGTATTAGGAGTTTCATCCCATATATAATTACGTGGCTCAGATATGTGCATTGATTTTATAGGTTTCGAAATTGCTAGCGAAACAAATGCACCGTATTGGAAAATGTCACTTATTATTGTATTACTATATTACTTCGTCTACGTAGCATTCTCCGATACTCTTTTTTGTTGGAAGTATCTTTAAATTTTTTATATTGCTGGTCATCAAAAATATCGGGTACACTTGAGGTTTTAATTGGCGCTTTTTAACTTTACATTTAGTTTCATAGATAACTTTAAATTTTCATAAAAAGTCAGTTTTTGGGCTGTGATTATGAGCTTGAAATTTTTCACTTTTGCGGCAATATGTTGTTATATTAAAGTCCACCGCAACACCAACGTTACAGTTTTTTTATTATTGCAATAATAATATTTAACATTATTTCTTCCATATTTATGTTGCTTTTCAATTTTATGTGTACTGGCTGCCCTAGGACCAGGTATTAATTAATATTCAAGTGTTTGTTCTTGTTCTATTTGTTCTTTGACATAGTTTTGCTTTTAATACGCAGATTATATACATATATATTTCAGCAAATTCTATCAAGAGCATAGGCTGTGTACATTTTTGTATGTCTGCTGCGATATGTCTGAGTTCGTTGGACGATTTTCCATTTTTTTTATTAAATTGTTCGTCTCCATGTTATCTTCGGTCTTCCTGGTTTCCTCGCACCCTGGGGTTCCATTCGAGTGGCTCATGGCAAACTTCAATGTATGATTTTCTTAGTGTATTTTTAAGCCACTTATATTTTCTCCTCTTTATTTGAGTGATATTGTCTTCATCAGCGATTTCGAGAAGCTGTTCGTTCGTAACTACTCTAGACCAAAAAATCTTTAATATGTTTCGTAGGCATCTGTTGGTAAAAGATTGTATATTGTGCAGACTATATATAGCAGAATAGACTATAATCAGGCATTGTATATGTGAAGTTTGGTCTTGGGGGAGAATGCGTTCGACTTATATGCAGTTTTGGACTTATGTCTTCGTGAATTTACATCTCCGATAGCGCCGCCGTCTGTAGTCATATTACTACCAAAGTAGCAAATGTTGTCAATGTTTTGAATTGGCGCATTTTTCAGTAAAAAAATTTGTGGTGGGTTAATTTTGGATTTAATAATACTGTGGAACAAATTCAGGTTAGCAAAAGTTAGGACGATTCTGAGAGTGAGTGGTGAAAATAGAGGCTAAATTAGAAGACCCGTATCGGCGGCGTTTGTTTATGTTAGTTCGAGTTTTTTTTTTAATCGACCTTCGAACTTTGCAGTCAAATGCCGATTTTCAGCATATTGTTTATATGGTTTTTTGGCTATAACTCGTCGACTAATTGATATTTTTTCAATCTGTAGAGCCAAATTATTGCTAGACACCTGTGCAACAATTAAAGTTTTTTAAAAATTTTATTTAGAAAATTTTTGTGGTGCTTATGAAGCAAAATGTTGCAAAAATTATTTTTTTCATGCTTTTTGAAAGTATTTTCCACAAAACTAAGTCTTTTTTGCTTTCTGTTTGATCTATAGTATGCTTCTCAGTTTCTTCAATAAATTTCATTTGAAGAGAAAACAATCAAAATACAAAACTTGCGTTTTCCACCTAATATAAATTTACTTCCCATTTTTTATGTACCAATTTTGTTCAATGTTGGTTTTGAAGAAACATTGAAAAAGAAATTATAAAAATATGGAAAAAAAAATATATTTTTGAAATGTTAGTTATGAAAAGTTTTAAGTAAAAAAATTAAATAAATTAAATTAATGATTTGGCCAGTTGCCGATTAGCAGCCGGCTGTGGATCAACATCACTGCGCTCTCTAATATCTTGGTCGTCGTCGTCATCATCAGAAAGGTCTATAATTTCGTCCAACAGATATTCTGGAATTTCATCTATGTCTTCCCCTTCTTCCTGGTAATTGGACACTTGGCACAATTCAAAGTTGTATGGTAGTTGATACATCCATATCAATTTTCTTCTTGATGCGGGCTGTTGTCTAACCACATCATTGGTATACCAAAACGCATAGCCTTCTTCTTTCCACTTTTCCATTGCATAACAGTTGAATAGCAATTAAGGCAAACTTTTTTTAGGGGCATAGTTTACCTCAGTGATAAACTCATGCGAGAAATATTGTTTATAGGCTTCAAGAAAAAAATCACTCCATTGCCACATTTTTTATTGCTTGCTATGAAACGTCCACAAACGTTACAAAAATGGTCCGCATACAACTATACAACTATGACAATTAACTGCATTTTATGCTGGTATGGCATTGTTGCAACTTCGACTGCTAACCAGGTATGGTATTACAGGAAAAACTGTAAGGTGAAATAAGGCCATCTGGCATTATAGCGTAAAATTTATTTCAATTTGTGTATTTAAATGTTATTAACTATTTATTTGAAAACAATATATGATAACAAAATAAATTACTTTAATGATGTGTTTATATCAAGATTTTACATCACAATGAATAAAAATGAAAAGAAAATATTTTTTCACGCTTATAACAATAAATTATGTGATTAGTATTTAAATTGGAATATTTTATAGCTTTTATTTTATCCCCTAATTTGTTTTAACGTATGTATATTTCAATAACGGAATGATTTTTTTTATATATAACTAGCTGTACCCGGTACTCTTTGCTGGCTCCTAGTAAAGATTTAAATTTTATAAAACTTTTATTGTACATTGTTTTTTATTAGTGAAATTATGTGTATTAAACGGGTATACATAGTATACCTGAAATTAATTAGTAACCTTTTATTGCAATGCTCTCTGATAAACAATATTTTTGGTTTTGCCTTCATTTGCGAATATAAATAATGATGATGGTCTACCAACACGTGAGCATCCAACTTATAATTGTCCATGTGAGATACATGGTGTCTCAAGATTATTCCGCGGACTTACAACGATTGAACTTGAGATTTATTAATTGCCATAGGAAAAGCTATATGTACTGGAAATTGAACGCGTTTAAAGTTAAATGGCATATTGGATGGAGTGATTGGTATACGTGGAGTTAATACATTTTCACCTTTGTATTTTCCAGTTAATATAGTTGCTGCAAAAATATTGTTGAATAATTTGTTAACAGCCAATCTGGTACCATTATAAAGCCGTGGTTGATATAAATTACGAATTATTGGCACACCAATTTTAAATTGTAGAATGTGACGTGGAGTTCCGGCAAACAAGTGAATTTCAAAATTCTGTTCAATTTCATCTGGATCCATAATGCAATCAATCGATTTGTATGTTTTTGTTTAGCCATTAATTTTGTTTAAAATATCAATATTAATGTCACTGACATCTTTGATTTTGGCCCCCCCAAAATAGCGCGATCGCTTAACCATTGATGATTCTTATAATTATGTATGATATTTGGGTACACACTTGAAATTAAATCTTCTTTGGTCCCATTTGTAACACAAACATTTTTTAGGTAATGTTATTCATCCTGTTGTATTGTCTATAGCAATTTTTCCATTTCCAACGTCTAATAATTGGTTAGAAAACAAATGTGCTGATTGGTCATTTTCTAAATGTACGCGCGTATATATAGTAAGTGATAGTTTTTGAACAAAACGCCACAAGTTCGATGATTTTAAACATGCGCTTAATTAATCTGCTGGTGTTGATCGTTTAATAAGTAGTAAAGTTTGCCTAAAATCACCCGCCAATAATATAAGAGCACCTCCAAATGGTTGGTTTTGTTACGCAAATCTTGCAATGTTTGATGCAATGCCTCTAATGGCTTTTTATGTGCCATTGTGCATTCATACCATATAATAATCTGGCACATTTGGAGTAACTTTGCCATTGCAGATTTTTTCGATATATTGAATGTTGTTGTTTCTCTTAGTTGCATATTTAATGGTAATTTTAATGCAGACTGTGCTAATCTGCCACCATCTAACAAAGTAGGCCATTGCCAATGCTATATTACCATTTGAACATATTGCTGTTAAAATAACTGAAATTAAACATGTTTTCCCAGCACCTCCGGGAGCACCTAAGATATAAATTCCAGCAGTTCCTGGATTAACAAATTGCATAATATTGTCGTAAACGTGTTTTCCTGTGGATTCATGTTTGGAATATTCTGTTGAAGAAAAGTATTTAATGCATTGATACCGTAATTTTTTTCACGTTGTATTTCTCGATTAGATAAGTCTGTAATGGCTTTATTAGGTGAAGGCATTCCCAGTGAATTTAAAACTTTATTACCATCATTAAACCAATATCCTCATGTAAATTAGCCCTTGGTTATACATATCGGGAGAATATTGTAATTCAATATCTTCATTAGCATTACGTTCTTGATGTAAAATATCCTGTCATGGCGTCTTTATATTTTTCCAACAATTGTAATGGATGTGATGGAAATAACAATTCTTAATTTCAATCCACTTCGGATTGCAAGTAAACGTTGTAAGTAAATCAGACGGCCATAATTTCGAACATATGTTATAACATCTTGTGATATGCATGCATGTATCGTGGACTTCCGGTATAAGTAGCTGGTAGAATTGTTATGCGGCCAATATCATTTATATTGCCATCAATATTAATTGCATCACGTAGATGAATATATTCCTCCGATCGCAATTGTCGTTGCTTAAGCCGAATGAATAAAAGCCTTTCTGTTTCTATTTTTGCGTACATTTCCACTATATATTGGTGATACAATTGCTGGCATTTCAAAATTTGATTTTCTATATTCTCTCGGATCATCAAACTGCACTCATAATAATTCATGCAACAAATATTCTTGTTTGTTTCTGAACCTGTAATATTAAAATATATTTTTGTTGTAATAGTTTGTAATGTAATTGTAATGTTTTGTAATAAAATAAATAAAAAAAAACAAAATTACCAGTTGCTGGATTAATTATTTTCAATTGTAAATGATAGCTATCCTCTCCTTGCCAAAACAGTATTGGGTAATGAAGCGCGTCATAAGATCGATGAGTGTCAGAAACACGTTTCAAATGATCATTACGCCGATGTAAAATAATATCTCTGGCTTCGAACTGATTACCAACAATTACAATGGCTACTTCATTTATTATTGATGCATTGGAACGTTTTGAGTGCTCTCCTACTGGTGTTTTATCAGCTTATATAATAATTTTGTGATTGTCGGATGGCATTTCTTCTGTTGCGGTCTTAAATAATTTTGGTAACTCATTATGTTGATGGAATACGTTTTGTAATGACTGAACTATGTCATGGCGCAGTCCCGAAGTAATTTTGCATCTGGTGTTTACTTCATCTTCAGAATTACCAAGAAAATATATTTGAAGGAATTTATGTTGTAGATCAGGAATTGGTAGTAATGAACCTCCATTGTGGTATATTTGACCATGGACTTTAAATGTTGGTATGAAATTATTAGTAACTATTCCGTCAGCATCAAATGACGTCATTTGGAAATAACTGTTGTATTTTTTAATATTATTAAGAAAATGTTTTGATTGCGGCATTGTCCCAGATACCATTGTTTGTAATGGCTCGGGTGGTTTATGTAGTTCTTGCAATTTCAATTTACCATTAACGCAAGACAATCCTGTGGCTTCTTTTTTGTATTTCAGAGCTTCACAACGGGCACATATTTGTTCCATGCTACCAATATCTATATTGTTATGTGAATTGTAACCAACTGTAGGGTCGTAGTTAAATGCCAGACGCTTAAATGTAATTCGATTAGTGTTATGAATAGCTGTTCTTGTTTGCCTGGTTCTTAGACGTTGTGCTTCAGTTCGTATCTTGCGTTGTTGTTCTGTATAATTTTCTCGTAAACGTGATACTCGATATCTAGTTTGTTCAATTTCTACTGCGCGTTCTTCTTGACTTTGTTGTGAACGTAATGTACGTACACGATTTTTTTGTCCTTTATTGTGACCAGTATTTACACGTGGTCGTGGCATTTTGATTAAATAAGTAATTAATTTATTTGAAGTACAAAATTTGAATAAATACTGACATGTACGTGTATATCTTTTAACTAATCAATTAAGAAAGGGTATATACCCGCACGATCGTTAGTGGGTTTTGCTTTGACATATTATTTCTTTAAGCTTAATAATATTGGTTAGAACGTATTTAATGGCTTTTCAAACAAATATATTCAAGAACACCTAATAAAACCAATAAAAATAATGTTAAAAAAATGGCGAAATTTATCGGACAAACGCGAAACTACACAGAAACATGAATCACGGTCCATAGATAAAGAGATAAAATCAAATATGTTATTTAAAATGCGGACTTTTTCCATTTATTAAATATAATTTTGTTTCACCATTGTCTGACCTCATAAACATTTTCGGCGTATTCAAATAGATGGTTTGGCTTACCAACTCTGGAACAGTTTCAAGCAGTAGACTTGCCTTGGCTGGCGTTGAGATCTGTTGATCTGTTACATTAAATGTAATCTGATTCATAATTCTTGGCAACATAAAATGCTCTTCTATAAATTTGTCACTGATAATTTTCGATTCAATAATGTTACACAACATCTGCTTGATAATGAACTGCCTTCCCTCATGGGACTTTGACGCATTTACAAAGATTTGGAAGCGCTATAGTTGGTGATCCAACATCTAAGAGTAGCTGGTGGAATACCTGAAAAATCAATTGAATTTAAAAAGTCAGTTCAAAAATTTACTACTTTATCTTCTATAATAACAGATGGCATCATTTTGATGTCGTGATATTCCATAATTTCTTAATGTGGGAGGTGTTTTTCCTTAAGCTTTTTTAATGAGTTGTTGCGAAATTAGTATTTACAACTACTATTATTTTAATTTAAATTTAATTTTTTAAATTATATTTTATTTAATATGGCGGACAATTTTTTGATATCAGTATTCGCATCGGAGCAAAACGGCTACTTTAACTCTGATGGAAAAACTACAAAAAGGTAAGTTACCTATCATACTAGTACAGGAACCTTGGACGGTGAATGACAAGGATACTGGACTCAATGATCCTAGTTACCAAATTTTTTATGCTCATACAGGAACTCGACCAAGAACTTGTGTTATTTGTCGCAAAAACCTAAATTATCTCTTTTCTCCAAACTTCTCCACCGCAGATGCCACCGTTCTGCAACATGGAAGCTAACCGATGCTCTTGGCATCGGTTTATCTTCCTTCGGACTCGCCGACATCTCCACCGACGTCGGAACTGGAAGAGATGGTAAGGACAGCTAGAACAGCAGGTAAGGAAATTCTCATAGGGTGCGATGCGAATTCTCACCATATAACATGGGGTAGTTCGGACTGTAACCAAAGGGGGGATGCTTTACTTGAATTCGTTAATGAAAATAACCTTTTCACCCTTAATACTGGGAATACGGCAACCTTTGTTAACTGACTAAGGGAAGAGGTTTTAGATATTTCAATTTGTTCAAAAAATATAGTGGACGATATCCAAGATTGGCATGTCTCTAGCGAGCATTCCTTCTCGGATCATCGATACATTTTGTTTAATCTGACACAACCACCGCCTGAACCCCTTAAGTTCAGGAATAAGGCTAAAACGGATTGGCCAAAATTTAGAAGAAATCTGATAGCCCGTCTAACATCTCGTCCCGCAGTACTAAGGAATGTTGAAGAAGTTGACGGGGAAGTAGATAGATTAACGAAGAGCCTAATCGAGTCTTTCAAGGAAGATTATTTAATAGGGCTCGTCGTAAAAACATGTAGTATACTGGGATGACTATCATGACAAACTCAGGGAATACAGCAAAAAGATTCGAGTAGCCAAACGCAACTCCTGGAAACTTTTCTGTGAACAGGTTGATAGCGTTAATGACATCTCGAAAATCAAGAAATTCTTATCGAAAACCCATTCACATCCTGAAACTCTAGTCGATAAAGATGGGACTCGGGCGGAATCAATTGAAACACACTTTCTTACCGAAGAGCTTGGTACAAATAAGAACCCAGAAATTGGTACCAATGTGTCCCGACAAACTGGAACCAACGTGGAACAGCAGACGGCCACGATGGGGAACAATATGAAAGGCCTAATGAGGAACAATATCGAGTGGAAAGAAATGATAAAATAACCGAAAATATGGTAATTAAGGCAATACAAAGCTTTGCCCCTTTTAAGGCAGCAGGCCCAGATGAAGTCTTTCCTACTCTACTACAAAAAAGCGGGGACTTAATTGGTAGTAGTCTGGCTGTCATATTCTCTGCTTGCCCAGGGCATGGTAGGAGGCCAAAGTGGTCTTCATACCAAAACCGGGAAAGGAAAGCTACGTGAACCCAAAGTCCTATCGACCGATAAGTCTTGCATCATTCTTATTGAAAACCTTGGAGCGATTAATCGATAACATGGTTAAATGTCAAATCACAAATGAGTTGCTGAAATTCAAACAGCACGCATATTTAAAGGGACGCTCAGTGGAAACTGCGCTTCATGAAGTAGTTCACCACATCGAAAGATCTTTTGATCTCAAAATCTTCACCCTAGCTATATTCATTGATATAGAAGGAGCTTTTAACAATGTATCAACCAATAAGCTACTCCAATACCTAGAAAGATTCGACATTGACCGGGATATTAAGGCCTGGATCACTCACATGCTAGGGAATAGGTGGATAAGTTGCGAGGTTGGTGGCATTATAATAAGAAACAAGGTTTGTTGTGGGACACCTCAAGTGGGGATCTTATCACCCCCTTCTCTCGGAGACCACTATAAACAGTCTGCTAAGGATTCTAGCCAATAAGGGTTTCCAACCTCTCTGCTACGCAGACGACGTAGCGATACTGTTAAGGGGGAAAGATCCTAGAGATTTATGTAGGAGGGCATCGAATGCACTCGAAATAGCATATGACTGGGCACAACCGAGGGGTTTGAATGTGATCCCAGAGAAAACTGAAATACGCCTCTTTACAAGGAAGACGAAAATAATCGACTTTGATGAACCTCGCTTCCAGGGAAAAACGATTAGAATCACACAGACGGTGAAATACCTTGAGGTGAATTTCGATAAAAAACTTACTTGGAAAAACCACATCGAGAGCAGGTCGCGAAGGCTCATCGTGTATGGGCCATCTGCCGAAGGGCTATAAGCTCAAAATCGGGTTTAAACCCGAGGATGACATATTGGCTGTACACCAGCGTCGTTAAACCTATTCTAACCTACGCATCCATAGTCATATGGTCATCAATGAACAGGAAATGTTACATTAAACCACTCCAAAAGATACAGCGTCTCTGTTGCATAGGAATCAGTGGTGCAAGAAGGAATACATCTACGAGGGCTTTGGAGAATATTCTATCTATACACCCAATCGAGATTAGAATTAAATATGAGGCAGCTCTGGCCATGTTACGACTAAGGGTAACAGGGGAATATATCACCGACCATATGACCAGACACCAGACTATTTTAGACCAAATTCCGGGACTCAACACAGTGAATTTTAGCTGTGATAGAATCGCGGAAGTGTCAACAGATATACCCTGCAGTAAACGGATAACCGACAGGGCAAATTTGAATGAACGGGAACATTCTACAGAACCTTCCAGGGTCACGTTACTATACGGACGCCTCTAGTCTGCATGGTAAAACTGGGATAGGTTTCTACGATGAGGACCGTTCCACAGGGATATACTTCCATGTTCCGGACACAACTCCGTCTTTCAGGCTGAATTGGTGGCGATAAAGGAATGTATTAGGTATACTAACGCACGGGATTCCCCAAGTCCCGGAGACTTGAAAATATTTACGGACAGTCTAGCGGACAGTCTAGCTATCAGAGCGATATCCGCAGACAAAACTAGATCAAGGACTATCCTCGAGTGTAAGGAAGAGATGTCAAACTTCTCCAGAAGAGGCAGACTTGAAATCGTTTGGATCCCAGGACACAGTGGTATAATGAGAAATGAGATTGCTGACAAACTGGCCAGGAAGGGATCTTTCCTGGAAAGAGTAAATTTGGAAAACCCAATACCTTTCAAGTCTCTCAAATTGGAACCGACACACTGGGCGACCAATTCACATTTATCAGTTTGGGAAAAGAATGACGTGGGTAAAGTTACAAAGATATTATGGGGTTCTCCTAACGCTACAAGAACAAGGGAGATCCTGAATCTGAATAGGGTAGAACTTAGTATGGTAGTTGGCATCCTAAGGGGGATAAGCTGGAAAATACTCAAGAAATTTGCTGATGAAACCGAATTTCTAAGTTAGTAAGAGGGGTTGATGACCGGAAAGTAGAGATGTAGAGCGCACAACAAGCCGACCTACTGGCTTAGGTGTATATCCAGACATAACGGATATGAGCTATGTGTATACATAGCTCCTCTTATCAACCTAACCTAACCTAATCTATTCGCACGAAAAAAGTGCACAACCGGGTTGCTTCAAAATGGATCCTTAAAGCTAACAGTTCAAACTTCCCAAGCGTTTTGACATATAGGGATGAGAAATCAATCTTAAAATTTATTATAACCGAAAATTAAAATACTAATACTTAAATGATAAAAAATAAAATGGTAACAAAAAAATAATAAGGTCCAAAAAGTCACGAAATTACCAAAGAGGAGGTACTACGGCCACTGATTCGATAAACGCAGTTTTCAGCACGTCTACTCTTATTACGAAGATATGATCTCAACAAATTTGATATTGATAGTTCACTTTATATTTTCCGTTAAACTATAGATATATTTATTTTTTCCGTGAAATTATAGATTTTTTATGTGTAAACATCTATACGGGGAGGGGGATAAATTTCTATTTCACAATACAATCGCAAAAACAGCGTAACACATCGGTGTGAGCTGAAGTGTAAATCGGTGTGACTTTATCTGATCGTATTTGTGAAAAAATTATGCGATTTTCTTTTCTAAACATTTCCCAATTGTCTCTCAAAAAACATCAATTGTATTTCAGAAAACATCAATATAATTTCAGAAAACATCATTGGCGTTTCAGAAAACATCAATTGAATTTCAGAAAATATCAATAGGATTTCAGAAAACATCAATTGTATTTCAGAAACCATCAATATAATTTCAGAAAACATCATTGGAGTTTCAAGAAACATAAATAGAATTTCAGAAAACATCAAAATAATTTCAGAAAACATCATTCGAGTTTCAGAAAACATCAATTGAATTTCAGAAAGCATCAATAGAATTTCAGAAAACATCAATTGTATTTCAGAAACCGTCAATATAATTTCAGAAAACATCATTTGTATTTCAGAAAACATAAATAGAATTTCAGAAAACATCAATATAATTTCAGAAAACATCATTCGAGTTTCAGAAAACATCAATTGAATTTCAGAAAGCATCAATAGAATTTCAGAATACATCAATTGTATTTTATATTAATAATAGTTCTGTAATAGCCTTACCATTTCATGGTCTCACGACGATGGCAGACCTGAAATCCAAGGTTCTTTTGGGTAAATTAGTTTAGCAAAATATATCGCTCAATATCGCAAATATAAAAATTTACGATTAATTAAATATAATATCTTCTTATATGTTTGTTGTTATGTATTTGTGTTTACATGTTTCGAATAATGTATGTATGTGTGTATGTTTTAGATGTATGTATATTTGTATGTGTAAATGTATAAATTTCATATGTGCGTGAATTTAATACATATATGAATATCAAAATTCGGTGACCGTGCGTAAAAAAGCATTACTAAACAAACAAAACGCACCGTTAAAAACAAAACAAAAATTTGCATACTAATTTTAATTATAGTATTAATTAAAATTTGTCTGAAAAACTACTATAAATTGAATAAAAAATTGCGAAAAATTAAGTTTAAATAGCGGTGAAATAAAATAAATAAGTCATTTAATAAAAAATAAATCATTAAAAACAGAACAAAAAAAAAAAAAAAAACAAGTAAGAAAATTATAGTCGGTCGAGACCGACTATACGATACCCTATACCATGCGTTTAGAGACCCTATCTCATAGGCCCAACTAACTGGAAATAGAAAATAAGCATAAACCAAATTTGAGTGGGATTTTTGTTAATTTTTTTGTCTGCAGATATGAAAAACTTCATATCGGATGCTATATCTATATGGTGACTAGGCCCAAAAATGAACGATCCTAACTATTTTGGTAAAGTCTCTAGTATTTTGCAAAAATATATACAAACAAAATTTGAGAAGAATCAGATAGATTTAAGTGAAGATCGGGAAGCAGCTCTATATGGGGCCTATGACTAAGAGTTGTCCAATAGGGATCATTTTTGGACTACTGATTAATGGATGTAATATATACATACAAACCCAATTTGAGTAAGATCTATATGACAATTTGGAGCTTATGGCAATTTATGTCGATTTCATAGGGGTCATTTGTATGGCGGTCTGAACATGTACCGATTCTCACCAATTTCAATATCGTTCATGGTATAGGGTATCGTATAGTCGGTCTAGACCGACTATAATTTTCTTACTTGTTTTTTTTTTTTTTTTGGTTGAATGCATGGTGAAAATAATTACATAGATTTTATATAGTGATACACCTCCTCCAACAAACAATGCGTTCAACAGAAAATCTTATATGGGCATTTTACAGAAAGGTCACCATGACCGAGAATTTTAAAATTCCCCAACAGCTTTTTCTTACTTGTATTTTTAAAGGCAAATATTCTTAATTAATAACATTGAAAAGCTCAAAGCTCCTCAGTTGCGATAACGAAATATCGGGCTACAAATTTCAAGTTCACGTTTTGGCCAGTTTTATTTATTTGTAAGGGTATCTTCTTTTAACAATTTGCATTTCTAAAAGTAATTGTGTAATTGCACCCTTATATCAGATCCTTAGCTGCAACAACAACTAACTATACAATAAATGCAAAAGACGAACACAATATAAATTAAAGGTAACATTTTGATATGCTTTTAAGGATATTCTAACATAGCGTCACGCCAGAATAAAACCATTTATTTTAATTAACTGAACGCTAAGTGCGTGAAATTTTGCATTTTAATAAAGGTTAATAAAGGTAACTGATTGTAATAAAAGACTCAGTTATTAAACAAATACATTAAATTTCAAAAGTTCGTAACGTCACGCCACATCGTAAGTAAAAATATTTTTTATATAAAATTTTCATTCAATTATGTATTTTTGTGTCCTTATATATTTCCCGTTAATAAACAAAACCATTAAATGGAAACATTGCAGAAAGTGGAACCGGACTGCGTTGACACACATCGAAGGTTCTCTATCTGAACCCTTGTACGAATTAGATAAACAGTTGCTCTTTTTAAACGCTACTTTTAGTTAAACGTTCCAAACAAAATTATTTTTAAACAAAATAATCTAACCCACAAAAACAAAGTTCTTATTAAACCTCTTTCTTAAATTATACATATGAGTTTTAAATCTCTCCGTGACTATGCGTAATTTTGCGTGACTGTTTTAAAATTAGTCTTTGGCCACAACAAGTCTATGGATGAGATGAGGGCGAAATGAGGTTTTAATCCCTCCGTGACTGTGCGTGACTATGTCGAAGTTTAAAATTGATTGGATGAGGGGAAATCCGTTTTAAGTCTCTCCGTGACTGTGCTTGACCATGCGTGACTGTGCGTGACTAATTCAAAGTTAATCTTTTTTTCACAGGAAATGTATAGACCAAGTTTCAGATCGATCGGATGAGGGGAAATGACATTTAGATCACTCAGTGAGTGTGCGTGACTATGCGTGACAGTGCACGACTACCCCAAAATTAGTCTGTGGTCACAACAAGACTATGGGCCAAGTTCCAGATCAATTGGATAAGGGGGAATGGTGTTGACCCACGACAGACAGACAGACAGCGAGTACGAGTTAAAAGAAAGTGTTTAAATAACCTAACCCATGAAAACAAAGTTTTTATTAAAACTCTTTCTTTCCTTATGCATATGAGTTTTGCATCTCTCCGTGACTGTGCGGGACTATGCGTGACTGTGTTGACTATCTTAAAATTAATCCTTGGCCACAGCAAGTCTATGGACAAAGTTTCAGATCGATCGGATGAGGGGAAATGAGGTTTTAATCTCTCCGTGGCTGTGAGTGACTATGCGTGACTATGTCAAAGTTTTTTCACAGCAAGTCTATCGACCAAACTTCAGATCGATCGAATGAAGGGAAATGACATTTAGATCACTCCATGACTGTGCGTGACAATGCGTGACTGTGAATGACTACCCCAAAATTAATCTGTACTGACAACAAGAATATGAGCCAAGTTTCAGATCAATTGGATAAGGGTAATGGGGTTTAAACACGACAGACAGACAGACAGACAGACAGAGATTATGAGTTAGAAGAAAGAGTTAAAAAACACATTAAGGGGGAAGATCTAGTCCTGTAATTGATTTCGCAGAGAATTACAGGCTAATATGGCACACACTAGCGTTGCTGGGCTAAGTGGCGGATTAAAATCCTATGCGATAATTAGTGACAAGCTCAGCCACAATAAGTTCGATGTTTGCTGATTTTTGACAACATTTGTGGAGAAGTTTAAGAAAGAACATGGTCAATTTCAAAATTCTTATATTTTTTCGGATGGATGCAGCTCCCAATTTAAAAATAAGTTCACTGCTCAAAGTTTACCTGATTTTTTTTGTGAATTTGGTCGCAAGGTTTTTGAGTAAAATTATTTTGCAAATTCTCATGGCAAAGGCGCGATCGGTGAGATAGGAGCATCCATAAAATGAAAAACTTAGCAGACAACAAAAAAAAAATTTTTAAATTTTAAACATTGCCCCTTCATTTTGTCAATGTGCTTATAAGAATATCTTTGGAGTTGATTTAGTGTACATTTCCTCAGAGCGAGTAAACAAGTTCTCTACTTTGCTGATTGAAAAGTGGAAGGATCAAATTCATTTCTCTTCAAGCAGCGAAAAAATGCAAATACAATTTGCTGAAACTGCATTTTCGCATAAAACCATTATATTATAATATAAAACATAATATAATAATCTAATTTTCTACGAGTATATATCTTGTAAATCGTATCTTGTTATTCCCTCCACCCCAGTGTGCGGAGGGTATATATAAGTTTGTCATTCCATTTGTAATAATTAAAAAAAAATTCTGGACCCCATAAAACATATGTATATATTTGTGATCCTTATAGCATGCGGAGTTGATATAGCGATGTCCGTATGTCCGTCTGTCCGTCTGTGAATCACGATGACAACTTCAATCGGACAGTTAGGGTTCTCGTTTGCATAAAAATGATTCACTGACTTTTGCCATTTAAAACCATCCAAATAGGTTGAATAAGGCCTGAGATCTGAATTAATAACTAAAAAAGTCTTGAAAAAATATGATATGTTATATGTTGTTCTTGTCACGATCACGGCCTTAATGGGACAGCTAGGGTGATCATTTTTAGTGAGCATGATTCACAAAGATTATGGGAAGTTCTCTCTTTCAAAAATCATTATAACATGTCCAGGGAAATCTCTGACAAATTAAAAAAAAATGAAAAATATGATATTTCTATATTGTTCTTGTTGTTATTCTAAATGTTGTATTGTTGTCATCTGCACTTGTTATTTTTGTGGTCGTTGTGGTAATAATATTATAAAAACTGACCGTTTGTAATTTTTTTTATCAACTCTGGTAGAAAAATTTTAAAGTTTCCATTGTTTTGGCATCACTAACAAAATTTGTCAGATCATTTCTGTCATCACCACGAGCCTTTCTGCAAAGTTTCAGAGTTTTATGTCACTGTAAAGGGGTTAAAAATCGATCCAAAATGTTGTCGACAAGCAGACACTACGAGTTAATATAAAGGGAGTAAAAATTCTCCAACATCTAAAGTAAATAATGTCAAACTACCTAGTTGTTAATAAAAAAAAAACAATGTAAATTTAACAAACAAAATTTTATATACTAATTTATTTAAAGAAAAACACGAAAATAACTTTTGATGTTGTATTTTTTGTGTGTTTTATTTACATATGTATATGTACCATACATACATATATTAAATAATAAAACAATATACATATATTCTGTACATAATAACCGCATGTTAGAAATAAATCGCTATATATTATTTTATTTTATTTATATAAAATTCTCCAATATGTATTTTGTTTTAGGGAAAATACATTTATTTTGTATTACCAAACAGAGTGTCACTTCATTTTGCTCAATGTTGCTATGCCACATTAGATGGCGCCGCAATTTTTGTTTTAATTACCTTTGTAATCATTATTTCTATTTTAACATAAATGTCAACATTTTCAATTAGATATCAAACACAACATTATTCTTTTACAAATATGACCATAAATTTGGCATATAAACTTTTTGTTGTGTTTCCAAATGAGAGTTACCGAGTTCATCAATGAGTTTTTTGCTTTCAAAACAATTCTACATAGTTATATAAAATTATTATTTTGCTTTACCTACAAAATATCTGATTGCGATTACATATAATTTTTAAAAATTGTTCATAATTACTAAATCACTACTATTAAAATAAATACAAAATTTCGCCATTTAAATTTTCCATTCAAATTTATGAAAATATCAATTCTAAAAATTGGAATTCAGATTTCCAACTATAAATTAGAAAATATCAATTGAATTTCACAAAATCGTATTAAAACATCGGAAATTATAATTTGAAATTTAGAAGACATCAATTGAATTTTTAAAATATAAATTTTATTCTTTAAACACATATTGAAATTCAGAAATCACCAAATATAGTTACATTTAAAAATCAAATAGCTTTTCAGGATAAGAAATTATTAATTTAAATTCAATGAAGTTTAGAAAACCTCAAATGATATTTAAGAATTGCGAACATAAAAATTGTTATATAAATAAAGCGCAATTTGATAAGAATGTTATTTATATATTATTTTTCAAAATTTTTTTGGATGTAAATTTTAAGTTTTTTAGAAAATAAAGATAACAAATTATTTTATTTAAAATTTTTGGGACATTTGGGACATTTGCGTTTGGCATCCCTAATTTGAACCAGTATTCATGATGACTTCAAAATTTGACTTCATGGAAGGCAAGATGAAGCCCAAAACATTGAAGTTCGATAATAGCTCCCAGGTAGTAGTATTTGGAGTCAATAAATGAAAATATATTTTATTAACATAATTTAATTCAGAATCAAAAGTTGGCATCAGTGGGTTAGATTTTGTATTGTATTGTGTAAATAGTGAAAACTTTCTTTTAGTATGTAAAAAACAATTGTTTTCCAAATATGGCAATAATTTAACAAATAAAAATTGAGAGAGCTTTTTTTTGGTTATTAGACGAAAACGATATTTCCTCGCTGGAGCACGAATTACTACTGTGAGATAGCTCTATATACCAACTCTTGAAATAAACAAAAATCCAGATTAAACCAAAGAATTTTCTGAAATAATTTGGTATTAAGTTTAATAAATTGTTTACTTTTTCAAATATTTTGTTTACATTTATTATCAATACTCAAACCGAGGTGGAGGGTAACTAAGATCCGGCACAGCCGAATTTAACACTCTTACTTGTTCTTCTAATAATAAATATTACAAATAAATAATATTACAATAAGAAATATATTACACTTAATTTTTTTTTTCAGCTTACAATATCTAAATATGATGTTTTGTTTACGTTAAATAATATCTTAAAAACAATCTAAACTAAAAATTTAATTTAATTTCAGTTACGTAACGCCATGTAACGTTATGTCAGATACTTAGGCTAATAAAAAAAACGGGGAAGATTTTATAAACCTATATTATTTCTAATCCTTCGAAAAAAGTCTTATACAAAAATTCTTGCCCAATTTTCAGAATTTTGAATTTCCTAATTAAAGCCATAAGTCACTACTGTTTTTTGTAACGTAACGCCAGCATTTTTTTTTTTTATATCTTTAAATTTCTTTATTTTTTAAAATTAAGAGAGTGATACCTATGCCGTTTTCTTTTCTGACAAAAAATGTCCCATTTTATTTGCCCTTTTTCGAAAAGTGTATTTTTTATATATTCTGAATTAAGGGCAACCTTATCTTATACATCAATCGAAAGGTCTCAGGGCTAAGCCCTCGTATATCGCAACAAGTTGCTGCCACTGACTTCTTTCAGGTCATAAGTATGAGAATATTTCCCAATATTCCCCTTTATTAATATTTTCAGCCTATGACTTCAAAGAGGATAATAACCAAAATTTTTTGCAGTTTATGATATAAAAAAATTTAATTTTTTCATTATTTTTTAATGTTTTTTTGTAGAAATGACTCTTCACGCCATACCGGAAATGCCCATATTTAGAAACTCACACGAATTGTGTATTATGACTTCAGTATATAAAATTAATAAAAATTTATTAACATATCGCCTTGATAATGTTCAATGGACGCTGAAGCACTACCTTTGTAATTAATAAGAAAATATTTTTATTTATTTATTTTATTTATTTAACTGCATTATTTGAACAATAAGAATATAATTATTTTATAGTTCAAAAGTTATTACATAATGAAAGTCATAATTAGTACATTTTTAAAAAATAATAAAAAATTAAAATTAAAACATTAATACAAATTTAGCAATATAAATTCAATATTACAAATTTAACAATACAAATGGGGAGTTGATTATCAAGGTCAAGGACTAAAATGAAATATAAGTAAATAAGATAGCAATTTAGAAAATTAAAGTTAAGAAAATAGTAGTTAGAAAGGGAAATATTTAATTGTTTCTAGTAATGTATTCCAAAAGTGATTGCTTAAAGCTATTTTTCCTTGCAATTAGTTTTAAGTTTATAGGTAAGGTGTTCCAAAGTTTAATGGCATTTACGAAAAAGAATCTGCTGGTGTTTAGGTGCCTGTATCGTGGAATAATCAATGTCATCCATCTTGTAGACCTACCGAAATAAATTTTTTCATACACATACGCTGGTGTTTTCTGGTGAAGTAATTTATGTAGGAATAATAAGTTTCTCATTCGAAGAAAGTCCACTAAGTCACAACCAAGCATCATTTTTTTCCACCCTGACATGCTACTAAACCGCCGCAGACCATAGACATATCGTGTAGCATTATTAAAAGAGACCTGCAGCTTATGCAAAGAGTGGGAGTCAAGTTTGGTATAAACTTCAGCAGAATATGAAATTAGTGGGACTATCAACTGAGTTATGAGTTTTCGCTTATTTTTAATCGGTGTAAAGTTGGAGGACAATCTAAGGTTACGAAGGGTAAGAGGGTAAGATACACATTACATACTATATTATTAATATGATCACCGCATGAAAGGGTGGAGTTAATATAAAAGCCCAAGTATTTTACCTTTTCCACATACTTAAGAGCATAACTTCCCAGGAAAATTCCTGGAAGTGAATCAGAATTAAGTTTGTATCTACTAATTGGTAAAACAGTTGATTTATGTGGATTAAGCAGTAGATTACATCTGCCCACTTCCCTATTGCCTCTAAGTGTTTGTTAACTTTGCAGCAGTTACGTCGATAGAATCAGTTCGATTCGAGGTGTAAAGCTGTAAATCATCAGCATATGCATCAACTCGGACATATTTGCAAACACTTAAAACACCATTTACAAAAATACTGAATAAAAGGGGTTCAAGAACAGATCCCTGTGGGACCCCAGATGTAACCATCTTCATACAAGATTCCCTATCGCCCACTATATCCTTCTGAGCTCGCCCAGACAAGTAATTTTTCAAAAGTGTAATGGCTGAACCGGTAAAACCAAAGAGATGTGTTAATTTACGACAAAGTATCATATGGTTTACGCTATCAAAAGCCTTCAAAATGTCCAACAAGCACATAAATGACAAATTCCCAGAATCATATTCTGGTCTTATGTCATCAATAACTTTCAAAGCTGCTGTAGTACAGCTATGGAAAGAACGAAATCCGGATTGAGCTGGAGAGAGAAGTTCATTAGTATTAAGATATTCGGTAATTTGCTTAGACATAAGAGACTCAAATATTTTCGACAGAACAGAAAGAATGCAAATTGGACGATAGTCACTAGGACAGGTGACAGATGTAACCTTTGCCACAGGAATTGCCCTACCAATTTTCCACAAATTTGGGAAAGTCGATGGAGTTAGACAATGATTGAATACATGTGTGAGGGGTCCTATAATAAAGGATAATGTCATCTTCAGGCATTTAACAGATACAACATCTTCGCCAATTGCATTAGATCTAACGTTTCTAATGGCATAACATACATCCACTTCGGTAACAGCAGTGAATTCAAAAGTAGGAAAGCCGTTAGCATTGTTGTTTAATACAAAAACAAAATGTATTTCTTTATTTTTTTTATTTTTATTTTTCTTTTTCAAATTTTAAGTAAAATTTTTTTGTATTTTTAAACTCTTTCTTTTAACTCATACTTTCTGTCTGTCTGTCTGTCAGTCGTGGGTCAACCCTATCCCCCTCATCCAATCAATCTTAAACTAGGTCGATATACTTGCTGTAAAGAAAGATTAACTTTGGCATAGTCACGCACAGTCACGCATAGTCACGCACAGTCACGGATTGATTTAAGCCCCATTTTCCCTTATCCGATCGATCTGAAACTTGGTCAGTGAAAAAAGATTAACTTTGACTTAGTCACGCACAGTCACGCATAGTCACGCACATTCACGGAGAGATTAAAATCTCACTTCCCCTTATCCGATCGATCTTAAACTTTGTGCATAGACTTGTTGTGGCCAAAGATTAATTTTAAGATAGTCACACACAGTCACACACAGTCACGAATATATTCAAAACTCATATGCATAAGGAAAGAAAGAGTTTTAATAAAAACTTTTTCTTTGTGGGTTAGATTATTTATTCTAGTACTAGAATGCTACTCTTAAAGTAACCAATAACGTAAATAACTAGTTTTTTTAGGTACGAATTCAATAGATTCTTTTAGCTATCAGAAATATACATACTGAAAGTCTAAGCTTTAAAATTTTATGTGCCTACACTAGTTATGGTCACCACAAGATTAAACTAAATTAAAAATTTTGGTTCATTTTATGATAATTTCAAAAAACTAGTTTTTTGTTGCCAGTGAGCTGTACCGTTTTTAAACGGTTGCACAGAAAATGTTAATTCAGGTAAAAGCATAAACTTATTTGAAGACATAAAAAACATATATGTGTGTAGGTGCTGGTACAAGTACTAGTGTCACTGAGAGATTAAAAACTAGTGCAAATGTAAACAATGCTGTGCAGATGATATGCGGTGATACTGCTGTTTGCCACAAGTCTTCAATATGGAAGAAACTGGCGTTTTTTGGAAACGTCTATCGAAAAAAAATTTATATCGAAAACAGCAACATTTAAAGCTAATAAAAATAGACTGATTATTTCAAGTTTAAGGCATTATTAATTTATCAATCGCGAAATCCTAAAGCTTTTAAATGATCGGCTTTATGTTCACGGTTGGCCAAATATAAAATTTGGATGGCGATATTATTAGTTAAGGACTGGGTTTTTACTTGTGCTGTACCCGAAATTAAAGCATATTGCACCAAATAGAACTCAGATTTCAAGGCTTTGGTTATAGTAGTAAATGCACCTGGTCAACCAGTCTGTATTGATGATTTATCTGAGAATGTTTAATCTGTACTTTTACCACCAAATTCCGCATCAGTGATATAACGAAGAATGAGGATGTAATATCAAATTTTTTAAGTTATTATCTCAAGCGAACAGTTAAACTTACCTAGAATTTTGGAAAAAAATTTATTATTTTGTATGCAATAAAAATTATTTCAAATTCTTTGGCAGAGGCTAAACTTTCTTAACGGTGTTTGGTGCAATGGATGCATAAGCAAAACCGAACAAATTAGTGTAAAAGCACCATCATTTAAATAGTTTTGACGAAACAGTTGCAAGTTCAGTGGAACAAAATTTCTGACTGATGGTTGTGGAACAATAAATGAGATGTTGTTTATGAGGAAATCAGAGAAAACTTCACCAACAATCAAATTAACTTACAATAAAAAGATTGAGCAGAGTTATTTGGCTTTCCAAAGCAGGAAGTTCAATTCCGCAAAATTTTTCTGACAAAAATTTCGTAGACAAAATAGCAGAAATTCTTTTTGGACTGATTCAATTTTGTTAGCTAAGTTAATTTAGCTAAGTTAGCTTAAGACTATAAAAGATTAGCTTAGTAACAGTAATTTTTAGCAGCTTATCAATGAAAATATTAAATTTTTCTTGAAAAGTCCCCTTGCTACCGGAGCTATCTTGAGATAAATAATAAAATAAACTTTAAATTAAGACTTATAACTAAAACTAAAAACTAAAAAATAACAGAAATGTACTCTCCTCTGAATTTTATGTATAAAAATTAACGGACACATTTCGATTTCATATAAAATCTGAAATAATAAAAGCTGTTAAGCAAAGTGTGGACACATTTTTGAATTTTCTCTATTTATTTTTTTAGTTTTTATATCCTATTGCACGATGTGATATGGGTGTATTGAGTTCGTGCAGATGCAACAGCCAAAAATATTTTACCTAGACCCACATTCCGTTATAAATGTCGCCGATGTGAGTATACATTGATGAAATTTAGTGTGTCAAAAAACGGGTTTGGACTTAAGAGTGGATTCTGGTACCTAAAAGGGTGTAGAATAAGATGAAATGAGTTAGATTTCTGATAAAAATGTATTTACCCCATAAAAACGTACAAAACGAACTTGGGAATATCGAAAAAATGAGAAAACCATTAAAATTTGATTATTTTTTTTTTGATTTTTTTGGTTTTAAATTGTTTTTTTTTTTGTCAGTCTTCCAATTTTTTTGGAGTTTGAGACTTTTTTTCGGTGTTTCGTGATCTGGTACTTCGATTTTCTTCCGTTTGACAAATTCATTTTTTTTTTCTGCGCTTTGACTTCAGCTTCGATTTTTTTCTTGCTGGCAGGTTCAGATTTATTTTTCGATTTTTTTTTCGCTTCGGTCTCACTCGGTTTAGGAGTTACAAAATCCCGTTTCTGTGAATCAGTACATAAGACCCTGATTTTCTCATACAAATACCATTTGCGATCTAACAATAAACCGCTTGGTGCAATGAGCGGAGGTAATTCGTTTGGTAGCTCAGCCGTTAATTGCAGATAAAATCTTTCTTCTTCCGAGTCCACAAGTTCTTTACATACAATTTCTTTTTTTTTTAAGTTAAAGTGGTGACACTTGGTAATACCTAAAATGCAAACGTTTACAAAATTATTTGAAATGAATTTGAAAAATTAAAATCACAAAATCGCGAGAGTTTACCTGGTAATCTTTTGTAAAATCCTTCAAAATGAGTATCCCATGTTCGCCACTCTACTTCACTTCCATTCACAGCGTTGTTAAATTTACTACAGCTAGATCTATTGACCACATCTTCAAAATCTTGTTAATAATCTACATTTGAGTGACTATATTCTATAATAAAACTATAATAAAACTAAATTTTTAACGGCATTCTTCGTGAAGTAATCGTGAATTTGGCTAATGACCGCATTAAGTCCTTTTCCTATTTCGAATAGTTCGACTGAACATTGTTGGCACAAGACTGAGCGTCACTTTATTCTTTTCCTTTCTTATAGTTTTTTTTACAATGTTCTTCGTATTAGTATACGCACATCAACCCTTTGAGAGCGAACAGTGGCTGATAGCGAAGAGATCAGCAACAATAGAAAAGGTATTGTCACACTAAAAGCGAAAAAAATACGTCACCACAAGCCATGACGTCACCAAAGTCGGCACCCAATCATAACTAACCATACCCAATTGCATCTCCCAACTGAAGGTGTGTTCAAAGTGAAAATGCGTTATGAAACTTTAAACACCGAAACGAATAATTTTGGTCAAGTACTCAAACTGTTTTTTCGACATAATTTTTCTGAAAATAGGCGGACGGAAAGTGATGTCGAACAGCTCCTTATACATATATATTTAATTACATTCGACTTACTTGTGAACGCTAGCTAATATCAAAACAGCCAAGTATGCATGAAGCATGGAACTCCTAATTATTTTTATTATTAAGCCCGCTAAATTCATACTCTTTCCAAAAGGCTTTTCTCAACATAATGTTGAAAACATACCAGGAAAATATCCTTGATACCATTCATGCGCGATGAAGTATTATTAGTACTACCTGGCCTTAGTCTCAACACATTACGATTCGATTGCGTCCTGATATTTGCATAGCTGTTGCGCTCCGAAGCCTTTTGTCATTTGAGACAAACAAAGGCTCAATATCAACAAAATCAGCAGCGGCATCAATTTCAGCATCAAAACTCTATAGCCTACCATTAAAAAAATACGTATTATATTTTGGTTTCTTGCTTTCTTCTTACACTTGGCGTACAAGGTACTATTTTCATACAACTTTCCCATACCGAGTAATAGAAAACAACACCAAACATACCAAATTGAAGTTGTTGAAAAATAATGTTCCATGTATGATATGAAACTTAAAAGTAATCCATTTCGGTTCACATACATGATAAAGAAAAAGTCAGGAAAGATGGATAACCAAACTTTAACGGTTTTAGAGATATTTGAAAAAAAATATTTGTTTTTTACACCAAGGTAGGACTACGGTTAATTCTCTTTGCATCATTTCAATTTGAGTCGCGTTTTCTTGGAATATTCTAAGCTTTAAATATAGAGAACATGAATACAAAATTTCATAGCATCAAGGAAGCCTTGCAGGGTGGTAGCTAATTTTAAAAAATGCAGAGCTACCGCTAAAGCCGTAAAACATTTGATTTTATAATAAAATAAACCATATATTAATTAAGGGGCTATAGATCTAATACTTCTTTATTGTACTAAAGCCGACCAATCCCAACTTACATATATTACATGAAAGAAGAGTTTGTTTTCATTAAAGCTACGAAGAAAACCCCTCCTAACTAGGGGTAGCTATTGATATGGAAGCATTGCTCTACTTTCAAGTTTGTTGAACTACTTTGAGGGCACAGTTTTAATGAATATATAAGTATTTAGATTAGTTTTATTTCACATATTTACTGTCCGCTTTTGAAATTATTGTAATCCTTTTGTAAATAACATGAGTACACGAAGTGGAAAAAAAGTTTTATTTATGAGACATAAACATGCACACATATTTGTATTTATTGATGTAAATATTTTTTACTATGAAAGTATACTTTATGTTTATTGTACACACACACTCATACTTAGACATAAGTAGTAATTTGTTTATTTTAACATAAATATATGTACATAAAAATTACTTACGAGTATAACAACTACTTAGTGCCCATTTAAGTTGGCACTTTAGTTAGGGTTCTTTAATATTTGTTTACATTTATTTGCACATACTTATGCGATTTTTATGTTTAAAAATATGCATATACATAAATACAGATACATACACTGACAAAATATATACGATTAATACAACTCTGTAAAAATATATATACAAAAAACTTTCCGAAATAATCAAATTCGATTTGCTTATATGCTAGTTTCTCAGTGTAATAATGCAAGCATGTTCATATATACTCATGTCTACATATACTACATCAATGAGACTTTTGTACAAAAAGTTATGTACACAAGTCTGTGTGTCACACATATACACATATTGTTACTTTCATATGTTTCTAAAACTCAAAACAAAAGTCATGCCAATGTTCTTTTAATGAGCTTATTATGCCAAATGTTGGCCGGAAAGTACAAATAAAAATATCAAATTAGCATTACATGTCTACAGTAACAAATTTTTAAAAAAATTTAAAAAATGTAAGGATATCGAAATTACATTGTAGATGTTGTTAAACCAATGTTACATGTTTGAATACCTCAAATATTTCGGTTACATATTTTTGTAGATGTATTTTAGACAATTTTACGTCCCAGAAATAATATGACATAACCACTACTCGGTGAAATAACCACAATTATGTGTAGGTAGAATTTGTAATTTGGCCTAATCACCATATACATACATCTAAAAAATATTTAAGGTGAAAAAGGATTGGATAAAACAAAATTTTAAAGTGATTAAATATCTTCAGGTAAAACCAATCTTCACTTTTATGAAGCACATTTGTTGAAATAAAAACACGTAAGAAATTAGAGAAGGTCTAGACCGACTGTACCATGCCCTATACCATGGTTTAGAGACCCTATCTCTTCGGTCCAACTAATTCGACATAGAAAATAAACATTAACCAAATTTGAGCGGCAATATTATTATTATTTTTTTTTTTTGGCTACAGATATGAAACAGTTCATATCGGATTTTATATTTATATGGGTACTAGATCGAAACATGGACCGATCCTGACCATGTTTGTTAAAGTCACAAACCAAATTTAAGAAAAATCTGTGCAATATTTTTGTTTTTTGATAGATTTAAGTAAAGATCGGGAGGCAGCTCTATATGGGACCTATGACTAAGAATTGTCCTACTGGGATTATTTTTGGACTACTGATGAATGGATAAAATAAACATGTACAAACCCAATTTGACTGAGATCTATATTACAATTTGGATTTTATGGCAATTCATGTCGATTTCAATAGCGTTCTTCCTATGGCTGATAAAAGTTTGATTACAAAGTTTACATGGACACACAGACGGATAGACGGATGGACGGACATCGCTAAATCGGCTCAGAAAGTGATTTTGATTCGATCGGTATAAAAAAGGTGGGTCTAGGTGAAATATTTTTGGTAGCTACAAACACCAGCACAAAGTCATTATACCCAAACCACATAGTGGTATCAGGTGTAATGAGATTTGTATACGTACATTAACCAGATGCAAAAGAATAAAAAAAAAATATAAATACAACTTATTTTAATGATTGAAGTAAAACAAGCTCAAGATAAAATGTTTCTACTTTTATTAATTTGTTTCAAAAATTGGTCAATATTCGGTAACCAATAACAGTAGATGGTCGTCTGTTTGCCAAAAAGTTAAATTCATATATCTTTGCTTAAGCCAACCTAATGAGATTCCAAGCAAAGCAGGGACCGTTAATAATAGTTATCCAGAAAATTTAAACTCAAAAACTCTTCATCTTAGACTCGGCGGAGACATATACTGTCATATACCAATAGACTCGTATTTCAGAATCTATCTCAGCTCCATAGATAAGAGTTATTTTTTAACGAACAAATAAAACATTGGATTTTGCATCTTATTTTGTTTGTTTTCTTCTTTTTTTTATAGTGTGTTTTCTTTATTGAGTTCATTTGATATAAAATAAAATAAAATTCTGTTGAGAAATTTTATTTTGTTCCTCCAAAATAAAACTCATTTTGTTTATTTATAGTGTGTGTAGTAATTAAGATAAAATTTTATTTGTTTGATTTTACGAACATAACACTTTTTCAGATTTTCTGTGATTTGAACTCGGGTCGCTTAACACCAATTTAACAGCAGATAATGCTCTTTCCACGCTCACCTGGGTAGCAGGAACATACTTTACAGTTTTGTCCCTCGAAATTCGAGGGAAAATTCCAGGAAATTTTATTTTTTCATTAAATGAAGACCCTAAAAGTATGCTAGTCAATTATAGCCAATTCACATATCAACAAAAAAAAAATACAAACTCATTTTTATTACGAACACATTAACAAATTTAACAAACACACACATAGCATTGTATAATTTTATGTATGTGTTAGTAGCAATTTTAAATGCAATTTACTCAAAATAAAGGGGAAAATTAAAAAATCTGTAAATCTGCAAATCGGCTAAAAAGAAATACCTTTCAAATAATATACGTTTGACCAAAATCGGGATAACACGGTAGAACAAAACATCAGTCAAAAGAAATCGCCTGGCCTATTAATATTATAGATAAGCTTAATGTATTTTTTCTGTCTCCCAGAACTCAGTCGATAAGAACCTTGGAGAAAAATTATCGATTTTATAGAAAGCTTTTTTTTCTTATCCCCGATATCATTTTCTTCGTTTTCTTGTTTCCTATCGACATTTACGGGTTTCAAATCCTGTCCCAAAACAACATGTATGAGACTGAGATATATCGCAGACATTCGGCGAAGGAGGCTCTGGCTGAGGCAATTCTCTTTCTGAGCTGTATTATAAAAAAAAAATAAAGTTTTATTTGAATTTTTTTCATTTTTTTAAATGAATATGTATATTTTTTTAATTTTTTCGCTTGCTTATTTATTTAATCATAAATATTATTTGCATTTGAATAATTATTTAATTTATTAACAAACAAAGTTAATACATTCTCATTAATTGTATTTATACATAGTAATATTCATAAATATACATGTACCTACAACTACTAGCCAAACTATGAAATATATTGTGCAAAACCTGGAATATTGAAGAGTCGGAGTCAGAGAGAGTTTGAGTCCTCAGTAGAAATAATTATATGTCGGAGTTGGTAGCTTTGATCATAGATTATATTCAAATATGTGGCACCAATCTACAAACTAACAATCCAATAATGCGATGCGTTTTCTAGTATGACCTTCGATATATCGGATCCTCCTACGCTTTCTGCCATTGGTAACAATTTACAAAGTGAATCAGTGGGGGAGCCCAATTGCTCAATAGGCCAAATTCACATCTCCACTTTTTCATTATCCTTCAGAATCTGGATAGCGCTTATCAATATCTTTCGACATTCCTCCAAGAACATCAAAGAGTGTTCGTCCGCATATGTTATGGCGAGAAGTCCAAAACTAAGAACAATGTATGAACATCAAACCATGTGCTGTTTCTGTCAAAAATGTATATGTGAGCACATTCATAACCGCAATGTGTACATAAACAAATTTGTTGTAACAGATAACAAAATATGAAAATAAATATGTTATTCATGGTAAATCATGATTCTGACTACTGGTGTAAGATACATAGACTTCTCGCATGTACTGATAACCACACACGCGGGTAAGCAATGTTCATTTTTCTGAGGGTAAAATAAAGGTTATGTTTGCGGTAAATAAAATAGGTGAGTGTCTATTATGATTTAAATAATGTTGCGATATCCCTGATGTGATGACACTTTTCTATCGATTTTCACTAAAAAGTCAATTTCGGAAAAAATTTTGCTTAAGTTATTTTCGCAGTTACGGCCCGATATGATACTAGACATCAATACTAAGACAATTGCTTAAAAGATATAGTAGAAAATCGGTCAATAAACATTTTTAGAATTTAAGAATGAATTTAGTTTTCTCGCCTCCTCCTCAACAAATTTTTGAAAAGCCTTCTCCTGACTATAACATAAAAAACAGTTTTGATCTCAAAGAAAAACTTTCAAGTCAAGAAATCTCTATATGCGGCCTATGACTAAGAATTTTCCAATGGGCAATATTTTTGGACTACTGATTAGTGGATACAATAAACATATAAAAACGCAATTTTATTAAGATCTATATCATAATTTTGATCTTATGGCAATTTATGTCGATTTCATAGGGGTCATTTTGGGGACCAGGTCTGAACATGGACCAATTTTCACCAATTTCAACAGCGTTCATCCTATGGTAGATAAAAGCTTATATACCAAATTTCATCAAAATATATTTGCGACCTGTAGTTTGATTATTACAAGGTTTAAATGGACACACAGACGGACGAACTGACGGAAATCGCTAAAACGATTCAAAAAGTGATTCTGAGCCGATCGGTATAATAAAAGATGGTTCTAGGTCAAATAATTTTGGTAGCTACAAACAGCAGCACAAAGTCATTATACCCAAACCACATAGTGGTATAGGGTGTAAAAACTACAATAGATTTTAGTAGCTTTTGTAGCAATGGCAGGTTCCGTTTATTAGTATTTTTTACTAATACTGTGTTTTTCGTTCTAAAATAACAATGAAAGGCAATTATAGTTATTAATAATTTTTTTGTAAATATTGATGGCAAATATTCCATATTTTGTTCTTCTTCTTCATCTAAATCCCGATGTTCCACTTTCCATTGATTTCGAATACTGAAGAAGAACGGATCTGACGTTGCCAATAATATATTAAATAGATCTTAATTTGTGGAATGTCGTGAAATTTTTCTAGTATTGTGCTCTCCATAAAATCTCTATTCCTTATACTTTTTTCCTGAGCCTTCTCTGAAAGATATCCAATGCTATTTAATGATATCTTCTGCATGATAAAGGATTTTGTGAACTGTTGCAGACATATTTCTCCATGGGTACTTGGTTGTACATATTTTTGCAGTTTCCTTAGCATAATCTCCAAATTTTCTAGAGTCAATTTCTTCATTTCATGCAAGTGCTTCTACGTACAGAAAACAGATTCATTGTGGCTACCGAATTTAGTGCCAACCGAATTGCGCCAATGCTAATCATCGAATTTCGAGCTCATTATGATTACAATTATATTGCCTTAACAGTAAATATTTTATCATAATAGAAAATTTGCAGATGCTATTAAATTTCTGTTGATACAATCGAAAATACGGTTGTTCAAATTTAGAGCAATTTGCTTGGCGAATATTTTTTCTGTGTCTAGGATTATTTTAAATCTGAAAATAAATGTGGATCTGGAAAGAATCTTCCTGCGGTATTGCCATCATTTGTATTACATGACCCCTGTTTTGGCTGGGATAAAACCACCGGAGAAAGTTATATCGGTCAAAAAATGTATACGTGTCCCGGCGTTTCGCTGGGTCACATCTAGGAATCGAGATATATCGAATATTTGAAATTAGTAAGTATCATATAGGGGAATTTGTCACGTTTTGGGCTCTTTGGTTTGACATAACTCGAGAAATACTATTCCGAATTTGAAGCAAATTTAGAAAAATTCAAAATTACAATAACTTTAATCTACTTCTATACCATTTCTCAACACAATCAACATTTTCGCAGTTATTAATAAACTTATGAAGAAAAAAATAATTTTTTGCCTAAAAAATTAAAATTTTGTATTTTTAAAAATCATGCAAACTCAAAAAGGGCAAAGTGCCAAGTCTTATTACTTTGGTGTAAAGTCACATAACCTGTGCACAAATTTAATGGATCATGAAAATCGATGGACGCGTTTCGCTTTTATTCACAATTAAGTGAAGGTATCTCTCTCATTTTAAAGTAAAGGCTTCTCATTGGAAAAAACGTTGATGATTTTTTTATGATTCTAAGAATTAAAAAAATGTCATAAACGACAGATTGTTTCATTTTTATGATTGCGGTAACAAACTAAAAAACTGTCATAAATATGCGCAGATGCTGAAATTTTCTTCTTGTTTCTTCCTACTGCGTGCACAGAAAAAAGGCAACAATTTGGAGCATAAATTCAAAGTCACCGGATATTCAAGACGACAATTACCATTCCAACGGTACCTCACACTCAATGAAGGAAACACATTTGTTTACTGCCACGATATAAATGGACTGATGGAGGCGATGGCCATTAATTGCATCGCAGGTGATTGGCGAATGTTCATCGATTCTTCGAAATCAAACATGAAAGTTGTAATGCCACATAAATATAATAAACAAACGACTATACGATACCCTATACCATGCGTTTGGAAACACTATATCTTAGGCACAACTAACTGGACATAGAAAATAAGCAAAAACCAAATTTGAGTGGGATTTTTATTAATTTTTTTGGCTGCAGATATGAAAAAGTTCATATCGGATGCTATATCTATATGGGGACTAGGTCCAAAGATGGACCGATCCTGACTATGGTTGGTAACGTCTCTTGTATTTTGCAAAAACATATACAAACAAAATTTGAGAAGAATCAGTGCAATATTTTTGATTTTTAATAGATTTAAGTGAATATCGGGAAGCAGCTCTGTATGGGGCCAAAGGCATCATTTTTGGACTACTCATTAATGGATGTAATGAATGCATACAAACCCAATTTGAGTAAGATTTATATGACAATTTGGATCTTATGGCAATTTATGTCGATTCCATAGGGGTAATTTGTATGGGGGCTAGTTCTGAACATGGACCGAATTTCACCAATTTCAACAGCGTTCATCCCATGGCCGATAAAAGCTTATATATCAATTTTCATCAAAATATATTCATATCTGCGACCTGCAGTTTGATTACAAAGTTTACATGGACACACAGACGGACGGACGGACGGACATTGTTAAATCAACTCAAAAAGTGATTCTGATTCGATCGGTATAATTAAAGATGGGTCTGGGTCAAATATTTTTGGTTGTTACAAACAGCAGCACAAAGTCATTATACCCAAACCACATAGTGGTATAGGGTATAAAAACCAAGCGATCCCATTGGCTACAGCACAGATATGAGCGAAACATACGATTCAATGAAAATAATTTTGGATAAAGTATGCTATACTGCTATAGAACTGAAAGAACAATTAATTCAAAAATACTTCCCAAATATACAGCAGCAATACAGAAATCATGCTTGGCTGAGTGAAAGATCTATATTGGTAGAAAAAACAAGGATACCAATGATTTGAACTTCATCATTCAATCTCAAATAGTTAGCGAATTGATCACATATACATCTGTTGATACTGTGATGAATGAAGAAGACGTATTACATTATCCAACTGAATTTTTTAATTATCTTGATTTGCCAAGAATAACACCGTATAATTTACAATTGGATATCGGATGTCTAATCATTATGCATCTTAGTATAAATCCACCCAAATTATGCAACGAAACAATACTTGCGGTCAAAAAATTAATGAATTATGTAATTGAGCAATAATTTTAACTTGGGAATTTCAAAGGCGAAGATGTTTTAATACGACGCATCCCAATGATTCCCACTAATCTGCCATTTGAATTTCAGTTTCCTGTTCGTTTGATTTTTGCAATGACAATTAATAAAGCTCAAAGTTAGTTGTTGCAAGTTTGCAGCATAACTTTAGAAGTTCCTGTATTTTCACACGGTCCACTATATGTTCCATATTCAAGTGTTGGGAACCCGTCGTCTTTATTCATTTTCTGTGAAACTGCCAATACTAAAAATATCGCTACCACCAAGCGCTACAAAAAATTTTTTTCTTGTTTCATTTTTAATACAAAGGCGTAAACGCCTATTATTGTATTGTCCAGCAAAGCGGGCAGGGTTACTCTAGTACATATATATAATTTTTGATTAAGCAATATTTTTAGTCAACAATTTGTTTAAGTCTGACCACAAAATCAACTCTGTATTCGTCCACAAAATTTTGACGAAACAAGTTTGTGTCACATATTTGCCTAATCTAGCTGTACATTAGTAATTTTTCACCATTTCTAATAATGAATTTTCAAGAGTAATGTTATTTGCACAAAAAAAAAAAATATATATTAAAACATGTGAATATATAAAATGCAATGCCTTAGAAAAGCACACCTTTTGTAGTACATTTATTTTTTTTTTTTTTTTGAAATCTGTCTGTAATTAATCTTTTACTTTCATCGCATCTGTCGTCCCTCAGCAGTGTTTTATTAAATTTGCCATTATTATATTAGACCTTATGTATTTAAAGGTTATTTTAATGTGTTTCATTTATTGCTGTGGAATCACATTAACGCAAGAAAAAGAATTTTATTTTATTTATGTCGAGAGAAAGAAAAAAAAAAATACTTATTTATATATATAAAAAAAATTGCTTATTGTTGGCACGTTTTCTTGTTATTTTGGTTACTTTTGCAATTAAATGTTTAAGGCAGAACCATTAGTGCTTAGAGAAGCTACCACTGGCAATAACAGCATCAGTTAACAGACAAGCAGTCATCGCTAACGGTTGTTGTTGGCTGTAAATTAACAAACTTCTCGAGTAATTTTATTGACCTTAAGTACTTGTACTTTTTGTACCATAAATTTCTAGTTTAATTTATTTTATATATATATATATATATGTATGGATGTATATACGAGAGTTTTGTTTCACACAGCAACTTGATTTACTAATATGCAATTCTCGTTTTAGGTGGTGGCGCTGCTGCTACTGTTATTGTTGTTTTTGTTTTTGATGCTCCTCCATAAAAGACCAAGCTTTTAGCGTGATTATTTACGCTATTAAGTCATAATGTCCTATTAAATTGTACAACAACATTTGCTAGCTGTTTTTCATTTTTAATTATCTCAAGGAGGAGGCTCATTTTCAGTTGTCAGTTGTTTAAAATAGCTCTCTGTGCATAGCAGATAATATACACGTGCAATTAATTTCCTTTAAGTGTAAATAAATAAATTTTGAAAAATTTTTGTTCTCCATTCAAATTTACAAACGACCATCTACTCGCATATTTTCCTTGTTTAAAACGTAATAAATTTTTAAATATATTGCGAAAATAAAAATTTTAGCTTAACAAAAATAAATAAAGTTCATCAGAGATACGAAATTAAGGAACTTTATATTTAAGCGGTAAAATAGGGGGAAAACAATCAGTAGTAAAATATATATTTTTAAGATTTTTGCAATCTCTTTTAATGCTGCCATAAACCAGCATAAAGTGTTTGTGTTTTTTATTAAAACAATTACAATTATTTATTGGTAAGCACTTCACATATGCTGTACTTAAGAATATGTGAGGGAATATTTAATTTTTATACCCTCCACAGTACTGTGCAGAAGGTATATATCAATTTCTCCACGAAATAAATGCCGGAGTTGCTATAATTTATATATATATATATTTGATCGTTATAAATTAATGGGCAAGGCGACTTCTTGTGACCGATGTAACTTTTTCAGTTTTAACCCGACTTTGACCAACCATAACTCATTCGAAAGGTATTTCTGTTTAGCTATCCACCAGACTTTTCTTTTAACCAACACTAAGGGGATGCCCCATACAAATATTTTACATTGTGTTGATTTCAGGAAAATAGGTTGTGGGAAGGAGGAGAGATGGAGTATTGTTTGTGAATATTTTTGAGTTAAATTTTATTCGATTATAACTGTCAGGAAAGACTTCTGTGCGAAGTTTATTCGACTGATAAATGAACTCCCCCTGTGATTTGTTGTGCGGTCAACTGGACAATAGACTACAAATGGATGTGATCTACTAGAAAAGCGGGTAGAGCGAACCGAAACTCGGGCACTTGGACAAAGTTCGCTAATCTCAGAAAAACATTTCCCGTGGTAATATCTATAGAACAGTGATACACAACCCACATTCCGACGATGTTCCAATGAATCAATAGAGTTGGATACCCTACTGTCATTGATGAGCGCCACCGCCCTCCTTTGTACACGGTCCAGTAGTTCCAAAATAGACCTGAAGCTCCTGCCCATATATGGGAGTTGTATTCCATTTTCGGTCATATGAAGTGGTGTAGATTTTAAGATCAGAAGGAGTGAAGTAATTTTTACACCATTTTAGAAAACCAAGACACTTGAATGCATCTTTCGACACTTGAAAAACATGCTCGTTCCAACGAACATCAAATTGAATTCTAATGCCTAGAACATCAAAAGTATCCGATTCCTCAATATCTATACACTGTTGATTCCATGGCCCTAGGAGTCAACATACAAAATTGGGTTTTCAAGCGCATTAAAATCAACCCTATTCGCTTTACCCCGCTCGGAGATTGTTAACAGGTCTTGACTGAGCATGTCATTTATTGTCTGCCTTTTGCCCCCCAACCTCCAAGAGTCTTGGCCTACAATTAATTGTAAATTATTGACAAAAGCTGCTGTCATCTGCGAAATAGTATATAGAATTAAAAGTTTGACCAAGAAGATCGTTCAAAAAGATAAGGAAAAGAGAAGGAGAAAGAACAGAACCTTGGGGTACCCTGAATTAAGCTGAAACTCATTAGCTGATACCGCATCAATAACAACACGTATTGTTCGGTTTCTGAAAAAATTTGATATAAATCGAGAGAAGTCATTACTGAGCCTAAATGCAATAAGTTTTGATTTCAATGCACAGTGCAACACACGATCGAATGCCTTGGAAATATCCAGAGCAACCACTTTAATTTCACCAAAATTTCGACGGATCGACTCCAGCGCTCAGAAAGTAAAGCTAACAGGTTTCCCGTGGAACCATTTCTACGGAAGCCATACTGTCGATCATTAAGAAGTGAGCTGGCTGACAAGATGGAAATTGAACATGCTCTCCATCACTTTTGAGAGCGCAGAGCAGATTGCAATTGGACGGTAATTTTCAGAGGACATTAGTATCTTGCCAGCAAGTGGGAAAGACTCCCGCACGATACGAAAGTCTGAAATAATTTTACATTTTTATATTTTTTTTGTTGCAGTAATATGCACCTAAATTTGCTACAAGACATATACATAATATTATACAACGCAGTGTGCAAGTCTATTAAATTTGTTAATGTGTTTGCAAAAATTGTATATGAATTGAATTGATAAAGCAATCGATATTTAAAAAGTGTTGAATTTTGACTTGGGCTAAAATTGAATAGCATACCTTTAGAATCTTATAAAATAATTTATTAAATTAAAAAAAAAACTTGCCTAGAATTTTCACTCGAATTTCGGGGGCTGGGCTCTGCCAGGCCTTACAAAAGCAGAAGTCAATGTCCGTTTGTCTAGCTGTCTGTTGAAAACGTTGTCCTGTCCGCAAGGATCGAGTGGGTCACACTACTTAAGCTTAAAAGGTTCATCATAATCTGCAGCAATTTGGCCTTGAATTTGGAGCTTTCAGAACTGACAGGTGAGGAGTGATATATGAAGATGTAAAGATACTCCGATAAAATCTTATGTATAAAATTAATAATAATGAAAAATGAATATACGTAACAGAGCCTGTACTTATATATATGTGTCAGCGTTTCATACATATTTTTGTTTGCATTTTACGTGTTAAAAAACAACAATAACAAAATTATAGTCGATCTAGATCAACGCGCTATATCTTGCGTTTAGAGAATTTGTCTTAGGTTCAATTAATTGGGTATAAAGAAAAAGCATAAAGCAAATCTGAGTGGAAAATTATGAGGACTAGGTTGAAAAATTGACCGCTCCTTACCATATTTGATAAAGTCCCTTTATTTTTTGCAAAAACATATATAAACAAATCTGGGAATAATCTTTGCAATATTTTTGTTTTTGAGAGGTTTAAGTGAAGATCGTGAAGCAGCTTTATATGGGGGCTATAACTAAGAATTGTCCTATAGGGTTTATTTTTTGACTACTAATTAGTGGGTGTAATAAACTCAGATGAACCCAATTTGACCGAGATCTATAGGATAATTTGGATCTTATGGTAATATAATTCGATTTGTTCGATTGTTTAAGGACAAGGTCCGAACATGCACCGATTCTCACCAAATTCAACAGCGTTCGTTCTTACATACCACATTTGTTAAAAGAATATTAATATTTGCGTTTTATAGTTTAATTATATTGTTTAAATTGAAACACAGACTGACGTACGGACGGACGGACATCGCCAAATCAACCCAGAAAGTGATCGGTATAATAAAAGATGGGTCTGCGTCAAATATTTTTGGTAGTAAGAAACGCCAAACGTCATTATACACTGACTACATAGTGGCCACTATTTGTATTTGCACCTGTTTATGTACACATTGCATTTATTAATTGCTTTCAATTACAAAAGCAAGAAAATACCTTAATTTTTTGTTAATTACCTTATTAATTTTAAATATCATTATACAAAATCTCTTAGTGTTGAGAACCTCGGTTCTAATATTATTTTAAGAACACGGCTGGAGGTTATCGAAGATTCAGCACAATCGAATTTAACCCGCTTACTTGTTAAATATAGTATTTAATTAAATACCTCTGGTGGTTTTAATTTTTTTAATATTTTTTTTCTGCTTTATTTCTGTTATTATAATTATTGCTGTTGCTAACAATGTGAAGAATTTGGTTACAGTTGGACTCGAGAGTGATAGGACGTCACGCTCATTCACCTTAAAATTTTAATAAGTCACGTCTGTTCCGAATTATTTTTATTTAACATTTTATAATTTCAACCAAGGCTAATTCCATGGTGACAGACATGATCTTCAGAGATCTTTCTGATCTATAATATCAATAGGCTAGGCGATTTCTTGTGACCGATGTTTTGTTCTACTGTTTTAGCCCGATATTGACCAAACGTAAATTATTTGAAAGGTATTTCTTCTTAGCCGTTTCGCAGAGTTACAGATTTTAAATTTTTTTCCTCTATTTTGAGTAAATTTCATTTTAAGTTGCTACTAACACATACATAAAGTTATACATGTGCCATGTGGGTTTTATGAAATTTGTTAATGTGTTTGTCAATGTATTTGTTATCTTCAGTCACAATAATAATAAGCCATAAAAGTGTTGGTTTGCGAATTGGCTAAGTTGAAAAATAAAGTTGCCTAGAAATTTCACTCGAATTTCGAGCGCTGGAAACTGCTAGTACAATATTATACAGTAACAATTTTTAATTTTTCATAAAAATATACAGAACTATGCAGACAGAGCTGAGCAACATATTTACCAATAGAAAGAATGGAAAAGTACTATTGTTATTAATGATTAGGGGCAAAAATCAGGCGTGACAGACATGATAACAAAGAGACGTAATATTACAGGATGTTTGTAAAACACAGAAAAGCTCTGAAGTAATTTGTATGTTAAATAAGAGACAGTTTTTTATAGTTGATATAAGTGCTAGTGCTTAGGACTTATAAGAAGAAGATTAGAATGGCAAAATGTGATTCTTGGAAAAAATTCTGTGATAGCATATAGGACGTTTCCGAGGCATCCAGGCTGCGAAAGGTTCTGGCTTCTACCCCTCACACATTAGGCTATTTGAAGGATCTAGTGAGGGTGTGGACCACATCCAGTGGAGAATCACTTAGCTTGCTACTGGACACCCATTTTCCGGGCAATTCTCATACTCACTACAGGCGTTGGAATACTCTGACGCTAGTACGGCGGACATTGCTTCGGAGATAGTTAATGTACCAACATTGACCTGGGCGATTAAAAGCTTCAAACCTTACAAATCTCCGGGACCTGACGGTATCATTCCAGCTGAATTGCAGCATGTGTCGGACTACATTTCCCCTTGGCGATGCAATCTTTTCACTTGCTGCATAAACACAGCGTATATTCCTTTGAAATGGAGGGAGACAAGAGTGGTGTTCATTCCAAAAGCTGGAAAGAGCTCACACACTGTCCCAAAGGATTTCAGACCAACAAGCCTATCATCGTTCCTATTGAAGACAATGAAGCGTATGATAGACTCTTACTTACGTAGAATTATTGACCCTAAACTGCTATCAACGAGACAACATGCCTACAGCAAGGGAAGATCAACTGAAACAGCTCTACACGAGCTTGTAGGTACCATCGGGAAATCGCTCTCGGCAGGAGAATACACTATGACAGCCTTTTTGGATATAGAAAGGGCTTTTAACAACATCACACCGGACTCGATAATAGCGGCACTATCTAGTCTAGGAGTGAATTCTGTGATCACCTAGTTGATTGGAAATCTGCTTGTCATCAGGCGGATAACGTCTAAACTGGGAACGTCGGAAATATCCCGATTTGTGAACAGGGGAACGCCAGAAGGTGGCGTTCTATCACCACTTCTCTGGAACTTGGCGCTAAACCCAGTGCTAGTATCGTTGGAGGGGCAAGGCTGCAGCGTAGTCGCATATGCTGACGACGTGGCCATGGCCGTAAATGGGAAGTTTCTATCAACAGTTAGAGATATCCTGCAACGGGCTCTCACAGAGCTATTTATCTGGGAAAGGGGTTGCGGTCTGGGGGTTAATCCGACCAAGACCGAACTTGTTCTTTTCACTAGGAAGTATGAGATCCCTACCTTCGATCCCATTTCTCTCAACGGCACTGAAATCGTCTTCTCTGATGGAGCCAAGCATCTTGGCGTATTCCTGGACAGGAAAATGAACTTCAGACGGAATTTGGAGGAGCGGGTGAAGAAGGCGGCTATGGCTTTATACTCCTGTAAGAAGGCCATTGGCAAGCGATGGGGCTTTAGTCCGAAAATTGCTCACTGGATCTATACAGCGGTGGTCCGTCCAATACTCCTGTATGGAGTCATCGTCTAGTGGCCTGCTTTGGAGAAGGCCACCAATAACAACCTTCTCGCAAGGGTACAGAGAATGGCTTCCATGTGCATCACTGGAGCCCTTCGTACTACACCTTCGGATGCCTTGAACATCCTATTACACCTAATATCACTGGACATATTAGGGAAGCAGTCGGCGGCCTCATCGGCCATTCGATTAAGAAGCACACTAGAATGCCGGGGCTACAATTGTGGCCACGAGGTGATCCTGAATGACAGGAACTTGCCATTGAATGTGGATTACACTACTCCAAGGAGCGTATTTGAACGTCACTACTGTACACTAATACCGACCATGGAATCTTGGTCTGGGAGGACACCAGGCAGTAGGCGTTCCGTATATTTCTATACTGACGGATCGAAATTGTGCGGTCAGGTTGGTTTTGGAGTCCATTCAGGGGAGCTTGGACTAAATCTGGCTCGAAGGTTACCAGACCACTGCAGTGTATTTCAGGTAGAGGTACTGGCAATAAAGGAGGTTGCTGACTGGTTGGGTCGGAATATTCTGTCTACGACCGCAGTCAACATCTATTCTGATACTCAAGCCGCGGTAAAATCCATGCGATCAATGTTCCTGAAAACGAGAACCGCCCTTAGCTGTCGCACGTCCTTAAATGAGATGGCCAAGCAGTTCGACATCAGGCTCATATGGGTCCCAGGGCACAGGAACAAACCGGGAAACTGCAAAGCGGATGAGCTGGCAAGACAGGGTACTACCTTACAGGTTCCAGCGGATTTGGAATGTGTTGGTACACCCCTGGAATCGTGCAAGCTTGAACTTCGGCTTCGCACCGCTGGCATAACGAATAACAGATGGGCTAATGGATTAACGATAAGGATCACAAGACAAATCTGGCCTATGAATCGAAAGCGCACAAATGCGCTATTATCACTCCCCCGTGGGCAGATCTCAACGGTAGTTGCTGTTGTTACTGGGCACTGCCTTATAGGGAGACACGCTGAGCGCCTTAAGGTCTCGGCAAATGATTCCTGTCGTAGCTGCTTGGATGTGGAGGAGGTAGAGAGCATAGAACACTTCCTCTGCCACTGCCCGGCGCTATCCAGAACAAGACTACGGACATTGGGATCGCCGTTTCTTCACGATCTCTCTGACCTCTCAAACGTGGAAATTTCACATCTTAGGGGCTTCATTAGAAGCTCGAACTGGTTCTTCGGTGGGGACTGAGGGGAACAACCATTCGTCCCGTGGTATCGCAACGGACTTCAGAGTCTAAGTGTGCTGGTCCTTGGATCAGCAGCCACTTCCAACCTAAACCTAAAAACCTAAAAAGTGCTAGTTTATTAATTAATTACTTTTGGTTTCAAAAAAACTTACTCCACTTTTCCCGCCTTACTGGAAAAAAAGATGCTACGAAAATGCATATAACAAATTGTTATCATATTTTCGTGCAATAAAAATTATTTAAATTAAAATTTTAAAGGACCTAAGGTTGACATTCTCAGTGAATTACCCCTAAATGTTTCAAATTCGATGGGGAAAAAGCAATTGCCATCATGAGCGATTTTTACAAAAAAAGGGGATTGTTTGGATGCTTCAATCGCATTTGTTCCTTTGTACAAACGAGGGCAGAGAGGACTTCCCCATTTTGGTTTATCTGCCCTTGTTGGGTGGATTTGGGTTCCCGAATGTCTCTTACATCCATTATGTAAACTTCCCATAAAAAAAATGGCAAGCAAGAGGAGGACAACAAAAGGTGTATTTGAAAATAAGTCACGAACTCATAAGGAGTATAAAGAAAAAACAGGTCAAATTATCGACTAGTCAAAACCTTGCTTTGGAGATTCTAATGATAGTAATACCGCTAGTCGCTTCCTTATAAATGCAGAACTTTCTGTTGAAATTACAAAAAATGACATAGAACTTATAAAAAACAACATAAACAGCATAAATTTCTTCTTCTTGTAGTCAGAATGTCCGCATTAAAAGTTGTAGAAACTTCGCATAGGACTTCCAAATTATATGTTGAAAAATGTCCATGATTTAACATGCCACCTGCACTGTACATATTTTTTTGTTCACGGTCCTCGAATAAAAGCGCATGTGCAGGAATTAAGACTTAAAAAATACGGAGAACATTTTTCCTTCAAGTGAAATTGAAAATAGCCTAATGCAAATATTCTTCCAAGAAAACCTTCACACTTAAAAAATTCTATCTCGTCCTATGTGAAAGATATCGTGATAGTCGATGTTTTAGTCTAAAGGGAAAGAGTGGACCGATATAAAAGAAATTAAACAAAAACATTTTCCGCAGTTAATATCGAGTATTTTATCGGTTGAAATTGCGCTTTCTTTTTCAGAATATGCCCGAGAAAAGCATTGTGAATTTTTGGAAAATTACAAAAACAAACAACGAGCATTGTTTCCAGGAGGGCTACTGTCTCTCTTCTCAAAATTCTTTTAGACAAACCGGGATATGTTAACCCTTTAGTCATTATGCCAGACCAACTGGAAATGGATATTTAAATACCAGACAGGCCTTAGTATGTATTTAAAATATAATTTTTTGCTGTATGGAAATTTTTGGTGAGTTGAATAAAAACCGTATGAAAATAGGAATGTTTGTTATTTTATTTAGTAACGATCACGTATATAAAAAACATAAATTATTGAGCATAAGAATTAGAAATCATCATTTTGTCTGGTGCAACACCACTGTGCTAATTCAGAAAGTAAGGAGGGGAATGTAAGTTCGTTTTGTACTTCAAGCAGCCACATTCACTTTTGCCACCATATTGCGGACAACGAGTTTTCCAATTAAATTACCTATAGGATCATGACACGTTGCCTGAGGCCGTAACTTGACCCGGATGTTGGTAATCAATTCGCAAACATCCATTAGGAGTTCGACAAAGGCAATGTAATTTTCAATGTAATTAGATAATTATTGATTGCGTTTTAAAAAGTCTACAACTCCCATGAGATGGTTATATCGATTGGCCAAATGAGGCTGATAAATTCTAACCATTTTTCGTCGCTTTCGATCATACCCCTTCGCGCGGGCCATTGGAGTTTAGTCAAGAAAATATAATCGATAGACAAAATAGAAACGACTTAGAGAATTATCGTTCCAATGCACAGCGATTATGGAATTGTTCATATCAACACTAAAGTCAGATATCCGGCGATGCTTCTTTGGCATTTCCTTGATATTCGTCAATGATTCGATTATCACGGTTATAACAGTTCCCAAACCGAAGAATCCATCGTTCGATAAACGTAACAGTGTGCTGTTTAATTTTTTTTAACCTTTCCAGGGAAATACATTCTTTTATCAGCTTGCATCCCAACGGTTCCTGATTTGACCAATAAGAATATGTGCCTTAATCCAAAAATTTAGCTTTCCCACAATTGTTATAATTAGCTAGTATTTCTGTATACGAAGTTTTTTCCGCAATTAAAGCTCTTATTTAGCGCGCACACTACACATTGACCACCCCTGATATGATAAACTTTATTTTGCATTCATATATACACACGAGGAAGAACTCATATTTACATTTATTAAGTACTAGGGCCGATGTTTTTTCGGTAAATAAGTCAAAGTGAAAGTATCACACCATGGCCTGTTGGGTATTTAAATACCCATGCTATATCTCAGATTTCCAGGCAGATATCAAACAAATTATTCTTTCTTTCAACTTCTATGGACTTTGAAGCTCACATATCAAAATTTTATCAAAATCATACGAGCCGATCTATGGGCGGGCCTGAATGGGTTTACCGACTTAACGATTTTACAAAGATATATTTCAAATCGAAAAGTTTTTTAAAGGAAAAATACGATTTAATTATAATTTAATAATTTTAATATGTAGTTAGCGTCATCGCTGCCTCTCCGATTAGGTGATTTGATGTTAGGGTAACGCGACACATATAATTATACCCTATACCACTATGTGGTTTGGGTATAATGACTTTGTGCTGCTGTTTGTAACAACCAAAAATATTTGACCTAGACCCATCTTTAATTATACCGATCGAATCAGAATCACTTTCTGAGTTGATTTAACAATGTCCGTCCGTCCGTCCGTCCGTCTGTGTGCCCATGTAAAGCTTGTAATCAAAGTGCAGGTCGCAAATATGAATATGTTTTGACGAAATTTGGTATATAAGCTTTTATCGGCCATGGGATGAACGCTATTGAAATTGGTGAGAATCGGTCCATATTCAGACCTAGCCCCCATACAAATTACCCATATGAAATCGACATAAATTGCCATAAGATCCAAATTGTCATATAGATCTAACTCAAATTGGGTTTGTATGCGTTCATTACGTCCACTAATGAGTAGTCCAAAAATGATCCCTTTGACCCCATATAGAGCTGCTTCCCGATCTTCAATTAAATCTATTAAAAAACAAAAATATTGCACTGATTCTTCTCAAATTTTGTTTGTACATATTTTTGCAAAATACAAGAGACTTTAACAAACATGATCAGGATCGGTCCATTTTTGGACCTAGTCCCTTTATAGATATAGCATCCGATATGAACTTTTTCATATCTGCAGCCAAAAAAATTAATAAAAATCCCACTCAAATTTGGTTTTTGCTTATTTTCAATGTCCAGTTAGTTGGGCCTAAGAGATAGGTTTTCTAAACGCATGGTATAGGGTATCGTATAGTCGGTCTAGACCGACTATAATTTTTCTACTTGTTTTAATTTTAATATACAAACAAATCTTTTTTATATGTACGTTGTAACGAACAATGTTTGTTCTCGGTGAATGGTACGTGTCTGCACACCTAGCTCTGCTTCGGTTTAGCTCAGGAATATGGGAGTGGGTTGGGTGACCATTCAGCTAGAGAAAGTCGTTAGAGTAAATTAAAATTATGTGTGCAGATAGCCAGTAAAGAAAAAAAACTTATTTTGTTGTTGTTTGGATAGGGGATATCGATTTGAAGAAATTATTAGATGGCATTTTATTTCCCAACTTTCATTACCCACCCTTCCTGCTGATGTACATATATTGGTCTCATCAGCCCTTTAAAAATATTACTTATTTCTGGATCTTCTCTCACATTTTGCCAACCAAAAAAAATTTAGTGTCTAGTATTCCATTTTTAATTGATTAATTTTTTTTCTTTATTTGTGCAAATTACATGATATCTGAGCTTAGATAATACATAATATGTGGAAATTAACTTTAATTATTAAAAAGAAAATACAAGACAGATATACTCTGCTTAGGGATAGTCCTTTCAATATTTCTAATTAACAGTTAGGTATTTCAATAATCAATTATTTATATTAGTATATAAATTATTTTATCAAATTCAACATATGGCACAGGGGTTACTTCATGTATTAAGATCAACAAGTAGGGTCTAATAGAACTCAATACAAAAACAAAGTCTCTGGTGAATAATCAATTTGAAAGAGACATAGCTCCAACATGTTAAATTGCTTAAAAAGGAGAATGCACGAATATACAAAAAAACAAGTAAGAAAATTATAGTCGGTCTAGACCGACTATATGATACCCTATACCATGGTTTAGAGACCCTATCTTTCGGTCCAACTACTTCGATATAGAAAATAAGCATAAACCAAATTTGAGTGCGATTTTTATTAATTTTTTTGGCTGCAGATATGAAAAAGTTCATATCGGATGCTATATCTATAAAGGGACTAGGTCCAAAAATGGACCGATCCTGATCATGTTTGGTAAAGTCTCTTGTATTTTGCAAAAATATGTACAAACAAAATTTGAGAAGAATCAGTGCAATATTTTTGTTTTTTAATAGATTTAACTGAAGATCGGGAAGCAGCTCTATATGGGGTCAAAGGCATCATTTTTGGACTACTCATTAGTGGATGTAATGAACGCATACAAACCCAATTTGAGTAAGATCTATATGACAATTTGGATCTTATGGCAATTTATGTCGATTTCATATGGGTAATTTGTATGGGGGCTAGGTCTGAACATGGACCGATTCTCACCAATTTCAATAGCGTTCATCCCATGGCCAATGAAAGCTTATATACCAAATTTCATCAAAATATGTTCATATTTGCGACCTGCAGTTTGATTACAAGCTTTACATGGACACACAGACGGACGGACGGACGGACGGACGGACGGACGGACGGACGGACGGACGGACGGACGGACGGACGGACGGACATTGTTAAATCAACTCAGAAAGTGATTCTGATTCGATCGGTATAATTAAAGATGGGTCTAGGTCAAATATTTTTGGTTGTTACAAACAGCAGCACAAAGTCATTATACCCAAACCACATAGTGGTATAGGGTATAAAAATAATTAAAACTTTACACAATAATTAAAAATTTCACACGAAATCTTTATCCATCAATTTACAGTATATTATGCACTCTCTTTTCACCACCATATAGTTCAACTATTGTTCATATTATTAACTATTGAACTATTGTTTGATATTAATTTATATTAGGGGTAAAAAAAATTTTAATCATAAAATTTCCTTATGTTTAATTGAATTATATATATTTGTATAGTTCATACTAGGTTAAATTTTGTTTAAAATTTTATTTCCAAGTATTTATGTAAGTATAAAATAAGTTTAGAAGGGATTATAAAGGTAGAAAATAAGTGTACTTAATAGTTAGTTGTGCATAAATGTAATTTCAGTTATATTTATCAAGGTAAGTATTATTTGTGTAAAGGTAAATATATTGGTGTAAATATAAATGTAATTTAATTAAAATTTAAAGTAAGTATTTCTCATATAATTTAATTACAAGTATAAGGCAAATAGTCAATTGAACTTTAAATATGAATAGTAAGTAATTGAGGATAAATTTAATTATATTTCGAAATTTACGGCAAGTATTTATTAAATTTTATTTTAAATATCATGGGTTTTCTTACATATGTACGGGCTGCAACCGTGGTGGTGATTCTGCGGAGCTGATGTACTGCAATGAGGTATAGCTTTGTTTCCTGGCTGAAGCGTGGTTCACCGGATATATTTGTTACGTTGGTATTTTATTTTAATATTAACCAAACAAATTTGTGAGGTATAGTTTATTTCGTTAATAAAGTTTCCAACTCTAGAAATAAAAGCCCTTAGAAATTTGTTCTATGTAATTTCCCATTTAGTGTTTCCTCTAGTAAAGCACTTCTTTTCTGGACTGTACTTCCTCCTAATTGACTAAATTTTCTTTTGCGAGAATATCAAAGTTTAATTCGCTTTTGTAAACTCATTGTTTATTATTACAGCACTTTTGGAATGTTTCAATAATTTTAAAACTATATTCCGTCTTTCTTTATTCACTCAAAATGTGCTTTTTCATAATTTATTATTTAAGTTTTTAGTAGGTCTTTTACTTAAATATGATTATTTTTCTAAGGTTTAATTCTGACTTAACTTCCCAAGGTTTCTTCAAACTCTGTCTTTCATTTGACTTTTCACTTTTTGTCTATCCTGTGTGTACCAAAATCTTAAAACACAATGCTCTACTTGCGTCGTTTGTTAAATACATAGAACAAGTTTTTCTATAAACAGCAGGTAAATAAGACAAGTTATTTTTGGCGCGTATTTTAACATCTATATATAGTATGATTTTTTATTTTTTTTTCGCATATGCTTACATTATTGTTTTTACTTATACCTCGATGGTCAGGGTAAGCAATACTATTTTCTATCTTTGAAAATGGTTTCAATCCAGTATAAAAAAAAAAACGTTACCGTTGATTGAAGTAATTTCATTCAATCACATTCTAAAGATTTGAATTATATACCTATAGCTACACCTATTTCAGATTTATATTGCATCAGTATTAGTATTTTTGGTAGAAAAATACATAGTTACCCCCATATATCTATTTGAAATACCTCCATCGTAATGTCATAAGTACTCCACTCGTCACAACGTAAATTCAATAATATTCAGTTTAAACATTCAAAAGCGAAAAGTTTTAAAAATGCATAAAAACTCGTTTAAACATTTATAAATAGTTTTTTTTTTTGAATCTCTACAGCACTGTGTTGAGGGTATATATCGGTCATTACCAGGTAAAGAGTATCAAAGATTCGGCATAGCCGAATTTAATACTCCCACATGTTTATAGACAGTTATTTAAGGGCTCTGTAAGTTCTAAAAAATCACACACACAAAAAATTATTTCTTAAAAAGTTACACAGCTTTTAAGAATTTGTAATTTTAATTTGTACTAGATGTAACCCGGTGTGCTTCGCTACCCCCTCCCCTGAATCATAATGAAAGGGTTCACGCAAAGTCCCAATGATCTCACTATTACAGTAATTCAAATATATCATATTTAATATTAAGTTTGTGTGGGGGTGCTATGCGCATTTGTCTAATCCCGCCCATTTTTTGGTCCGACTACTCACGTTAATAATAGATGATCTGGGACAAATTTGCAAAGCTTTATCTATCATAGTACTTAATATATATGATATTAAAAATTCCCCTTGTATGGGAGGTGCCACGCCCACTAAAAATATTTAAAAAAATTATAGCATATAGCACTTCCCATATCCGCTGTAAGACTCTGTGAAAATTTCAGGAAGATCAGATGAGTAGTTACGGAGATTAGCTCCTACAAACAAACAAACAAACAAACATACATTACCTCTCTATTATATTAGTATATGTAATAAAATTTACCTATTTTACGGTAGCAAAATATTTTGGATTTACATTTTGTTGTTGTTGATTCCATTTTAATTAAATTGCTCACAAATTCTGGAAACTAAATAGGAAATATACAGATTGTCATTTAAATCTCATTAAATTTCATGTATTTATTAGAACCATTAATCTGTAATCCAAAGATATAACCTGTATGACCATAGTTAATGATTAAAAGAATAAAGTATTCAAGAGATGTTTCTTATATTTCGTTAATTTTTCTTCCTGAGGAAAATATGTGACTTTGATTGACTTAATTGTCATACAAAGTGACGTTTATTCGTTAAGGGTATTTTTTATTTAACTGTTGCTCAAATTACAAATTTTTTGATTAACGCTGCCAATCTTGAGCATAACAGAGGGAGTCTAATCAGTATGTTTATTTTAGTTGTTACTGCATAGAAGTATAGCCTGGTAACTATGTGTTTACCCTTTCAGCCCTACCGTTATCCATCAACAACTTTGGCTTTTTGACAGCTGTAACATAAATTCAATGCGATTTTCATTTTTTTAAATATATATATATATATAGCCAAGGGTGTTATTTGAAGAATGAAAATCAAACGAAACCTTGTAAATATTTAAATTAATTTTAAGGAGTACATTGAAACAATAGTGCCTGCCTTATTCGCTGACAAGATAAATTGTATTAACTGGCATGATGTAATTTTCTGTCAATTATACTTTTCATTTCATTTTAAAAAATGACAAAATTTCGTCCTTCAAACGAAATCGAACTGACAACATGTTGGCGATTTGAGTTTAGATGTCCAACGTTGCCATTATACCAAATAACAACTCCTTTTCATATAACTGCTAAAAACTGACATTGAAAATATCTTAGTGAAAAGCAGGCATACATTTTTGAAGCGGATAATTTATACATACGATATTTCATTAAGCCAAATGAATAAAATAATAAAAATTTTAATTATTTTTTTCCCTTCGAATAAAATAAATTATACTAAAATCTAAGTTTACTATATATAAATAAAATAAGAATTTTTTAAATTTTGTGGCCAGCATGGGCCATAGTGTACAGAAAATGCAATATAAGTCAGGAAAGAGAAGATATTGGAATGGAAAGTTCTAACAAAGTTGTGCAAATAACAAGGAAGAGCAAATGTGCTACAGTCCTTTCGGATTCAACAAGGTATGGTAAAATAAAAATGTATTATATTTTTAGAAAAACGAAACCGCTATAAATCGTATTAGAGCTGACCTAAATGGTCCGACCCATCATCGTGCCACCAAAATCTTGCCAGCAAAAGTTTTCAGGAGGTAATTGGGCAGCTTGGAGTGGAAATTCCCATAAGATAATGCCCCAATCCAAACTGCTAGCAATGTCAAATCTTGAATTGAACTTCAAATAGAATTTATGGGGTTATAGAATAGAATTTATGAGGTCATCCGAATTCAAGGAGGAGACACCCGTTATTAAATAATGTAAATGTTCTTATTACATAACTTAATTACACAATTAATTTATTTTTCGAACGTCACTTAGTAAAAAATATGGTTATATGGCTATTCAAGTGAGCCAAATTTAACCTTAACTTTTTACCACCAGTATTGTTAAAATTAAATTTTAAAAAAAATACTTTCGCATGAAATGTGTCAACTTGGATTAAAAAAAAAATAAACTCAATCGCGTTATTGGTTTGTGAGCAATGGTGCTTGAAAATAAATTATAAGAGGGGCGGTTAATCAAGTAAGCGGCAGTGTATTAAATATAAAAACCAAAAATTTTTATTAAACTAAATAAAGCATATCTCACTTGATAAAAAAAAAATAAATAGTCATCCCTAGCTGCGTTATAAAATTTCACGAGCAAAAACGTTTTTGAATAAAAATTTGTTTTTCTCATACCAATTTAAAATCATATCTATTCCGTGTATTTATATTGTCTGCTAACATTTTTGGAAGAATCTATAATATTAATAGGTTAGGCAATTTCTGGTTTTTGTTAAAAAGTTTTTTTTTTCCCCCGATTTTGGCCAAATGTATACAATTTTTAGCTGTCCACTAGATTTAGAGATTTTTAATTAATTTTTTTTTTATTAATTTCTATTAAATTTGTTAATGTATTTGTAAAAAAAGTGAGTTTATTTTCTTAATTCACAATAATAATCGTGTTGAGTTTAAAAATAGTCTTGGACCTAAACCAGTAAATAATAATATTTAAAAGTGTTGAATTGTAAATTGGCTAAAATTGATTTGCATGCATTCAGGGTCTTTATTAAATGAAAAAATAAAATTTCCTAGGATTTGCACTCGAATTTCGAGGGTTTGAGTCTACTGGAAAATATTATTAGTATTAAACCTTATACCACCAAGTGGTTGTTACTATTATACCCTATACCACTATATGGTTTGTGCTGATATTTGTAACTACCAATAATATTTAACTTAGACCCATTATTATACCTACAGACTCAGAATCACTTTCTGAGTCCATTTAGTGATGTCCGTCCGCCCGTATGTCCATCGAAAACATGAAATATTTTGATGAATATTTATTTTCAACTTGAAATTTGAATTTGCTCTCACCGTTCCAAAGTTATACCCTTTTTACGCTTTGTAGCCATTTTGTGAAATTAAAAATATTCTAAGATGTTTGCCAATTATGCATCGGACTTGTTTTAATGTTAGTTTTTATTTTTTCTTTCAAATATTAAATATGGGTTGTTTTATGTTCTGTTGCAATGAGAGTCAATACGGTTGATATTGAAATTTTTTGATATTTCGGCCTATACCGACTATAATTTTTTTATTGTTATATATTATTTTAAAATTATTAGATATATACTATTATTAAATTAACACGGCTTTTATAATTTGGTTTAAGGTTCCAAAATTATTAGGTCATGAGGGGAGGTTATTAATGAACATTGGCCCCTGAAGATACATCTAGGTTCATATTGCATGTGAATATAATATATAGACTGGATATAAAATATGTGCTTATTGTATATGGTGAAGACATCTTATGAATTGTATACTATATATTACATCCAATATTGTACACATTTAGTGAGACTATAATACTCTACCTTAAAATGGTCCTACCGTACTTTCGTTATTTTGCTCTTAATCTCAAATTATTGCAAACATAATTCGAAAGCACAGTAATAGTACTATTTAAACCAAATTCATAGGAGCATTCATATTTGGTATTGGCCTTAACATGTGCTCTTTTTAAACTCTTTATTTAAACTCATACTCTCTGTCTGCCATGGGGTAACCCCATCTACCTCATCCAATCAATCTAGAACTTGGTCCGTAGACTTGTTGTGACCAAAGATTAATTTTAAAATAGGCACGCAAAGTCACGCACAGTGACGGTGAGATTCAAAATTCATATGCATAAGAAAATAAAGAATTTTAATAAAAACTTTGTTTGTATGGGTTAGATAATTTACAACTTAATGTAATTTAATTATAATGAAAATTACCAGTAGTTTTATAACAAGTAATGGAAAAGTGATTCTTTGTCATTAATCAATATTATAAAATGAGTTTGCAGGTCAAGTTCATTTTATAGTGCAAACATCAGCACAAACTCATTACGTACCCAATCGTTTAATAATCTCCTCGGTCAATTAAATTTATATTGCTAAATCAGGATTTAATACCGAGGTAAAAGCCTGACAATCGCGGATGGAAGTACTGACTAATTACAGCATGGAAACCGAGAACTAAGTACCTTTATATCTATTGAAATGTATTATAAGTATATCCACACTTCTGCCTTTGAGGCAAGGAATGATAGCCCGCTTTTGATTTGCAGATGGGTTTTATAAACCATAACAATAAACACCAAGAAAAAACTCATGCCGTGTGGCATAATAATGGGTATTTTTTTGCACACCTTTGCATAATAAATTTTTTAAATAATTTATCAAGTCTGTAGCTTTTGAATTGTAAAATTAAATTATCTTACCTATTATAGTAATAGGCAAAGCAAATTCTTTTGAGGTATTCTACACCTTCATATATCAGCCGATATTTACAAAAAAAAAAAAAAAAATATATATATTTGGATGGTATTTGTTTGCAAATGTTCACCATATTTACAGGTGTGCACAATCTGGTACATTTTTTTTTTTTAGCAAAATTTACTTAAAGTTGCTACTGACACATACATAAAACACACATTTTGGCTTCAAATAAAAAACTATACAATGTTGTTTGTGTGTTTATTAAATGTGTTTTGAATTGCGAATTGGCTAAGTTTGATTAGCATACCCTTAGGCTCTTATAAAATTATTAATGAAATAAAAAATTATATTTCCTAGAATTTTCATTTGAGGGCTGGGTTTTGCTAGTTATCTTTTAATGCTCTGTTTTATAGTGTCTTTTGAAAAACTAGTTATTAAATCAACAAACTCGGTCAAGTTAATCATATTATAATGTTTTTTTTTTTGATATTAATCGAATCAGATTAGCCAATACAATAAGAGGTTAATAAACGTTTGGGTTTCTTTTTCAAAAATGAAAAACCATTCTTAATATAAAAATTATGTGTAATATTGTAAACAATTATTTGTTACAATAGATGTTAAAATATTTTCGGTTTTAAATATCTGTTGTCATAAGCATTAACCGCCTAAGTCGAAAATCATGCTTTCGAGAAAAATTCCTTTAAATGAATGTAATTAAGATTCATTACATACATAACTCAAATCGTTCTTAAGCCGATGGTCGGCGGTTATCGCTTGTGATCCCAGATATATCGACATAAAATAAGTAATAGTTAAAGTCGCCAATATTTAGTATTCAAGCATGTTATTCTTGGTTAGGTTCTCTCAAATAAATTAGTTTAGTAATTTATATATAAACTTTGACTGGTGAACACAACAAATTAGGTTGTTGAAGATACCTTAGTTTTAAATGAGTTGGCTTAATACGATAGATAATTTTTAATATTAGAAAAATAAAATAAAAAATCTTCTGACTTTAACACATTTTTCTAGTTTTAACTGTGTGTAAAATTTTTTCTGTGTGTAAGCGGGAATTGATCATCATAAGTTATGTGAGCTAGTTTATAAGAGATTAGTTAAGGTGTTTCCCTTACAAACATGATTTCTGGAAGTTCATTTTGCTGGAAATGATCGTTTTAGTTTCAAATTTCCTGCAACTTTAAATTGCAAATTGTATTTATATTTACTGTAGCGCCAATGAAAACTATTTTTGTCTTCTTACAATTAATAATTTTTAAACTTAATTTTACTTAATAGAATTAAAAGTAAATTTTTATTACTTGAGAATTAAGAATCAAAATTAATTTTATTCATTACTAGCTTTAAGTTCGTGGTGTTGCACGGTATGTTTAATTTAACTGAAAGCCGCTGGTATTTGAAAAAAAAAGGAATTTCGCTTCTTCCTAAGGCCGCTAATATTTTTGATTTAATAAGATTACGGCCAATATATATAGGAAATTAGTATATCGAGTGCATAATATATGCACTCCCACTATTAGGTATTAATTTATGGTATTACGGTCTAGACAATACGACGAAATATTTAATTGAAATGCACTCAGATAATGGTAATAAGCCTAATTTTGGTTGCGTATACAGGCAATTAATGACGAGTTCTTGACAGATCTAAACATAAGTGAACTAAACCTTTTTGTAGCTTGCAGACTTCGACTTAGTACCTGAATCGCATGCTTTTTTTGACATATTTACTTTTATGTAGACTCATTATGTAGAAAGAGAAGCTTCTGCGAAATTATATGTTAATTTTAGTGCAGAGTGTAGATTACTGAAGAAGCTACTCTTGTGTTGTTGAAAGCCAAAAAAAAATTATGATCAATTTTGTGACTGTGTCTACGGGAGTATATACAATTTGAAGAGGTCGTTAACTTCTGGCAACATGTGCCAATACTTGCATAAAAATATATAATTGTACAAATTGAAATTTTTATAGCATTGAAGCGATATGCGTATTTACAGTTGGAAGATGGTTATTCATTTCCTACCACCACTCGTTGGATGAATTTTCTAGTTTATATGGTCTTCGAATGGCTTAAGTATTTTGTAAATATTGCGACCAATTTGTCCTCTATAATTGTGAAAGCCACGAAAACAAGTTCAGCATTTGACATTTGATTTCTGAGAGAAATATATAAATAAATTATATTTAATATACAAATTATATTTAAAACGCACAAGAGATCAAGAGATTAAAGGGTTTGGATAAGCCGCAAAAGGAAATTGAAAGAGAGAGGTGATTAAAAGATTCTATAATTGAAACTGATTCTTTTTGTGAAAGGGCAATTAAAAGAACAAGCAAAATAACAGGCTACGTCACATTTCGTTATCAGTGGCATTGAAAAAAAATTTTGTAATTTACGTTCATGTTTAACCATGATCTAGGCTAGTCTATGGTTCCACCCAGAATTATTTGTACATCGTGTAGAAAATTTAAATAAATTTCAAGTAAACAACAAACACCAAACAACAAACAACAAACAACAAACAACAAACAACAAACAACAAACAACAAACAACAAACAACAAACAACAAACAACAAACAACAAACAACAAACAACAAACAACAAACAACAAACAACAAACAACAAACAACAAACAACAAACAACGAACAAACAACAAACAACAAACAACTAACTACAAACAACAAATAACAAACAACAAACAACAAACTACAAACAACAAACAACAAACAAAAAACAAAAAACAACAATTAACAAACAACAAACAGCAAACAACAAACAACAAACAACAAACAAACAACAAACAACAAACAACAAACAACAAACAACAAACAACAAACAACAAACAACAAACAACAAACAACAAACAACAAACAACAAACAAGAAACAACAAACAACAAACAACAAACAACAAACAACAAACAACAAACAACAAACAACAAACAACAAACAACAAACCACAAACAACAAACAACAAACAACAAACAACAAACAACAAACAACAAATAACAAATAACAAACAACAAACAACAAACAACAAACAACAAACAAAAAACAAAAAACAAAAAACAACAAACAACAAACCACAAACAACAAACAACAAACAACAATTAACAAACAACAAACAACAAACTACAAACAACAAAGAACAAAGAACAAACAACAAACAACAAACAACAAACAACAAACAACAAAGAACTAACAACTAATAACAAACAACAAACAACAAACAACAAACGACAAACAACACAAAACAAACAACAAATAACAAACAGCAAACAACAAACAAGAAACAACAAACAGCAAACAGCAAACAACAAACAGCAAACAGCCAACAAAAAAGAACAAACAACTGGCAACAAACAGCAAACATCAAACAACAAACTTTAAAAAGCAAACAAGTAACAAATATAAATACTGACTATTTATAAATTCATAAATCAAAACTTAAAACAAAATCCTGTCATGAATGGTTACGGAGAAGATTTCATTCATAAACGCATGTAGTTTTTTGCTGTTTCGTTGTATATTCTGAACATATAGCTCTATAATATCCTTCAATACCCAATACAAAAACTAAATAACTAATTAAAAATAATATGATAAAATAAATTTTAATTTCAGCCTGTGCTTCCAAGTATTATCATACTAAACTCAACAGGGAACAGTTTTTTTTCTATTTTACGTAAAAAATATACACCATCGTTAATAGAATAGCATGCCATATCCTAATTTGCAGTGTGTTTACATATGCAAGTATTTTGTGAAACAAAACGAAAGTGTCATAATTAAAAACATCGTTTTGTAGAGGTGTATATGTATGTTTGTATGGATCTTGTGTATCGCATGGCATTTCTATGTTATAACTATAATGAGAACTCATAATCGTGAACACATGAACATACAGCAAACAAAACAGTGGTAATGGCAACGACAGCGACAACAACAATTTACAGTTTATTTATAAAGCATAACGGTACAATATTATTGTTAATTTATTGAACATTTAGCATAAATAATGTGAAAATGACACAACAGAAAATAACAAAAACCAAATAATGTGAAATGCAAAATTTTATACACCCAGCAAAAGAAGTCACGAAATTAAGTTTTTCAAAACAACAACTTTTGTATGAAACAGCCAACGGTAAGATTGATGCAGCGTTTGCTCATTCATTGTTTAGAGTCTCTTCAAAGCGATTCAGATGCATTTTTTGCCGATATATAACTGTTGATAAAACAAAGATTTATCACAGCAAATCAAAGGCAGTGAGATCAGCTGGCAGCATTACGGAGAGAATTTTTTTGTGATATGCAGTGAATTATTTCCATTGAATACGTGACAAAAGAAAAAACATTAAATGGAGATTATTATTAACTCGATTGTGCCTGTTAATCAAAAAATGCTCGATGCATAATTGTGCAGTTTCTACGTCAAGAATGTACAATCCAGATTTGGCAGCTAGAGAAACGTATCTGCGAATAAATTCGAGTCGAAAGAATAATTCCATATTGGGCACCTTACGGTAACTTAATTTACCGTAAAAATCTTTGAATGAAGTGTATCATGCAAAAGAGAGACTATGTTGAAAAATTAAGAAAAATAATAAAACAGTGTGTTTTTCTACGTGTTTGTAAAGCCTTATGGTCTCCTCCTTCTAAGCCTGCAATAACTTTATGCTGATGTTGCTAACTATCCATAATATTCGGTAAATTTTTATCAATACACTAAGCCCGTTGGCTGAAGTTTAAGGAGGAGCAGTTTCTGTCTTGTAAAGAAATAAAATTTCCAAAACTTTCTATTATAGGCATATCTTGCAATGCTTTCAAGGGCCTTAAACTTCTGTTTAATATAATTATTTATACAAAATGTTTCGCTGGGTGCACACGTATGTGATTATACGCATACATGGATACATAGAAATTTCAATACAATTATAATCGCGATAAGCGTTCATTTGAATTTATAATTTTATAGACTGAAAATGGCAATAGAACAAGATAAAGAGAGTAGCCATTCACCAGTGTTACAATGGTATTTATACCCTATGGCACTATGTGATGAGGATACATTAAGTTTGTGCTGATATCTGTAACTACATAAAAGTCGCTGAAATGGTTAGCACTGAACCTGACCTTTGAGTAAATTTTTGTGACCGACGAACGGCGCTTTTCACTCTATTATGGCGCTAGGAGTCAAAATTTGGTGATAGGAGAATCCACACAGGATCCAGAAAACACCATTTCATGATCAAATTGATTTTTGACCCTTTTTAGTTCAGAGAGGGCATAGCTGTCTTTGGGAAACGATATCGATACGGTTACTATTACAAGCAAGAAATTTATAGTCGGTCTAGGCCGACTATACGATACTCTATATCATGGCTTAGAGACCCTATCTCTTTGGTCCAACTAAGTGGATATGTAAAATAAGCATATTATTAATTTTTTTGGCTGCAGATATAAAAAAGTCCATATCGGAAGCTATATTTATATGGGGACTAGATCGAAAAATGGCAAAGTCACATGAATTTTGGAAAAATATATACGAACCAAATTTGAGAAAAATCTTTGCAATATTTTTGTTTATTGATAGATTTAAATGAAAATCGGGAAGCAGCCATATATGGGGGCTATGAATAAGAATTGCCATATGGGGTTTATTTTTGAACACAAACCCAATTTGACCGAGATCTATATTATAATTTGGATCTTATGGCAATTTAACTCGATTTCGTAGTGGTAATTTGTGTGGGGACTAGGTCTGAACATGGACCGAATTTCAACAATTTCAATAGCGTTCATTCTATGGCCGGTAGAAGTTTTTATACCAAATTTCATTAAAATATACTCATATCTGCGACCTGTAGTTTGATTACAAGACGGACGGACGGGCAGACGGACGGACGGACATCGCTAAATCGACTCAGAAAGTGATTCTGAGTCGATCGGTATAATAAAGGATAAGTCTAGGTCAAATAATTTTGGTAGTTACAAACAGCAGCAGAAAGTCATTATACCCAAACCACATAGTGGTATAGGGTCTAAAAATATGGTGCATCATACCACAGTATAACAAAAACTGCCCTGAACGTGTGACGATACAAAAACCCGACATTGTCAATCTTCCTATCAAACACTTCTGGACTTTTTTGTGGATTATTTGCAAAGTTAAGTGTACGACAACATGCTTCAGATCAGTGATGTAGTCTAAATAAGTAAAAAATATCGCACATATGGAAATTGGTTGTTTTAATATCTACATACCGCCACAACGTATGACGCACCTTGTTTCTATAAGACTGATAATAAAACATTGTAATATTAAATCTTATCAGGAAAGCAGCAGGTAAGTACTCTATCGTCCAAAAGTATTTGCCATTCCTACAATGTGTGGGTTTTCATTAAAAATTTTAATTTGGAAGTAATAAAATTATTAAAGATAGAATTTTTCGTTCAATATTGAGCAAGTGCTTCATAGTATGCAATATCAACAGTTTTTTTTTTACCGGTAACAGAAAGTAGAGACTTTGCTGAAAAGAGCTTTTTTGGAAATTTCCATATTGGGCCTTTTACAAAACGCCAGTTAGTGGCAGGTATTTTTATTTTTTATCCGAAAGGAAGTAAAGATAATTGAAAAAAAAAAAAAAATAGAAAAACATTCGACAAAAAACCGCCGTATTATAATATCGTAACTAAGACCTAACACGTGAAAGTAAAAATTTAAAATATTTGATCGAATTACTAGAAAGTATAGCAATAACTGCGGAGATTTCAATTGAAACCCGTCACCATATTATATCCCTACACAAAATTGGAAAGCACAATCAAGCAATTGCAAAGGAGCTCAAAGATCTCATCGAACCGTGGACTATATTATGAAGAAATTCAAAGAGGCTGGTACAAATAAAATCGAATCGGTCGGCCCAGAGTAATAATAAAACGTGAAGATCATGTAATAATAACGCTAAGTAACCAGGCGCTTAACAATTGGTGCAATGTCCTTTGTTTCGATGAATTGAGATTTAAAGTGTTCGCTTCCAAGAGACGAGTTTTTGTGAGGCTAGGATGTGTCATTTCTGTCATAGGAATCCTCGATATACGCCAGTATAAAACTATCCTGAAAGATCCCGCCACGGAGACTGGATTAAGAATTGTGGGACGGAAAATCATATCTTAACAAGATTATGACCCAAAACATACCGCAAAAAATTGTAAGCAGTATATAGAGACCGATGAAGCAGCTTGAAACTGTAGAGTTATGGAATAATCACCACATTCACCTGATCTCAATCCTATAGTATGGGATGAACTGGACAGGAAGGTTCGAACTGTCTACCCTACATCTAAGGAACCATGAAACCAGAAAAATTAATTTAAAGGATGACAAGATTATTTCTTGAAATTATTCGAAATGGAGGCGACTACTTTGATGAATCTTAAACTTAAAAATAGAGTGCAGTATAAAAAAATACTTGTTTAAATTTAAAGAGTTTTCTTTACAAAATAAAGGAGATATGGATATTTGAAATTTCAGAGGGAGGGATGGGAAATATTTTGGACAGTATATTCGATTAAGAGTTTATAAATTAAACTATGTGGGTAGGCATCTGTAATAAAGTTCTCGAAAAGATTTTCATTTACTCAAATTGACGTTCATTTTGGCAAAAAACTAATATCTGATTTTGCTGGACAAAAAAAAATTTCCTTGATATATTTTCTTGAGGTACTATGTCCTGATGTTTTTAAGGTAATTAAAGTTTCATTATACCATATACCACCATGTGACTTCGTGCTGCTGTTTATAACTACCAAAAATATTTTACCAAGACCGATCTTTTATTATACCGATCGATTAGCGATGTCCGTCCGTCCGTCCGTCTGTGTGTACATGTAAACTTTGTAATTAAACTGCAGGTCGCAAACATGAATATGTTTTTATGAAATTTGGTTTATAAAATTCTTCCGACTACAGGATGAATGCTATTGAAATTGGTGAAATTCGGTCCATGTTCAGACATTGGTTAGGTTAGGCTAGGTTGGAAAAGAGGAGCCATGTATACACATAGCTCATATCCGTTTTACCCGGATATACTCATAAGCCAGAAAGTCGGCTTGTTGTGCGCTCTACATCCTCATGCTCATCCGGTTATCTACCCCTCATTTAACATAGGAATTCGGTCTCGACAGAAAATTTCCCCCTAAGAGCCGCTAAGCCTGGTATGATGTCGTTGGATAAATGTCTGACCCTTGTTCCCGCATATGCAGGACAGTAACAAAGGTAGTGTTCTAGGGTCTCGTCATCCTCTCCACAAGCTCTGCATGTGGCTGATTCTGCCGGTCCTATACGGTATAGATGAGCCCTCAGTTCAGAGTGCCCAGTGAGGATGCTGATAATCCTACTTAGTTCACTTCTATTTAGACTAAGGATTTCCTTAGTCTTCGAAGTGTTTGGAGAGCCCCATATTGTCTTCGTAGCCATACCCACGTCAGTTTCCTCCCAAATTGAAGTATGTGAACTGGTTTCCCACTCCGATAGTTTCAATTTGAGAGACTGGAACTGTACTGGAAAGGTATTAACTCCCTCCAGGAAAGAAACCTTCCTGGCCAGTTCGTCTGCAATCTCGTTTCCGATTAAACCACTGTGTCCTGGGATCCAAATGATTTCAAGTCTACCTCTTGTAGTGAAGTTTGCAATTTCCTCCTTACATCTGAGGACAGTCCTTGATCTAGTTTTGTTCGAAGATATCGCCCTGATAGCCGCTAGACTGTCCGAAAATATTTTCACGTCTCCGTGCGTCAATAGATCTTATGCATTCCGTTATCGCGACCACTTCGGCCTGAAAGACAGAGTTGTGGTCCGGAATGCGTATGTATATGCCATTGGAACTGTGTTAATCATAGAAACCTATACCAGTCTTATCATGCAAACTAGATCCGTCTGTGTAGTAATGTGACCCTGGAAGGTTTTTTAGAATATTTCCGCTCAACCAGCTTTCCCTGTCAGGTATCCTTATACTGCAGGGTGTGTTTGTCGACACTTCCGCGATTCTATCACAGCTTAAATCCACTGTGTTGAATTCCGGTATCTGATCCAATATTGTTTGGTGTCGGGTCATATGGTCGGTGATGTATTCCCCTGTTACCTTTAGTCGTAACATGGCCAGAGCTGCTTCAATTTAACTCTAATCTCGATCGGGTGTATAGATAAATAGAATGTTCAGAACTAGTTTGTATATGTTTATTATATCCGTTAATCAGTGGTCTAATAATAATACCTATAGGACAATTCTTACTCATAGGCTCCATATAGAGCTGCTTCCCGATTTTCATTTAAATCTATCAAAAAACAAATATATTGCACAGATTTTTCTCAAATTTAGTTTGTGTATATGTTTTCAAAATATAAGTGTATTTACCACATATGGTCGGGATCGGTCAATATTTAGACCTACTCCGCATATAAATATAGCATCCGATATGAACTTTTTCAAAAAATATAATAACAATGCCACCCAAATTTGGTTTATGCTTATTTGCTATATCGAATTAGTTGGATCGAAGAGATAGAGTCACTAAACCATGGTATAGGGTATCGTATAGTCGGTCTAGACCGATTATTATTTCTTACTTGTTATACCCTATACCACTATGTGGTTTGGGTATAATGACTTTGTGCTTCCGTTTGTAACTACCAAAAATATTTGACCTAGACCCATCTTTTATTATACCGATCGCTTCTATCGGCCATAGGATGAACGCTGTTGAAATTGGTGAAAATCGGTCCATGTTCAGACCTAGTCCCCATACAAATGACCCCTATGAAATCGACATAAATTGCCATAAGATCCAAATTATCATATAGATCTTACTAAAATTGGGTGTGTATGTGTTTATTCTATCCATTAGTCAGTTGTTCAAAAATAATACCTATTGGACAATTTTTAGTCATAGGCCCCATATAGAGCTGCTTCCCGATCTTCACTTAAATGTATCAAAAAAACAAAAATATTGCACAGATTTTTCTCAAATTTGGTTTGTCTATGTCATTTCAAAATATAAGTGACTTTGCCAAATATGGTCAGGATCGGTCCATTTTTTGACCTAGTCCACATATAAATATAGCACCTGATATGAACGTTTTCATATCTGCAGCCAAAAAATTAATAACAATGCCACTCAAATTTGGTTTTCGCTTATTTTCTATATTCAGTTAGTTGGACCGAAGAGATAGGGTGGCTAAACCATGGTATAGGGTACCGTATTGTCGGTCTAGACCGACTATAATTTTCTTACTTGTTTTACTTTAAATAAAGCAAGAAAACATTGGCACATTTGTTTCAAAAACTGATTTATATTCTATATAAGATTTTTTATTTTTATAGAAAATAATGAAATTAATAATACGGAGGGCACGGCGTTAACGCTAAATGTAAGTCTAGCAAAAACAAATGGTTTTTCTTGTTTTTCCAAGACAAAAACCTACACGTATATTGTACTCGTATTGAAACATATTTGTTTCAAAGTTGTTTTATATTTTAGTTTGTTATATTGGAAGAGGCTTAACTAGTATAGCTCTTTGCTTGAATTGTCATTTGGTTGTTCTCAGCAAATGTGTATGAATTTAACTTTTTACCAAAGAAATTATCTACTGGTTTTGGTTACTCTTCCCGAAACAGCTGTATAACCTTTCATGAAGAACATAGATCAATTTTTAAAATAAATGTGACAATATTTTTTTGCTTTATTTAAAGTAAAAGCATGTGACCTTAAGCCTGCATAATTTCAAACTCAATCAATAGATTAAAAATTTTTTCCATTTGGTCTTGAATCTGAATTAAAAAATATTTATTTAAAACGTATAAAAACCAAGGTTCAGAAAATACACACACGAAACACACAATGTTCTGTTCAAAAGCAGCCAGCACATATCTTTATTTTCATATCAATTATGTGCGTTTCTAAATTTTCTACGGTGCCCAACACAACCATGACTGTGTTCGTTTTAATATTTCGTTATTTACACGAACATTTTTGTATCACATACTTTTTGTTTCAATCACACATAAAGCACACATTTTTGAGTGTTGCTTTATTTGAATTTCATGTTCTGGTACGTGTAATGAAAAAAAAACACAGAACATGTACAATAAACAGGTTCGAGTTCAGTTATATTTTAAGTCGTGTTGTGGCTCGTGTAGTAAGAAAAAACACAACATGTACAATAAACAGGTTCGAGTTCAGTTATATTTTAAGTAGTGTTTATATTATATTATATTTTAAGTCATGTTTAAAATATAACTGAACTCGAACCTGTTTATTGTACATGTTGTGTTTTTTCTCACTACACGAGCCACAACACGACTTAAAATATAACTGAACTCGAACCTGTTTATTGTATATGTTCTGTGTTTTTTTCAGTACACTTACCAGAACATGAACTTCAAATAAAGCAACACTCAAAAATGTGTGCTTTATGTGTGATTGAAACAAAAAGTATGTGATACAAAAATGTTCGTGTAAATAACGAAATATTAAAACGAACACAGTCATGGTTGTGTTGGGCACCGAAGAAAATTTAAAAACATACATAATTGGTATGAAAATAAAAATATGTGTGTGTTGGTCTAAGTTATGTTTGTTTACATATACGTACGAGTTTTTTATTCAGTGTGTGTTTTTTTCTGAACTCTGATAAAAACGCGAATTGGCATGTAAGCACAACTTATCTAAATGTCACAGTTTTATTTAATCGCAGCCTATAGCTTAAGCGTGTTTTTTGTGTTTTAATTTTTTTTTTTTTGAATATCAGTATTCAAAAGTATCAGCATCCAAAACAATACATAAATAATCTAACCAATAAAAATAAACTTTTTACTAAAACACCTCCTTTCCTTATGCATATGAATTTTGAATCTCTCCGTGACTGTGCGTGACTAGGTCAAAGTTAATCTTTATTCACAGCAATTCAATCGACCAAGTTTCAGATCGATCGGATAAGGGAAATGGGTTTTAAATCATTCCGTGACTGTGCGTGGCTATGCGTTACTGTGCGTGACTATGTCGGAGTTTCGTTTGAGGAACGAAATTTTTACTGCATAACCCCTACGGATATTTCGGACTGTTAACAAATGCCAACCACAGTTCGAAGAATACGGAGAAAGTGTTGAAATAAAACATCGGCCAGGATGGGAAAAACCATAAAGCGATTATAAATACGTCAAGTAAATCAAAGTTTGGTAAAAAAAAATCATCTATTGGTAACAGAAGGTCTTGTTGGTAGTGCTGACATTCGAGACGGAGGAATAAACACCATTTTAAGAAACAGCAGGGCCTCAAATGCCTTAATTCCCAGTGATTCCAAAAACACTATTTCTTTTTAAGTAGCATCACATTATCATGTCTAAAACAATATTGTGTGATTATTAGAATGAAATGGAGTGCATAAATAGGATTTGTGCCCGCTACCCCGAAATAAGTAACCAATCAAACGAATATCGTTCAAAAGGTAAAGCAAAAACGAAAAATCAAGATCGTGCGAATAGTTTTCCTCATTTATTGTGGTCAAAGGACACATTAATATAATTTCGCGTTAAGGAGAGATAAGGCGAAACGCTGCACGTTTTAAAGACCATTCCAAAAATTAATTAAACAATCTGTCTTGAGCTTGGAGAAAACATTAGCGTAGGTGTATTGTATCGAAATAGGACTAATTTCAAGACGATATAATTATTTCGAAGAAGAAACAAATATTTTTCTTTTTCTATCAAAAGTCGCATTTTCATTCGAGTGCCATAACATATACATAACTTTTTGTGAACTATCATACTAGTCTTTTAAGCTTACAATTGAACTTTCTTACGAGTACAAATCTTTAGTGGTCGAATTTCACAAATCCAAATAAAAGCGAAATGACAAAAAAGCATAAAGTATCATTGGCTGTGGACAACACTGAAAATGTTTTTGCTCTTATGTCAGTATTTGGTTTGGGTATAGTGACTTTGTGCTAATGTTTGTAACTACCAAAAATATTTAAAATAGACCCATTTTTTATTATACCGATCGACACAGAATCACTTTCCGAGTCGATTTAGAGATGTCCGTCCGTCTGTCCGTCTGTGTGTCCATGTAAAACTTGTAATCAAACTACAGGTCGAAAGTATGAATATATTTTAATTAAATGTAGCATTTAAGCTACTATTTGCTACAGGATGAACTGTGTTGAAATTGGTGAAATTCGGTTCATGTTCAGATCTAGTCCCCATACATATGACCCCTATAAAATCGCCTTAAATTGCCATAAGATCCAAATTATCATATAGATCTCGGTCAAATTGGCTTTGTGTGTGTTTATTACACCCAATAATCAGTAGTCCAAAAATGAACCCCATATGACAGTTCTTTGTCATAGCCCCTATATATAAAGCTGCTTCCTGATTTTCACTTAAATCTATTAAAAAAACAATAATATTGAAAAGATTTTTCTCAAATTTTTTCGAAATATAAGTGACTTTACCAAATATGGTTAAGATTGGTCCGTTTTTCAACCTAGTCCCCATATAAATATAGCATCCGATATGAACTTTTTCATATCTGCAGCCAAAAAAAATTAATAAGAATACCACTCAAATTTGATTTATGGTTATTTTCTGAATCCACTTAGTTGGGCCGAAGAGATACAGTCTCTTAAAAATGGTATAGGGTATCGTATAGTCGCTCCAGACCGGCTATAATTTTCTTACTTGTTTTTACTACTTCCATGTTTTACAAATTTATCCTCAGAGCAATATATGCAATTTACTGGGTAGGTAGCTTCTGCTATGAGACATATTTCATTATACTACTTATATATATTTTTAAAAAAATTAATAACTATTTAGACAATTTGAAACTATTGAATTTCCCAGATAGAATTTGATTAAAATGTGTAGCTGCAGAAATTAATGAAAGTCGGTGGAGTTTTAGAGTCAGCATTAATACAAATGATTCCTTTAAATGGAATTTAATTGAAATCGTTCGTGTATATTTTTTCCATAATCTATAAATAGATATTGCGGATACATCTAGTTAAATCAGCCACAGGTTAGTTGAGTTAAACAAGGACATCTATTTTTAAAGGACGCTTTACAGTAAATTCTAACAGCCGTATTCATAAAAATTAAAGTGTACTTCAAGTAGAATTTATTGTATGTTTTTCATATAAAAATTGTTGATAAAGTCTACTTGAAGTACACTTTAATTTTTGTGAATACCGCTGTAAGTATTTAACGGTTTCTATAGGATATTTTTAGAGTCACGACCCGTGCTATAGCTATTTCTAAAAATTCAGAATATATCTTATTTTAATGGAAAAATGGTCTACATTTTACTTTCCACCTCCCTGTACAGTTCTAATCTAATTCTGTTTACGAACGGTCGTGTAAATAATTAAAGCGCTTAGAGTACAACTATTTAAAATTAAAAACAGGTGTATATTTTTGTTTTTGCAATTGCCTATTCTTGATCTCCTTTGAACTCACGTGGTAGATAATTCAGCTTAAAACAGGAGCAAAAACTTAGCGATGGCCAGAGTGTCCAAATCTTCATCAAAAAGAAAGCTTCTTGCGAACAAGTAGATGATAAAACTTCCTCCGGGTTTTGTTAACCCGAACACTGCGTGAACTTCAAGCAACAGACTTAGCCTGCTTGCTGGCCTCAATGATATGGACGTAACTTCCGTATCAAATATTAACGATATTAAGGAACACACCTATTGTTGTAGAAGCTAACGCCTCATTTACAGAAATACAAAAGCTGCTTGGTAATGACTGTATTTTGTCATTTTATTTTGGTGCCAAAATTTTTGCTCCAAATAAAGAAATGTACGAATGATAAAAGCAAATACTTAAAGAGGGTAATATGGAGTTTCATTCTTATGGCTCCATAGAAAATAGGTTATACACCACCTTTTTACACGGTTTACCCCGCATAAGCTCTGAGGAAATCTCCAAGAAGTTAAAAAACTACAAACTATCCCCTTCACCGTAACTGAAATAGTCACCAAATTCAGTTCAAACATTAATGCAGTTTATAAAGTTCAATTTGTTCGTAAAAATTTTAATCCAACTGCCTTAAAACATGTACGAACAATTTCCAATATTATAATTTCTTGAAAAAAATACAAATCCAAATCCAGGAGCAGACCAACTCAATGCTGGAACTGCTTAATGTATGGCCATGGCGGTGAACATTGCCATCGATGTGCTACGTGTACGATATGTGCCGAACAACATCATATAAGTGTGTGTCCGTTTAAAACAAATGAAAAAACCAGCTGTTTTTACATGCTTCAATTGCAAACAAGTAAGAAAATTATAGTCGGTCTAGACCGGGGGCTAGGTCTGAACATGGACCGATTTTCACCAATTTCAACAGATAGTGATTCTGATTCGATGGGTATAATAAATGATGGGTCTAGGTCAAATATTTTTGGTAGTTACAAACAGCAGCACAAAGTCATCATACCCAAACCACATAGTGGTATAGGGTATAAAAACATGGAAAAGAGAGAACTGATCACTCTACAAACGATATCAACTGTCCGCTGCGTTCTCTCTATTTGGAAACTAGAACAAGAGTAACTTCTAAAAGTCAGAACAGCAGCAGACAGTAACAAAATAAATCATTTCAACTTAAGGTAGGAGAATTCCCCAATTTAAGAAACAACAACACAAATTGTAATAATAACATCAATAATAACAGCCACATATGCTAACCAGCTGAAAGCAAACAACGATTTATTTAGCATCGATGAGCTTTTTGATATTTTCAATACAGCTGTGGATGATTGGCACACGTGCACTTCAAAAGTACAACAAATCATAGTTGCCTGTTAATGGTAAACTACGCCCTTGGATTATACTAATTTAAACGAATTCAAAATGCTTCACTTGGATGCTAATGACATTTCAAACTCTTCTAAATTAAAACAATTTGAGATACTTGAACGAGAAAATATTAAAATAGCGTCCTGAATGAAACATTTTTTTCAGAAAATCATAGACCATATTTTAAAAATTATTATTTATATAGAAGTGACAGAACAGATGAAAGTGAAGGAGGAGTAGCTCCGTTAATTCATAAATCTGTCGCACATAAAAACCTCTTTATATCAAACACCTCATCAATCGAAAAGATCTCAATTGAAGTTATTATAAATAATATACCTATTGTTCCATCTTCGTTATATTCTTGAACCTAACACCTTTCATCAAATAATATATAATATTTGGTGACCTAAATACCAAACACTGTTCTTGGAATTGACGTTCAAATAATACTGCAGGAATCGCACTGAACAACTTAGTCCAACCCTATTCCCCCATTAACAAAATTGCGAAGCATCCACAGTCGATATTATTTTAAGCAATTTGGCTTTAAATATAGAGGTAAAAACAATGGGTTACGAAATAACATCAGACCATCGCCCCATTATATGTACACTTAAAATATCAATGGCCTTGTAGGTTGACCTCAATTATTATGACTGTAGTGCAACCAACTGGAAAAATTTTATGAATTTTTTAGACAATAAAATCACGTCAAATTCGAATATATACAATACAAATGTAGTAATTGACCAGGAAATACAAAAATTTATAAATGTGGTTTTCGAAGGCAGGGATAAGTCTACACCTAAAACAACTCAACAAAATAATTGCATCTTACCAGAAAGAACTGTGAGATATATTAAACTAAGAAGAAGCTTTAAAAGAAAAGCCAACTATCTTCAAATATATTCGAACAAACTTTTTATTATCAATGTACTAAATTTCTAAGTAACATGATTGATAAAAGTATTAAATCGGAGCGCAATAAGAAATGGTGTCAATCATTATCCAATTTAAAACCAGGTGATAAAGCGTTTTGGAAAATAAGCAGAAACTTGCGAGGAAAAGGAAAAAATCAAATCTCTCACTTCAAAAATAACATCTAATAAGGATAAGGCTGAAGTGCTGGCAAATTGATTTGTCCAAGCAAATAACCTCACATCGAACTACAACCACCCAGCGGATACTCTAACAAATACAACAGTTAATAATTTTAAGAAGGAAAATCCTTGTTCTGAATCAGCAATTTAGACATCTTTTGAAGAAGTAATGGATATTGTCTCATCAATAAAACCCTCAAAATCCCCTGTTTTGACAATGTACCCAACCTGCTCTTTAATAAACTACCAGTCAAAGCTCTAAAATTACTGGTTATAATATTTAACAGCTGCATCAAACTCAACTATTTCCCAAACCATTTCAAAAATGCTAAGGTTATAGCTGTAAACAAACCTAGCAAGCCAAAAAATAGCCCAAAATAGCTATAGACCTATTAGTCTATTAAGTACCTTAGGTAAAATATTTGAAAAAATTCTACATTTTCATCTTAGTGAATTTGTAATGACAAATTCTATTGTTGCTAAAGAACAATTTGAATTTCAAAAAGAGCATAGCACTACTCACCAAATAAACTGGATTAAAAATCAAATAATCGCTAATAAAAACAATAAACTTTCAACGGATCTAATATTGTCAGATATTGAAGAAGCGTTTGACACCGTTTGGCATAATGGCCTCGGCCTCTTATTTAAACTTATTGATGCAAATATACCAAAATATCTATGTAAATTTATTTCAGATTTCATTCACGACAGAAGCTTTAAAGTTGCGATTAATAATGAAACACCATCTCCAAAAACCATTACCTCGGAGTTACCTCAAGGATCAGTCTTGTTGCCATTGCTTTACTCGATATATACATCCGATTTTAAAGTTCCAAAATATAAGAAAATTACTTACTACGCAGATGATACTGCGTTAATAACTTCAAACAGACTTACAAGTGCACTCCTGAAGAAAATAGAGAAGAGTCTTGATAATTGCAGTAAATATTTCCACAAATAGAAAATCAAAATTAATCCAAACAAGATCCAAGCAATAATTTTTCCATTCAACAAATCTCGCAAAAGACTGCCAAGACGTCATCTTCTTATTGGAAATAATACCATAAAAAGCTTTAAAATCATTTAAAGCATTATGGCCGTTATTAAATAGAACGTCATTTCTAAACCACAAAAACAAAACTCTACTCTCCAAAATTGTATAAGGCTAATACTAACATACGCGTGTCCTATTTGGAGTGACGCTGCCAACTGTCACCTAAAACGCTGACAAATTATACAAACCAAATATGTTAAAATGACAAATAAAAAGCCCTGGAGGTACCCTACAAATCTTCTTCATGAAGAAATAGGTTATGAAATATTTATCGATTTGATACCAAGGATTAATAACAATTACTTTGCCAAAATGAAAATTCCCCTTACCCAATGATAAGAGAATGTAGGGTGGGTCGATTTGTAGGGAGGCAAAAAAATTGCTCAAGTGACAAGGAAAATCATATTCTAGCGATCAAAATAAGAAACTTTGTCCAAAGAACCATACCTCTAAAACGATTTCTGATGCCCCGACTTTTGACCTGTCTGTTTGTCTGTGTGTCTGCCATGGGGCAACACAATTCCACCTCATGCAATTGATCTGAGACTTGGCCCATAGTCTTGTTGTGACTACAGATTAATTTTGGGATAGTCACGCAGAGACACGCATAGTCACGAAGCGATCTAAAAGTTATTTACCCTCATCCGATCGATCTTTTTGAACATAACATAGTCAAGGCGTGTGATTATTATTTATTAGCAGAGTAGAAGAAACGTATACGTATGAGTGTTTATTTTAATATTAAATTAAATGTAGTCAGCCCAATTCTAAACAAAAATTGGGGATTTTTTGAAATATTTGTATGGGGATCCCCCCAGGGGTTCCAGGGGGTATGCCACTTGCATGGGCGGGTCAGCCTTCCAAAGTCAGTGGGGATCGGTAATAAATTTGGACTCGATTGGGGCACTCTAAATTGGTCAAAGTGAGACAGACAGGTCAAAAGTCGGTAAATCAGAATTCGTTTTAGAGGTAGGGTTCCTCGGGTAAAGTTTCCTATTTTGATCACTAGAATACGATTTTCATTGTCACTTGTGCGATTTTTAAATCGACCCGCCCTAATGTAGAGAAATAACGTAAAATTAAAAAGAAATCACCAAATTGAAAATTATATGCTTAAGCATAAAAATATTTTCAGATAGTTTTTGAATATATTAAGACATAAAAAGTTTTTTTTCCTCCCATAAAACAAAAACTTTTTAATATCTTTAGATCCTATATATTGTTTATTGCAATATCTATATGTAAAGATAAGATCTCATATGTAAATATCAATTTTGTTAAAATATGTAAATAAAGGAAGAATATATAATTGAAAAAAAAAAAAAACAAGTAAGAAAACGTCCCTGTACACTTGGTTATATTAAAGTCATGGATTCGGAACAACATTTTGTAGTCATTATTAAATATTAATTATCTGTTATCTGTGTTTTTAATAATTTGTTTTGGGTACACATATATAAACATTTTGCTATATACACTCATATTCATGTATAAACACTCATATTCATGTATAAACTCTATTATCAAATATTTCGTATTTAAGCTATAAAACATTTTAATATTCTTAAAAAAAAAAACAAATTGGTTCAAGCATTTCGGCGATATATGTAAGTGGATTAACATGAAATCTATGAGTACATTATAGTTTCAGCATTAGTGTGTGTTTTTGACAATTTTGGTCGTTCTAATAAGGTTTATACTATTTGGTTGGCTTGTGATGTTGAACCATTTATATGTAAATAAACAAAAATATATGGGTAAATTATCCAATTATAAAAGCATATATTTCAATAAAAATTCGCTTGTTATGTGCAGTTTATCATTCTGTGGTTCAAACATATCCCTATTATTAAGCAGACCCCAAATGATCCCAATTTGAGTTTTTCTAGGAATTGCCATTAAAGCGATGCCTTGGTTATTATTTCGATTAGAGAAACCATAATTGTCTTAATTTCAGGGGGCTAATCCTTAAAGCGTAAAATGGCAATCAATAAATACCAATTATTTTATTAAAATTATTAGTTTATATTTGCGAAAATTTAAAAAATAATTGGTCACATTTACGTGAGACAATACATTTAGTGCAACGTCTTAATCCAACCAATGCCATGATGGATGCCACTTTTGCTAAAATAGTTACCTTTCTTTAATAAATACTTATCCGGATAATTACCCTTTCCAGAAAAAGTTCATATTCTTCAATAAGTACCCTGTCTTAAAATAGTACTTTTCTTAAAAAGCACATTTTTACTTCAACACGTAAATTTTCTTAAAAAAGTTAATTTTCTTAAAAAGGTGCCTTTATTAAAATGATACGTTTTCTTAGAAAGGGTACCTCCTTTAATAAAGTAACTTTATTTAAAAATAATATATTTTAAAAAAAGTATCATTTTTTAAAAAGCACATTTTCTTAAAACTACAATTTCTTTGAAAAGAAAATTTTCTTAATAAAGAAACTTCTTAATAAAGAAACTTTTCTTAACAGCATTTCCTAGAAAGTATTTTTTATAAATAACTGTACCGTTTTTAAGAAACTATCTTTTCTTTAAATAATATTTTTTTTTTAAAGTACCTCTATTTAAAACACATATTTAAAAAAAATACCTTTCCTTAAAAAAATAAATATTTCTAAAAAGTACATTTCCTTACAAAAGTAAATTTTAAAAAAATACTTTTTCGTAGAAAAGTTCGTTTTTTATTATTATTTATTATTTATTTATTTATTACATGTTAATTACATAATGTAATTATGGTAACTAATCTGGGGAGAAAAAAGAGTAATAGCAACATTTGCTTTCGACTCTGAAGTTAATAAGTTGGTTTATTTCTGATACTTTATATTAGATTTAATGCCATTATTACAACTTGCCAATAGCTAAAGTTAGGATTTTAACAGACAGATTATTAGTTTTTCGTTACTACAACTACACTTTAAGCTAAAAGCGACCGATAAGCTAAAGGGAAGATATTGTTGCATTAAACTTTTAACATGAGGTTTATGTATTTATTATTGCCACATTTTCTGACCTATGAAGACGAAATTCACATCAATTTAGTTTTGGAAATAAATTTATTTATAGATACTTAAATATATGCTTGTATATTTTTAAAAAGTTTTATTACACATTTACAACAATTATGGAACTTATAATAAAGGTTTTTGGTTTTTATTCCATTGTTTTTATAGTTTATTTGCGAACAACTAAAGGAACGTTGCCACTATGTATTTTGATAAATCAATTCATTTGGTCAAAAGTAATCGGTGTTTCCTTTGGTGCTGCCACAATATCAAAAATATTAATTTTAATGGGAAGTTGTAATAACGAAAAGAAGTTAAAGGTAACTTTATTGTTCACTTTAGCTAAAGTTACCTTTAACTACCATTAACTTTAAAGGCAAGTTGTAATAATGGCCCTTAGTAGATTATTTTCTAGTAAATATTTACAAATTAATTTAATATTTTTATCACATATATTTTTAAAGAGATCAGTATGATGGTTTGATCCGAATATTTTTGCTCTGGAGGAATTGAAAGTGACGCACTCATCAAGGAGGTGAGTAACGTTGAGTTGTGTGTTACAGGTTGTACATCGTGGGGCTGTTGTTTTTTTTAATAAATGTTTATGTGAGAATTTGCAGTGCTCGATTCTTAGACGAACTATGGTGTTGGTTTCCTTTCTTGAAGCTGTTTTTGGGTATATTTGTTTTTTCCCAAGAGGATTATATCTTTTATACCTATGTTAATAGTCGGCCCACTTTTGAGCGTAAGACGCCTCCAAATGGTTATATATGGTGTGATGTATGTTGCGGTATTCCCATGTGGGGTATTTTATAATGTTTAATCTGTAATTTAGTTTTTTTCTCAGCTGTAAACAATGCTCTTTGAAAGTAAAATTTTTGTCAAATATCACACCCAAGATACGAGGGTGATCCACTCGTTCTATTTTTATGTTTTTATACTCAACGTCGAATATAGCGCAGTTTTGTTTATTGCAAATATGTAATAGACTGCATTTTTCTATGGATAGTTTAGAACCTGATATTTGACCCCAATTATCAATGTCTCTCAGAATATTTGAAAAAGTATCTTTCACTTTGTTATTATCTTTGACTTTTGTAAATATTATAGCGTCATCCGCAAATATAGCATGCTCAATATGGTTTTGTGTGGAAAGGATTTTTCTGAATTGATTAAATGCGATAACAAATAATACAACTGATAATGGTGATACCTGAGGTATACCATTATATAGAGGAAAGGTGGAAGAGTGTTGATAGTTTATTCTTACTTTGAGTTTACGATTGCTTAAGAAACTTTTGACGATGGAATACATTTTTTTTCCAAGATTCCATTCTGATAGTTGCTGCAGTATAACATGAATTCCAATACTATCAAATGCTCTTTCGAAATCGGTAGAAAGAATGTTAATATGATTTCTACTGGATAGCGCTCTTGAGATAAAATGTTGAAGGTATAAAAGGACATCATCAGTACCTTGTTTTCTCATGAAAGCTACTTGGTTAGATGTTATGAAGTTGTTGGCTTTTAAAAACCACATTTATCTCCTGGCAATTACTTTTTCCAAAGTTTTACTGAGACACGAAAGTAATGATATTGGTCTATAGTAACAGTAAAAATAGAATGTTCTCTATTTGGTTTAGGAATTGGCACGACAGTAGCGATTTTCCAAGCTTGTGGATAAACGTTTGATGAAAAAATATTATTGTATAATGTAACCAGGTGTTTTTTCATGGGTAGTGGCAGATTCTTTAGCATTGGATATTATATTCGATCGTCAACGGGGGTTTTACCTTTAGCTGAATGCAGAGCGTCTTCAAGTTCTTTCATGTTAATTGGGTTTTCTATTTTTTTTTGCATATATATTGCAATTTTGTGGGTTATATATGTGGTTTGTGACACTAGATTTATTGAGTTGGAAATAGGGGAAAAGTTGACCAATATTTAGCAAAGCAATTAGCAATATCTACCGAGGATGATAACATATTGGGTCCCGATTTTATGTATTTTATTGTATTAGAAACTTTGCCACCAGTAATATGTTTAATATCATTCCATATACGTAGGGATGATGAGGTAGGGTTTATATTAGATGTAAATTTTTGTATACAAATTGCTTTGCTTTCCTTAACGGCTCTTCTAAACATAGCATTGTGTTTTTTATAAAGGACTAGCTGTTTTTACCCGGTCTTGCCCGGGATAAAAAGGTATTTGACTTGAAAAATGGTTCACTATGCTTACCAGGCGCTGAGTACTAAGTCCCCAAAGAACAAATTCCCCAAGAAAATGAACTTTCTCACCAAAAATTTGTATGGGCAGTAATTCATTTTTTATTTCAATTAAAAATTTCTTGATTTTTTAATTTAGAAGTTTTTCATAAGATACTGGAAAAAAATGGTTCAAAAATATGCTGGGAAACCGCTTTAAGTTTCTTTTTTAAGTTTATTTATAAACATCAACTATAACGGAATGGTTTGCAAATTAAACGAATCAGAACTTTTAAGAATTGAATTACTTCATTCAATAAGTGATCATCATTGAGCAGAAAATTCAAATTCATAGAAGTTTCTACAATGAAAAATTATTGCGACGTTTAAACCGCAAGGTTTCTTTAATCAACTGCTTATAGTATATGTGTGGTCTATTTTGATCAACAGGTAATTATTTCATAAGTCGATAGTAAACTTGGCCTTGAATCTATTGAAGATTGAAATTTTCAAAATAGTACGTTTCACGATCATCTAAATAAACATTAAAACAAACAAAAATAACTTTAACGTTGGCATAAAATTGTCCCGAATAATATTTGTCGCTCCGAATGAAGTCATTTGAAATCCGGAGTTATACGCTTGTATGTTCGCCAGAAAATGCTTTGAAATTTGTGTGCCACCAGTTATCAAATTATGCAAGGGCTCCGGTGGTGGATTCAATTCTGGTAATTTAACTTGTCCGTTTGAACAACACTATCCAGATACCTCATGTTTAAACTTAAATGCCTTGCAATGACTGCAAACAGTAGTCATTGGTCCAATTAAAACCTTGCTATGAGAAACGTAATCAAAGTTTACATCATAATTAAATGCAGCACGCTCCAAAGTACGTCGCACATACGGACATGAAGCTGGATTTTGCAGAGCCCTACCACGTGTCATGGCATTTCGAGCAGCCAAAGTATTATTTGCACGATGTTCGTCACTTTCAGATGCTCTAGATGCCGCAACATTTCTAGCAATACGTGATTGACGCCCAAATTACTGCGCGGACGTACCATTTTGTATTAAAAAATGTGGCTATCCCAATTAAATATGAAGTAATTGAAATTTTATTTATTTGCGAAATTCAAAAATTGAGACACGTATGTTAGTTGAATAATGCAATTATTAAGAATATAAATAGATCAGCTGATCATGAAATGTCAGTCATAGCATGCACTCAAAAGCTAGCGACCTTGGAGAAAAAGTCGTTACAGCATTACATGTATTTATAAATTAGCTGGTTTGATTTAATGTTTGAAATATCCGTTAAGTTAACATATAAGAAAGCTCATTGCTGTGCGTAATGTATTTAAATATTTAAGTTTTTAGCGATGTGTTTTGTATGTAATTTATTGCATAGATCCCATGTGATTTACAATAGCTAAGTATATAAATTAATTATTAATTTATTAGTATTAAATTAATGGTTTGACTAAAATCGAATTGTAGTGAATTTAAAAACGTATTTCAGTTGTTCGAAATATTAACTGAAATATCTTCAAACTACATGTTTTGAAATGATTGCAGTGTTCACTAAAATGGATATAACTCATTAACCAATACACATTCAGAGACCGTTTATACATAAAAACCTTGGTATTGACGTCACTTTTCATATAAACTTTGCAGAAACGAAATCGGTTCACGCATTCCCGAGAACACCAATTACTAACACAATGCAACTTATTTTTATATATATATAGATTAGGTTTGTGTCGCTTCTTATTCTTTTGTAATTGTGCCACAGGTTTTGTTTTTGGTCTCCTAGTGATTGCAGGTTAAAGTTCCACCATGCAACGCGGGGGTTGTAAGCCTTTTTGTTTGTGGAATACTTAAATTAGCTGCAGATCTGTTACATTTCACTATGGCTGCTGCTTGTTGGTTTATGTTAGTAAACTATTTCAGTTTTAGATAAGTTATCTTCAAAATGTTTTTGATACAAGATCCAGTTGGCAGCATCGGTTTTGTATTTTGGTTTATGTTTTGTTTTTGCATAGTGAAGGCATTTCTCCATTTCAATTAAAATAGGGTAATGATCACTACTATATAGGTCACTAAGTGTTTTCCAAGAAAATGAAGGAGCAAGTTGAGAAGAGCAAAAAGTTATATCGATGTGTGTAAATGTGTTGTGTGTGGAGAAGTGTGTAGGGTTACCATTATTCAATATTATGAGGTCTTCATTCAAAATAAAATTTTCAATAACTTTGCCACGGTTGTTGGAGATGATTGAACCCCACAGTGTACTCCATAAGTTAAGATAACCGGTGAATAGAAAAGGCGGATTAATATTATTAAGAATACGTTTCAAATTGCTTTCTATGACGGCTTGGTGAGGGGGTATATACGTATTGACAAAAGTGAATTTTAAACCAAAATCTATTTCAATGGCAATCGAAGCTGTATTATTATCCAAGTATATTAATTTATGAGGTAGCGTTTTTTTTACTTATATTGCAATACCTTGCTTAGCTGAATTGATGGTGGGTAAATTGTGAAAAAACCCAATATATTGTTTTGGGTATATAATGTTGTTGCTATTGTATGGGATGTGTGTTTCTTGAATTGAAATAATATCTGGATTATGGTCTTCTATTATTAGCTGTAGTTCGTGGTAGTTGTTACATAGGCCGTTAGTATTCCACTATATAATTTTAAAATCCACTTTGAAGATGTAGTGAATATATTATTCGTCATCTACAAACATTATTTCTTCTTGTTCATTGTAAGAATTGTTGTGAGGTGTACTTGTTGTAAGCTTAGGCAAAGCGAGAGTTTTGTTTTGTGTTAAATTTAGTGTTTCTGTATAATTTGTTTGGTTTATTGTTGTTGTTGAATTTTTTGCTAAAGCTTTAGCAGCAGATCGTGTTAATATTGATATTTTAGAATTGTTATTTGTTGATGTTGTTTTTTGTGTAGTTTTTTTTAGTGTAACAATGGAATCGTCACTTATATTTTTTGCTAGTTCTGTTTTGTTGTTTGGTTGTGAAGACGTTGTTGTTGTTAAGTTTGAATTATTATTTTCTATAGCGTTATTTTTTTCTTCAGTATTATTTTGTTCAGTTTTGTTGTTTTTATTTATAGTTTTATTAATATTTTTGTTGTTTGTGACATCGGAATAAGAATGGTTTAACGGTTGTGTTGATATTTATGCTTGATATTTATACCCTATACCACTATGTGGTTTGGGTATAATGACTTTGTGCTGCTGTTTGTAACAACCAAAAATATTTGACCTAGACCCATCTTTAATTATACCGATCGAATCAGAATCACTTTCTGAGTTGATTTAACAATGTCCGTCCGTCCGTCCGTCCGTCTGTGTGTCCATGTAAAGCTTGTAATCAAACTGCAGGTCGCAAATATGAATATATTTTGATGAAATTTGGTACATAAGCTTTTGTCGGCCATGGGATGAACGCTATTGAAATTGGTGAGAATCGGTCCATGTTCAGACCTAGCCCCCATACAAATTACCCATATGAAATCGACATAAATTGCCATAAGATCCAAATTTTCATATAGATCTTACTCAAATTGGGTTTGTATGCGTTCATCACATCCACTAATGAGTAGTCCAAAAATGATCCCTTTGACCCCATATAGAGCTGCTTCCCGATCTTCAGTTAAATCTTTAAAAAAACAAAAATATTGCACTGATTCTTCTCAAATTTTGTTTGTACATATTTTTGCAAAATACAAGAGACTTTACCAAACATGATCAGGATCGGTCCATTTTTGGACCTAGCCCCTTTATAGATATAGCATCCGATATGAACTTTTTTATATCTGCAGCCAAAAAAATTAATAAAAATCCCACTCAAATTTGGTTTTTGCTTATTTTCTATGTCCAGTTAGTAGGGCCTAACAGATAGGGTTTCTAAACGCATGGTATAGGGTATCGTATAGTCGGTCTAGACCGACTATAATTTTCTTACTTGTTTTCTTTTGCAACTTTTAAAGAGCATTATTCTTGTGTTTTTATTTTTAAAATTTCTTTTTGTTGCTTAAATTTTTGCAGTCTTTAGAAGTGGAGGGGTGATCTTCAGCACAGTTAACACAGAAAATTCGCGTACATTCAGTGGGTTGATGAGGGGGTAAAGCACAATTCTCGCATAATGGACTATAATTGGCAAATTTTACAGCGCATCGGATTCGGGATAAATTGTCTAACTTTGACCTTATGCCATGAAATATCCATTTTTTCCGGAGTTGTATACCGATCGAAGGTTAAAAGAACGACACCGCACGGAGCCATTTTGTCTTTAGAATTTTTTTTTTTGGTATTTGTACACTTCAACTACACCTTGTGGTTTTAGTTCATCAATGATTTCTGTTTCGGGAATATTATTTAAGTGGGGAGCATAAATAGTGCCTTTACTGAAATTTACGTTTGGGTGATATTCACATTTAATGTTACATAATCCTGGAAGGTTTTTTAAAAAGTAACTTTTATTAATATATTAAATTTTCTTAAAACAGCAGCTATTTATTAAAAAAGGGCCTTATCTTAAAAAGTAGCTAATCTTTCAGACATCCTTTTGGTAAAAAAAACTTGTCTTAAAAAATGAATTTTCTTGAAAAAATTAATTTCCTTACATGAGTACCATTTATTAAAAGAGTATATAAAAACTTTGCTCTTTATCAGAAAAACTATTTAAAAAAACCTTTTCTTACAAAAGTACTTTATATCTAAAGAATACTTTTAAAAAGCAAAGGCACAAATGTAACTTACCTTTACAAAGCACGCTTTTTAAAGAAAGCTTAAAAATTTAGCTGCTTTCTTATTAAAGTAACTCTTCCTTAAAATGAGAACTTTCTTGGAAATTTTTTTAAGAATTTCCATTTCTTAAAAAAGTAAATTTCTTAAAAAGTATCTTTCTTTAAAAAATGATTGTTCTCTATAAAGTAAGTTTTCTTCAAAAGTGGGGTTTCCTCAACAAATATCTTTTCTTCAGAAGTGATATTATATATATATTTTTTTTTTAAATTTGCTTTTCTTAAAAATAACTTTTTCTAAAAATAACTTTTGCTTAAAAATAGGTTTTTTTTAAAGTTGCATTTCTTAAAAATCTAGCTTTGTTTGCAGAGGTACCTCGTATTGAAATATTGTTTTTTTTTTTTTTAAATAAAAGTGTTTATTTTTCTGAAACGTATCTTTTTTTAAAAAGGTACAATTTCTTAAGAAATACCTTTTCTCAAAAAAGTAGATTTTCTTAAAAGAGTACCGTTTTTTTTTTTTCTAAATAAATGCCTTTTATTTTAAAAAGTACGTTTTCTTAAACAAGTAGCTTTTTTCTTAAACAAGTACCTTTTTGAAAAGGGTACTTACGTATAAAAAAGGAGTTTTGTTAGTTTGTCTTTTCTGTGGCTTATAGGAGGCTACACCACTGGACTTATTTATCATCTTGACATTTTTCCTATCCGGAAGGAACAAATGGCTTTACTTTTTTTTTACTTTTCAAGCGGGCGTGACACCTCCCATATAAATTGAATTTTTAACATGTAACTTTAACATATAATATCTCGAGAACTACGACAGCAAGTGTTCTGAAGCTATGTTCATGTACATACTAAACTAGTATGAAGAGCCGCGAAAAAAATGGACGGGAAAGCATCAATGGGCGTGACACCCATCATTCAAAGTAAATATAAAATGTCCTAAGAAAGTCTTGGAACTTGTGTGAGTTCATATGTTATTAATGTGTGAATATGGTCAAAAAATGAGCCTGGTCAGAACAGCGCGATTGGCAGCGGAGTCCTATAATAAAGACACCCTTGGGACTTTGTCTTTTAAGAGTTACTAAGGTGAGTTGTCGGATGAAAATTGGCGGGATCCGACCAATTGGCGTGGCACCCCATATACAAAACAAATATTTTATGTCATATGTCAGCAGTACAGTGCTATCCAAATCCTTGGGTCTTTTTGCGAGCTCATAAATTAATAAACGTGGAAAGTGAAACAAAAAATGGGCGGGATTGGACGAATGGGCGTGTCGCCCCATACAATGTAAATATTGTATGGAGTAATATAATAGAAGAAGCCTTTAGACTTTGTTTGATTTCATGAGTAATGTGAGTGGTCGGATCGAAATTGGGGGGGATCGAAACAATGGGCATGGTATCTCCTATACAAAACAATACTCTGAAAATGACAGACTTAAAAATTTTGACAAGTACATAACTTACCAATGTGAGTAGTCGTGGAAAATATGGGCGGAATTGCAAAACTATAAATCGCTAAAACCCAAAATCGCGAATAACAAAAATCAAAAATCACCAAATTCGAAAATCGCAAAACTCTAAAATTGCGGAAAACAAAAATTGACAAAGCAAAAATTGCCGAAATAAAAAAAAAATGTTGCAAAATCAAAAAGTAGGAATTCTATAGTCGGTCTAGACCGACTGTAAGATACCCTATACCATGAGTATAGTCCAACTAATTGAATATAGAAAATAAGCATAAACCAAATTTGAGTGTCATTGTTATTAATTTTTTTGGCTGCAGATATGAAAAAGTTCATATCGGGTGCTATATTTATATGGGGATTAGTTCGAAAAATGGACCGATCCTGACCATATTTGGCAAAAAGACTTATATTTTCAAAGAATATATACAATCCAAATTTGATAAAAATCTGTGCAATATTTTTGTTTTGTGATAGTTTTTACTGAAGATCGGGAAGCTCTATATTGAGCCTATGACTAAGAATTTTCCTACATGTGTTATTTTTGGACTACTGATTATTGGATACAATAAGCACATACAAACCCAAGTTAACTGAGATCTATATGATAATTTGTACCTTATGGCAATTTATGTCGATTTCATAGGGGTCATTTGTATGGAGACTAGGTCTGAACATGGACCGAATTTCACCCATATCAATAGCGTTCATCCTATGGCCGATAAAAGCTTATATTCTAAATTTCATCAGAACATATTCATATTTGCGACCTGTAGTTTGATTAAAAGGACGGACGGACGGGCGGACATCGCTCGGTATAATAAAAGATGGGTCTAGGTCAAATATTTGTGGAAGTTACAAACAGCAGCACAAAGTCATTATACCTAAACCACATAGTGGTATAGGGTATAAAAAGCGAAAAAACAAAATATCGCCAAAAATAAATAAAATAGCTTTCTACAAAATGTATTTCCAGCTTTTTATTTCGTTGCGATGGGCGTTACATACAACTAGCTAGTCTTCTATTACTTAAGATTTTTGCAAGCATCATCTTTTTTATTTTTAAAATAATTCTCTTAAGGTTTTAAACCTTCTGTTTGCATTTTTTTTTTGTTAATGTCGAGAGTGTTGTATCAGAATTTCATATAAATAGGAGCAAAACTAAAGAAGTTACAGCGTTTCCAGCGACCGGCTTCATACTGTATATCGTATATAAATCAGTTTTTAAAAAAGATTTTCTTTCGAAATTTTACACAATATTTCTACAAGTAATTCACTAGGTAACCACGGAGAGCTTTTGTTCTTATTTCCCATTTTCTTCCCCATTTTTTTAACAACAAATTCCCGAAATTTTATAGAAAAAATCGTGCTTTCCACTTCAAAATGTTGCCAAAAAAAAAAAAAAAAATTTAAAAATAACTCTTCTTCACTACCCCAGGAAACATGTTAGCTTTTAAGAGTATTTCGATTTTTTGTTTCACATGATCGGGTAACGAGTTATGCTGTTCACCGCAAAACGACAACGACTCTTGAGATTCGCTGTCATGGACTTATTTACTAAAATTTTTAATTGAAATTTTTTTCAAAGATTCTTCAAATGTTGTGCTATAGCGTGTAAATAATCCATCATTATTCATAGTTTCAAAAAAAAAATATGAAAATACGCTCATTTCAATTTTAAAACCTTACTCCTCCTCCTCTTCCTCTTTGAGGATAGAAACACAAATAGTTCACTGTCTTTCTACAAGAACTATACAAATATTCCATCTACGTCTTTAAAGTTTCCGAAGATGCAGCTATAATATTTCGCTCAAAATATCACAAGAAATTACAATCTCTATGATTTTATTATTGCAAATAAATTGAACTGTTTTGATTTTTTATTTAAATAGTCATAAAAAAAACTAAAGAACTAAAAAAAACTAATTAGATACAATTCTCAGAGAATGTTATGAAAATTACTTAGACAGACTTTTTTTTGAAATTAGAAAAAAATAAAATAAAACTTTTTAAATAAACACCTACTAAATCAGGAAAACTATATTTTTTTGTATTTTTTGGGTAAATTAGAGAATACCAAAATAATTTAAGCAATATTAAAAAAAAAAAAAAACAAATAAATAAATTTCGAAAATTAAATAAAAATCAAAATAAAGTAAAAAGTGAAAAGATACTTAAGACAGTATGACCGTCCAAAAATCGGAATAATCTTATCAAATGCGACATCGTTGGATAGAATACTTACACATGGTTCACAGCCTTTCATTAATTGTACAACAAAAATAAAGGGTTTTTTTTTAATTTTTAGTAATATGTTTTATTTCGTTTTTCTCATAATTACTTATTTATTATAATTTCTCAATTTTATGTCATCAATATGACTCGCTTACTTACAATTAGTTATCAATTTGTTTAACTTACAAATAAAATCCATTTATGTATATAATTTTAATATGAAATATTTCTGTGGTTTTTACATGTACTTATTTATATATATTTGTATATATATATAAATATTTTCTGAATAGCTAAAAACAATTATGTAAACTATTAATAAAGAATTCTGTATAACTATCAACTATAATTATTTATATTTATAGTTTTGTATATGTAAGTATGTATGTATTTGGTATACTATGCTAATTATTTTGTTGCATTTTAAATTAATAATATGTTCAAAATTATTATTATTATTTTTATTTCGTTTGAAATTTTGTAATTTTAATTCAATAATTGTTATAATTATTTTATAATATATCAATTATTATGCATATAACGTAGGTTTTTTTTTGTAAAAAAAATTACTTAAATAATAACTACTTGTTACTAAATATTTATGTTTTTTTTTTTGCTATTTAAATAATAAAATTGTAAAAAAAAAAAATTTATTACAGAATTTACAGTAATTGATTAAATAAAAAGTGGTTTTATCTTTTTATGTGGCACACACTACTTCTGTTAAAAGCTGTCGCTTTTTATGACCAATACTGTTACCCCCAAGTCTTTGATTGGTACAGCAACTCATGTGTTTTATTGTTAAAAACTAAATTAAAATATCTGTGTTTACATTCTGATATTACCATTACAATATTAGACCATATCCAAAGCACAGTCATATAAATTTTGTGTTGCTAATCGAATCTTTTGAAATGAGTGAGATGGATGTGAATAACTCAGGTAAAAATAAATATTTATTGACATGTTTAAGCACTTTCTAATTTTATTATCTATTACTAGTGGAACGTCGCAAGAGGGTTGTTTTAAAATGACATTTTTACTCATTTTTCATCTTTATGAGACGCATTCTTATACATCTACCCTTTTCGGGGGGCAATGATAGTTATTTTATTAAATGTCTCATATATCTGAATAAATATTGATTCTAGCTTTGACTAGAGAAAGCTACAGTTGACCAAATTATTGGTTTTATTAATAATCAATATGCTATTATTGGCTGATCCGGATTCAGAATCCGATACTTTAGATACGGTTGATTAAAATAGAAAAAAAATTTTGTTACAAGCAAAACTAAAAATTCAATAAAAAAAAAAAATAATAAAATAAAATTAAAACGGAATAAATTGAACCGTGTTTCATTTAAGGCTTTGTTTTGAAACAATACATTCGAACTCTTTTTTTTTAATTTGCAAAACTGCATCTTTTTACTTGAAGACGGAAAACAGCTATGCACAGTAAAAAGTTTTGGTTTAATTTTAAAACTCTACGGCTTTCATAATAGACTATTGTGGAATAAAATTTAAAATGAATGGCGAAATAGTTTATACATAAAACCAAAAATAAAATGCGAGATTTTTTTAATGATTGCTTGGAATAAAATAACAACAAAATTTTAATATAATTTTTTCATTTAAAAAGACAATACCTAGTGGCTTACATGTAATACCGAAATTGGCATTATAATTTAGTCTCTCTTTATTTCATTTCTTTAAGTTTCATTGTAATGTTTAAATTTCATTAAAATTCTCTCTTATAATAATAGGATGCCTTCAAGTTTAAAAACAACACTTAATAAGAAATTGAAAACATCTGTTTGTAAAAGAAATGGAAAAAACAACATGAGAGTGCTTCTCTTGGTTTACAAGCAACATCTGAAAAGAATTAAAACTCTCTCTTTCTCTTTCTTACAATTAATACCGATAACGGTATTAAAATAATGCATTTTAAACCACGTGGTTAACTTTTTAAACTTTTAAACATATTAAAACTTTTCCTGTGCTCTTTCTTTCTAATATGTATGTTAAAGTGAAATGTGTTATGTAATTTTTTATTGTTAAAATTTGTGAACCAGAAAGTGAGGAGGTCACTCCAAATGGAATAATAATTTCAAGTAAGTATAGGCTTTATTTCACTCATATCGGTTAAGGGCAGCAAAATCTATTTTGTGTGTGTCAAGACATCAGGGCTATTTTTTAGGGTAACGCTTTGGACGCTTCTAATGGATACTGGTTCATTCCGATTTAATAAATGCAAGGCAAGATGAACAGAAAAAAAAAGCGATTTTCTAAATGAGTTTTAAGTTGTTATTTACTTATAAATTATTTCTGTTAAATTTATGAAGTGGCATGAACTTCAGGTCATGCTAAGGATATTTCGAACATCAATTAAGCCAATTTTCCGGAATCTTGTCGATGTAATTTTTAAGACTTTATAAGTTTTCTGAAATTTTAAATGCTGATACCACATGACTCTTAAATTATCTATGACTCGCCCTATGTTCTTCGACCTATCCTTAAGAACCATGAAATACTTTATGTGGCTGCTGCTAGATCTAATCTAGATGTATTTTTGATAGTGGATTTAGTAATTCGCTGAGAGCATCTTCAGTCTTTCAACGATTGAAGTTTTAAAATTTAATAATTTTATGTCTATAAAATTGTGCAAATGTTACACTCGCACATTACTTATGTCGTAGGTAAATAATGTATGATATCAGAAAAAAGTTATGGAATGTTTTTATATATAAAAGTTACACTGTGGAACATTTTCGTTGGCATGGGGTTTGCCCAAATTCTTTCATATGACGTTTTATATGTTTTCCTTATCCTGAACTTCATGAATTCTCAATTTATTCTTAAGCAAAATTGTAGATAAATAAATAAATTTTATTAAAACATCCATGTAAAAGATAGAATATTAAATACTGCTGTATGTTGGATTTAATGTTAAAAACATCTCTCATGCGTATTAGGTTGTCCCGAATTTCTTTTTTTTGGATTTCCCTAACGCAAGACCTCTTAAAATTTGCGTAATTGATCGTAGATTTCCAAAATGATTTTAAAAATAAAAAGAAACAATATCTTTAGGGTTCTACCGATCTTCAAAGTTTTAAAAAGTAGTTATTTTCATGATTATATTTCCCTATCCTTAATTTCGACACCTAAACTAAATATACCACGACTATATATAACAACAACACTTTAACGGCGACTACGAATTTGCTAGACACAGTGGAGTTCGTTTATAACGTACACCGGTTATAAAGAATTTTTTATAAAAAAAAAAAATCCGGGAAAAAAATTTTTTCCGGACCCAAAACATTCACTTTCAAATTATATACCAATTATTACAGTTATAGCGAACTCTTGTTTATTACGAACCAGTTTTTAAGTTCCTTTTATAGTTACAGCTTACTCCCTAAAATATAGAAACCCTTGAACATGAAAAAAATAAAAAATCTGGCAACACTTCAAAATCACTTGTTATATTTATTAATACCAAAATACGTAAATTGGGGTTTCCCCAAAAAAGAAAACTAAAAAAACTAAACTAATTTATAATACATTAGTCAGTTGAGTTACAGTATTAAGAGCGGTGTTTGTGATTTAAAAAAATGAGTTCGAGGCGTAGTGAGACAACTTGTGTTATATTGGGACCATATAAGTAACTTGATGATCGGCAGCTACCAACTATAAGAGACGTTCTTAAATATATTTTATTTATCAAGTATAACATGAAATTAAAGTATAATGGAAAAGATCCATCAAATTCAGATATATATGCGATTGTTTTTGAAGAGATTGACAATATTTGGACCAAAGCTTCGATTCCAATCGTAACAAAGGAACGAGTTATTCAGTTACTCAAATCCTATTTCGAAAAGTACCTCCATTTGAAAAGATACCCCAAAAGCAAACGAAAAAATGGTTTCGAAAACAAACTAAAGTGTTTTTTGGAGTCATCTGAGAAGCTTTTCGACGTTGCTGCTTGCAAATGCACTTCATTTGAATTTTGTTCTTGTTTAAAACCTAAGAAAGTTCCAATCAATGAAAGAAGTTTTTTGTTGGATCAAAGAAATTACAGAAAAATGGTTATATGTGGAGTTGAAAAATAGAAACAGCTCGATTAATAAAACGAAAGCAGAGACAAACTGAACATTCCATAAGGGCAGCAAAAAAGCAGCGTTCTACTCAAGAAACCGATTCTATCCCAGAAAATTGTGTTTCACTGTGTGAATCTTCCCTAGAAACGTATCCGATAACGGAGGCATCTCCCACTAACATACTTTCGCCAGATACACCTTCGACTTCAACGACGAATCGGAATACATTGCCGTTGCCAACAGTTGCTAAGGTCTGTGATAGATACGGTTTATCGACTCGCTCTGCTGCTGCTGTTGCTTCTGCGGTTTTGACTGACTTCGGCTTAATTTCTACCGAAAATTTAACTCTGGTAATCGATAAAAACAAAATACACAGAGCTGTATCTAAAGTCCGGAAAGAAAATTCAAAAGACATTGGGAATATTGTTATTAAAAGCATTTACTTTGATGGACGAAAAGACAAGACTCTGATAAGTGAGAAAATAGGGGATCGTTACCATCGCAAAGAAATTTTAGAAGAACACATCTCAATTTTAGCAGAACCTGGATCAATTTATTTGGGTCACACAACGCCAAGTCGTGGCACTGCAAAGGGCATTCTAACTTCGATCACAACTTTATTAGAAGATAAAGGTTGGAATTTAGATGACGTGATTTGCATTGGATGTGACGGAACTGCAACTAATACCGGTTGGAAGGGTGGCTTTATTCAATATTTGGAGGAGTATTTGAAGAGACCGCTACAATGGTGTGTTTGTATGCTCCATGCCAATGAGTTACCCCTTCGTCATTTATTCTTGACTTTAGATGGTTGCACTTCGGGACCTAGAGAATATTCCGGACTTATTGGAAAACAATTAGTTACTTGTGAAAATGAAACAACGGTGTCTTTTTGTGCGGTGGCTGGTAATTTGCCTGACTTGCCGAAAAATGTGGTCGATCAACTAAGTACGGATCAAAAATATCTTTATGAGATATGTAAAGCTGTTCAAACTGGTTATTGTAGTCCTGAGCTGGCAAACCGAAAACCTGGAAAAATTGCGCACTCGAGATGGCTTACCTTTGCTAATCGTCTACTCAGAGTTTACGTAAGTACCCTTAATCCATCAGAAAAATTGCAACTACTTGTCAATTACGTTGTTAAAGTATACGCTCCGATTTGGTTCCTAATCAAACAAAAAACGTCTTTTAAAGAAGGAGCCAAACATATTTTTCATCTGATTTTGTACTCTCGTTTTTTACCCGAAAATATGCGAACAGTTGTGGATTCTGTTATCGAAAGAAATGCTTTTTTTGCTCACCCGGAAAATCTACTTGTCAGTATGCTGTTTGATGATAGAGACCACATTCGGGAGCTGGCATTGCAAAGAATAATTAAAGCTAGAGAAGCTGAAAGTACCACTAAACACAGAATATTTAAACCACCAAAAATTAACTTCTCTGCTGGAGATTACACCGAAATTATTATATGGCACGAGTGTGGGGTTACAGCACCGCCGGTTCTTCGGTATATTTCTAATGATGACCTTCAAATCATGGCAAAAGATAACAGCTTGGAAATTGTTGACTTTCCTTGTCACACACAAGCTGTGGAAAGATGTGTTAAACTGGTAACAGATGCCTCTCAAAGTGTAACTAACGCTGCTTCTAGAGATGGCCTTATTAGAACCAGGTTGAAATCACGAGCAGAAATGCCAAATTTTTGTCAAAAAAATATGTTTACATTTTAAGTTTTAGTCATTTATTATAAGTTTTATTTTATTGTACATTAATTGCAAGTATAAAATATATTAATAAAATAAATTTGTATCTCGTTTTTTTTTATTTATTATTTTAAGCATACGGTTTAGGTTTGTAAAAACGTTTTCAAAAGTAGAGCCCTCAAGATGGCATGTAATTGGATTTTTATTACTTCTACCGTGGTCTGTGTAAAATTACGCAAATTTTGATACCTCTTGCGAAAGTGTGGCTCGAAAAACCATTTTTCTCATTCAAGGACGGGACAGCCTAATGCGTATACATCTCGTCTACACTAATAATAAATAATATTCAAACGCTCTTAAAATGTACGATGTTCAAAAAATTGATTTTTATAAAACAATGGGAAAAACTTAGAGCATTTTGAACAGTTCATTCAATAATATTCGTGCAACTTGATTTGCTGAAACTATTTGCTAAAGATTAAAATGAAAAATCATCAAGTGTTCTTGAGTTACACATGAAACACTAAACCAACAAATAAACATCAATTTAAAAAAAAAAGTGTAAATAAATAAGCTAATAAAAAAAGTTTGGCCGGGGGATGCTAAATAAACAGTTTGGAGTTTTCGATGCTGGCCTAGACTTTTAATGCTTAGGTGGAATATGTCAGCCCCCAGTATGGCTGTTGCACTGTGTTATATGGCAAACAATTTTGTATTGTTTTTTAGGAAGAAAAGTTATATTTGAAAAATATATCAAGTTGTGATTAAAACCCAAATATTATTCACGTTCTTGTCATCTGGTCCGTATATATTTTTACTACTACAAAGTTATACGAAATATTTTCATTTGCTGCAAAAAATGAGCGATTAAATAAATCATTCTATTTAATATTTTTATTTAATGTTTTTATTTACTTATTAGGAAAACTAAGAATATTTTCACACAAAATTAAAAACTACAAGTAAGAAAATTATAGACAGTCTGAACCATCGGTACCATAGTTAAATGGCACTGTTCTTAACATTTTGCCTTCAGATATGAAAAATTTCACAAAAGGTGCTATATTTATATGGCTACTTGGTCGAAAAATGGACCGATCATGACTATATTTGGAAAAACATATACAATTTGAGAAATATCTGTGCAATATTTTTGATTTTTAATAAATTATGTGAAGATAGGGAATCAGCATTATATGAGGGCTATGACTAAGAATTGCTCTATAATGTGTGTCACAAGAATACATAAACCCAACCTGGCCTAGATCTATACAATTATTTGGATATTATGTCAATTTAAGTCGATGTCATTGGGGCCATTTGTATGAGGACTAGGTCTGAATGTGAACCGATTTTCACCAACGGCGTTAATTTTGTCGCAAACGGTAGCTTGTGTACAAAATTTCATCAAAATATATTCATATCTGCGAGCTGTAGTTTGATTCAAAAGTTTACATGGACACACAGACGAACAGAGGGATGAACAGGCGGACGAACGGATATCGCTAAATCGACTCAGAAAGTGATTCTGAAAGTGATCATGTGTAGATTGGTATAATAAAAGATCGGTCTAGGTCAAATATTTTTGGTAGTTGCAAACATCAGCACAAAGTCATTATACCCTGACCACATAATGTTATAGGTTAGAAAGTACTCATTTCAAACTCCTAAAATTATAATAAGTGCTCGTCTATGATTTGTCTTTAAAAGAAGTCACTTAGAATATAAAAATGTTATTGTTTAATATATATTTCGGAGGCATTCTAATTTTCGTTATGGTTTTTTGTCTTTAAGATGTAAAGGATGGCCTGAAGTGGGCGGTATGGATCTGAACTACATGTGCTGTCAGCAGGATGGCGCATGAAGCAGTTCGTTAGAGCAAAGATTTCCCGATCACATCATTTCCCGAAACTTCGATTCCAATTGGCCGCCAAGATCGGCCGATTTAATGCCGTATGTTTCCTCTCTTTGGGGTATTTTGAAATCTGAAATCTTTGTGAATAAACAAAAAAAAAAAAAAAAAACAAGTAAGAAAATTATAGTCGGTCTAGACCGACTGAGGAAAGCCTGAAATAATTCAAAATATTTCTGAGCAATGTAATAAGAGTTCTACGAATTTGAACTATAAAAAAATATACGCAACATAAAATATTTTAAATATTTCCTAGTGCATCATATGGTTCATTATTTTCTGTACTGTACGCGACTGGAACCAGGTTTTTTATTGGCCTTCTGCAGTGTAATCGATTTCAAGCTGCACACTTCCATTTTTTGCTTTAAATCGTATGTATATACCTGTAAAGCTGAGTTATCGTTAACTTATTTGTAATCGCGTATGTTTTGCAGATCATTCCGATATTTTACATTTTGATGGATAAGAATGCAGTGGGAATTTTGCAACATTTCAGGATATGCTATGGTTGCGAGCTAAAGCTCTGCAATGATGCTGCTGAAAAGAATACAGAATTTAAATTTGCAGTACGCAAATTTTCATTTGAATTGATATTTGGCAAAAAGAATCCATTAAATAAAAATTTGTCAAAAATTTTGTGGAAAGTTTTTTGGGACGTAAATTTATATTTTATTTAGTTTTTTGAAAAGCTCATTTTTCTGGAGGGTTCTTTTTAAGGTTTTTGGGCTTTAGTTCATCGCGAACTTACGCCCCAATTTTTTGGGACTTTTGTTAATTTTTTTTTAGCATTTGTTCATTGGGGCCTAAGTACTCAGCGCCCTTGCAGAAATCGGTTACATAATTTTTATGGTTATTGCATACTCAAGGCGATAACTACGCCATTACGAATGGCATTTGCATAAATACTTTGATAACACTTTTTATGTAATACCTCCTTTAGTTCTTTAAATGTATTTTTTTTTATTCTTTAAAGGCTAAAACGATCACTTCCTTGTGTTTTTTTTGTATTTTTTGATAATTTTTTGACATTTCTTGTTAGGCGCGTAAGTTAACCATAACCTTTCTCTCAGATTCGGACGAAATGGTACAAATTCATAGATTAGGATAAAGATTTTTAATTGTTATTAGTGTTTCAATTTCAAAAGTATTGCTAATTTTCTTCAAAAGCAACAAAAAGTTATGAAAAACAGTGAGCACTCACTTTATGAAGCTTACTTGAATTGTTCTTAAAGTTATAATTAAGAAAATATTTTTAATTCTGTTAGCACGCTAGAGTTTAGTTTAAAGATAAGAAATGTTTTTACAAGAAAATAATTTATAAATTTATATTAATTTTGAGCACTCAGTTTTTGGAGCAACTGTATATCACAATTGGAAAAACATTTTTTTCTCAAACAAAAGAGCAGATGATTATATCTGCTTAACATATTTTTGAGCACCACAACTTAATGAGTACCCGGCAAATGTTTGACAAAACTAAGCTCATTTAATTATACAAAAAGAATTATAGTCAGTGTTTTACATTACGGACTGTCTTGTTATCAATTTAATTAATGTAGAGAGGATTGTGAGGGATTTTTTGTGTCAATATCTATGGCTAGAAATAATTTTTTTAACATTAGCATAAATACATATACGTAGTATTGAAATTATTGTAACTATTAAGTATACGCCACAGTAAATATAGGGAGACACCATTACACTGTGAACAAATTAGAAAATTATTGGGAGACACAACCAATAACGAATCAAATTAAAGGTTTGAATTTATTTAATGAACTACTTTGGAAGAATTTAATGTTAAGTTATAATTTTTGATATTATGTCCTTAACGAACCTTAAGTTTTTATGACTTTATCATTTTTCTATACGAATTAAATTAATCAATTAAATAACAAAAACCTTATATAGACGGCCGTTTGATAAATTTTAAAATATTTATATAAAATTGACAATGTATCTAACGACATTTGCTGTTAAATTACTAAGTTTAATATACACTTCTCCATAGTAAGTGAAAAATTTTGTATTTAATAAAAGTCTATCAAGGTCTCAATATCTAATTTGTATGAAAACTTTTCGCAAAATTAAAAAAAAAAAAAAATACATTTTAATATTAATTTTTCGGTCTGTTTCACTCAAAATTATTGTGCTGAATTGTAATTTAATAAGACATTAAATTCTGGTTCGCAAAGCAACTGAAATTTAAATGTTGTCAAATTTTTTAAAATTTTAAAATTTTGGGTTACTTATACAAAAATCATTAGTAGACAGTGTAAAAGTTCACTGGTGATTTTCACGTACAGTAGATCTAATTCAGCTTGTCCATTTTTTTCTGTACACGCTCGAGGTATTCTGCCAAGTATCAAAATATATTTTATCGCCTTTAGTGAGGGCTCTATTTGGTTTAAAATACATTTTATAATGAAAAGTGGAGCCCTTAAATTGATTGTTACCGTAATTTTAATATTCATCGTTGTGGAATTTAATCCTTCAGCGAATTTGTTTCTGCATACATCCTGTTAGCGAAAATTTGAATAAGAAGCTTTTTGAACATGTATAATTAAAGCATTTTTCACCTCCATATCTGTCCATTCCGAACGAAATTTTGAATGTACTCTTCACTATTGTTTAAGAAGCATTCAACCTGGGTTAAGTTTTGTATCGACTTTTGGTCTATTTTCAGTTTGGTCTCGTTAATCATTTGCAATAAGAATACACAAGTGTGAATGACGTTCTTTATATGAACATTGTAACGGAGTTCTTTGGCCTCAACTGGATAGTATGGATCTGAGCGACATGTTACAATCGATCTATTGGAGCACGATCTTCAGTCCGAATCATCTCCCATAATACTGAAGTCCATTGGGAGCCAAGATAGTATGATTTAGCGGCACGAAATTTATGTCTCTGTGGTTTTTTAATCTCTGGTGTTTGTGCACAAACCAGAGAAAGAATATAGAGCCATATTGAAAATTTGAGGCCCTATGCTCCTTATAGGATCGAAGGGAATATATATATATATATATATATATATATATATATATATATATTGAAAATTTCATGAAAAGGGCAAGAGTTTGTGTTAAGAACCGCGTTGACCATATGCCGGATAACCTATTCCGTACAGAATGTCTACTTTACATTGCAATGAAAATATTATCAATCGCTCAAAAACAAAAAAAAAAATATATATCATATATTAATGTATCATACAAAAACGGTATTTCCAACATGTCTTCATCTATCAGCTTACGATGCTTCTATTTTGGAAATGAAGCGCAGAGCACAACTCATTAAATCAACGTCTGTATAGAATCTGCTGGTAGATCACACTCAAAATTTAGAATGTAATATAAGGAAGTGCTGTGACTTTTATTTAAAAAATTGCAACTAACGGGAATTTTTTCTACATAGTGTAAATATATTAGGGCATTCTACAAATTTATTTTACGATTATCGCAACTTTTAAAGGAATACGAGTTCTGAAAAGCCAACAGATTTTTGGCTCCTTTTTTGGATTTTTTTTAAAGTTAGGTCCAGGCGGCTTCTTAATCAAAAAATTAAGTTATAAAAGATACGTTTTTTCTTTTATCTCTGGGGTTCGGTTAAAAAAAAATTTGACGACTACTCTGCAAACAATAAAATACTACCTGGGGTAAATATTATCAGTTTGTGGTGACTTTTATGACCCTAAAATTAAATATTAAATTCTTTTTAAGTTAAAACTTGAATTACACGAGGAATAAGCCATGTTTGTGCATAAAGTTAAATCCGATAGATATGCCATAAAGTACTTCTTGTTTCTTTATAATTTATGAGAAATTAAAACAAACAAATTAATTAATTAAACTTTAAAACTATGCGGTTAAAATGAATAGTGTTACAAAGACCTTTCCAACTAGCAAATTCCAGCGCTCGAAATTCCAGTGAAATTTCTAGGCAGCTTTATTTTTCAACTTAGCCAATTCACAAACCAACAATTTTACGTTTTGTTATTATTGTGAATGAAGATAACAAATGCAATTACACAAAACAAAGGTGAAAATTTTAAAATCTGTAAGTCTGCAAATCGGCTAAAAAGAAATACCTTTCAAATAATATAAGCTTGGTCAAAATCGGGATAAGGCGGTAGAAAAAAATATCGGTCAAAAGGAATATTAATATTAATGTTAATATTATTGATGTCAAAATATTGTCATTTTCTCCAGTAATTTAGGTTAAAATTTGAGAAGGACTTACATTTTAATTTTGAGGTTATCAAGGTGGCGCTTAGCTCACTAATTTTTACGACGCACTGTTTCTTTGTAGTATGAGTGTATTTTATAGAAGTGACTGTGATTTTTTTGTAAGTAAAGCAACACCGAAAAAGTTTCATAATCTCATTGTTTTAACAAAATCAAAATATACCAATATATATGACTGGTCTGTAGTCATCAACATTTCGCTTTAAAAGTTGGACTATGCCATACCTATACGATACCTTTCAAAAGAGACTCCAACGGAATATAGAAAATGACCTGTAAAAAGTCTATGATCTATTTGGGTTGACTTATTGTTGACATTGTCAATTTAGCGTATACGCGTTTAACTTTGCTCTTAACAAATGAGTAAGTTTTTTATTCCAAAGGAAAACTAGAGTATTTTCCCCACAAGGTAGTATTAATATTTTATCATTTCAGGATTAAGTTATTCAAAAAGTCTCATAGATGTGAAGGTTTGTAAAGACAAATTAAATTTATATAAAGGTTTGTTTAAAAATGGCCCATACGGGTTTTGTGAGAAACTGTATGTATATTTTTTCAGATACTGCTCCAAAGCAATATAACAATATAATCGAGATTTTGGCGGAATACAAACTAAGTTGCCACAAATATCATGAGTATTTTTCGAATTAAAATTGAAGGAATTTTAGTGACGCAGGCAGATCTGTACGTAAGTATTGTTCTATTTGATAGAAACGGCAAATCAAGTTACCCGTCAGGTTACTTGGTAACGCTGAACGTAACATTTGGCCAAACCAAAAGCAAAAAGCGATTACGTAACTATGGGAGTATGTTTAAAGCTATGATAAGTAAACAACTTTTTTTAATACCCAGATGTTATTTCAAATTTTACTTATTAATCGGATAAAACAGTAAGAGCAGCATTTCACGACTGAAGGAAAAATAATTTAAATACCATGCAAACGAAGCGGCTCTTGTGACAAAGAAGAAAAATTTTTGATGTGTAAGCATCTATACGCGCAGAGGGGTAAATTTCTATTTCAGAATGAAATGAAAAAAACAGCACAATATGAGATCCTTGAGACAAAATCGGGGTGACTAATGATTTTATTGGTGAAAAAATTATGATACGTAATAATTAAGAATGAAAAATTAAAAATTAAAAATTAAAAATTAAAAATTAAAAATTAAAAATTAAAAATTAAAAATTAAAAATTAAAAATAAAAAATTCAAAATTAAAAATTAAAAATTAAAAATTAAAAATTAAAAATTATAAATTAAAAATTAAAAATTAAAAATTAAAAATTAAAAATTAAAAATTAAAAATTAAAAATTAAAATTAAAAATTAAAAATTAAAAATTAAAAATTAAAAATTAAAAATTAAAAATTAAAAATTAAAAATTAAAAATTAAAAATTAAAAATTAAAAATTAAAAATTAAAAATTAAAAATTAAAAATTAAAAATTAAAAATTAAAAATTAAAAATTAAAAATTAAAAATTAAAAATTAAAAATTAAAAATTAAAAATTAAAAGTTAAAAATTAAAAATTAAAAATTAAAAATTAAAAATTAAAAATTAAAAATTAAAAATTAAAAATTAAAAATTAAAAATTAAAAATTAAAAATTAAAAATTAAAAATTAAAAATTAAAAATTAAAAATTAAAAATTAAAAATTAAAAATTAAAAATTAAAAATTAAAAATTAAAAATAAAAATTAAGAATGAAAGATGAAAAATTAAAAATAAAACATGAAAAATAAAAAATAAAAAATGAAAAATAAAAAATACAAAATGAAAAATTAAACATAAAAAAAACAAGTAAGAAAATTATAGTCGGTCTAGACCGACTTCTAATACCCTATACCATGCGCCTAGATACCCTACCTCATTACCCCAACTAACTGGACATAGAAAATAAGCATAAGCCAAATTTGAGTGGGATTTTTATTAATTTTTTTGGCTGCAGATATGAAAAAGTTCATATCGGATGCTATACCTATATGGGAACTAGGCCCAAAAATGGACCGATCTTGACTATGTTTGGTAAAGCCTCTTGTATTTTGCAAAAATATATACAAACAAAATTTTAGAAGAATCAGTGCAATATTTTTGTTTTTCGATAGATTTAAGTGTAGATCGGGAAGCATTTCTATATGGGGCCTATGACTTAGAGTTGTGCAATAGGGATATTTTTGGCCTACTGATTAATGGATGTAATAAATACACACAAACCCAATTTGACTAAGATTCATATGATAATTTGGATCTTATGGCAATTTATGTCGATTTCATAGGGGTCATTTGTATGGGGGCTAAGTCTAAACATGGACCGATTGCCACCAATTTCAACAACGTTCATTATATGAACGGTAAAAGCTTATATACTAAATTGCATCAAAATATATTCATAGTTGCGACCTGCAGTTTGATTACAAGCTTTACATGGACACACAGACGGACGGACGGACGGACGGACATCGTTAAATCGAATCAGATAGTGATTCTGATTCGATCGGTATAATAATAGATGGGTCTAGGTCAAATATTTTTGGTTGTTACAAACAGCAGCACAAAGTCATTATACCCAAACCACATAGTGGTATAGGGTATAAAAAACAAAAAATAAAAATTAAAAATGGAAAATGAAAAATGAAAAATAAAACATGAAAAATAAAAAATGAAAAATAAAAAATGAGAAATAAATCATGAAAAATAAAAAATTAAAAATAAAAAATGAAAAATGGAAAATGAAAAATGAAAAATTAAGCATAAAAATTAAAAAAAAAAAATGAAAAATTAAAAATAAAACATGAAAAATAAAAAATTAAAAACAAAACATGAAAACTAAATAATGAAAAATAAAAAAAAAAAAAATGAAAAATAAAAAATGAAAAATAAAAAATGAAAAATTAAAAATGAAAAATTTAAAATGAAAAAATAAAAATCAAAAATGAAAAATGATAAATGAAAAAAAAAGTGAAAAATTAAAAGTAAATAATGAAAAATGATATATGGAAAATAAAACATAAAAATAAAACATTAAAAATAAAAAATTAAAAATTAAAAAAAAATGGAAAACGAAAAATGAAAAAAAATAATGAAAAATAAAAATGAAAATTTAAAAACAAAAAATAAAAAATTAAGAATGAAAAATGAAAAATGAGAAAAAAAAATGAAAAATGAAAAATAAAAATGAACAATAAAAACTGAAAAATAAAAAATGAAAAACGAAAAATGAAAAATGAAAATTAAAAAATGTAAAATAAAAATGAAAAATTAAAAACAAAAATTAAAAATGAAAAATAAAATATGAAAAATTAAGATAAAAAATAAAAAAAAAAATAAAGAATTACAAATGAAAATCGAAAAATTAAAAATGGAAATTAAAGAATAAAAAATAAAAAATGAAAATGCAAAATTAATAATTAAAAACGACTCTATAAACTTCGGTTAAACATTTGCTGTGCAATATATCGGTGCGCGTTTAAGCAACAGACATCTGTTTTTCTGTATTGTTTGGGAGTTTATTCCTGCGGTAGGACTTCAGTCCTCCGTTTGTGCAAATGCACTGCACAGTGCTTCTACTTGTACTGAACTTTTTGGCCCTATCTCGATCAGGATTATTTTTAATGGAAATTAGTACCTATTTCTTCAAAGCTCAATCCATAATCTTTTTTCACTTGTCTTGGTTTTTTGCCTATAGTTGCTGCGCTCTTGTAATATTTCAAAACACTGTTCGCTCTAGATTTTGGAATTTTGGAATTTAAAGCAGTTTTCCAATTTTTATTTTCCAAAAAATGTGCAAAATTCTTTCACGTCTATTTTGTTCCATGGCGTCTGTACAAAATAAGTTGAAAAACTTGAAATATGTTAAGAGTAACGGTATATGTCTTGTCAATAATATATGTGAAAAGTTACCAATTTAACACACCAGAGGCACTGATTTGAAAGGGTCATTCTATAGTTTGGCTAGCATCTTACAATTTTTAACCCGAAAATAATGGATTTCTTAGCCTATAGTCTGCATAAAAATTTATTACTGAGTTTCTGTTTCAAAATATGAAAAGTTTCTATAAGTAAAATTTATATTTGTGTCCACAAAATATTTTCGGTATACTTCCGTCGTTTGGTTATTTCTGATCACTAAAAATGTGGACAAATCCAGTATGTGCAGAAATCGACACATGAGGGTAACAAAATCTATATTTTGTTTGAGCACCTGATGATTGCTTTGTGACTCGTTAAGATCCCTTAAATCTACCTGAAGATCTTCATCGCCCCACTATTGAATTCAGTTGTAATATAATTTTGGATAGTAAGCCTGACCAACGATCTAATGTAAAAATCTTTTATTTCCAAAAAAAAAAAAAAAATAAACTATGAAGCACTTAGTAATCTTATATCAAATACAAATTAGAACAATCTGTTATTCCCTTACGACGGCAGTTCTAGCTCAGTCGATAGAATGCTCGAAAGCTTTAATAAAACTATTCACACTTTTATGGAAAGGAAACTGTTTATAAACATAATGGTCCTGCATGGAGTGACAATCAATTATCAAATCTTAAAAAGTTAAAAATAAGCGATATAAAAAAAAAAAAATAAGAAATTTGGATTGCTTGATGATTATGGCAAATACTCTGCGGAATTTAATATTATACACAATTCTTTGTTTTACAATTATATAGAAAAAGTTAAAAGCAATTTTAAAAGGGATCCGAAATCGTTTTATAATTTTGTAGATTTGAAAAGAAAATGTAGTGGTAATCCATCTGTTATGAAACTTCATAACCTTGAATCAGGTGATGGTGATGTCATTAGCAATATGTTTGCGAATTTTTTTGCAAGCAGTTATTCAAACGATCAATACGATGACTCCAACGAATACCCGTATAAAATTTTCACAAATCAAGCTCTCTGCTTTCCCTACATAGATACATTCGACATTCTCAAATATTAGAGGTATCATACAATTGTGGGCCTGACGGCTTGCATAGTTGTATTCTGCTGCATGTTTAGCTAAGCCTTTAGCCCTCTTGTATAATGCATCAAAAGTATGAATATGTTGCAAAGCTCTTGAGATGTTCTTTTGGAATCCCGCTATACATATCTGGAAATAAGGTCAGAAATTTAAATTTATAGATGTATTGCCAAACTTAGTTCCATTCGGAAACTTTTTGAAAAACTTATTATTGATGTCCTGTGTTACTATCCTTCTTTAATGCTGTCACCACCTCGACATCAAATGTGCTTCATTTTACAACTTTAATTAATAATAGGTTTGTGTTTGGAAAACAAACTGATGTTGTGTACACAGATTTTAGCAAGGCATTTGACAAGATAAACCATCGAGTGTTATCTTTAAAGTTATATTAACTTGGATTAACACCTTGAAGTTTAAATTATGAAAAGTCATATCTCACGGAAAGAAACTAATGTGTTCGATTTAGAGATAAAAGTACTATATATTTCACCTGTACATCTGGCGTCCTTCAAGGCAGTCATTTGTAATCAATTTTTTTTTCTTTTTTTATAAACGATCTCTCCAAATTTATAAATTTCTTAATATACGCTGATGATGTGAAAATTTTCTACTGCTGCAATCAATATGTTGAGCATGCCTACCTTCAATCAGTTTTGAATTACTTATTTTTTGTGGTTTAATCAGAACTTAATGGATATTAGTTTAAAAAAATGTAAGTACATGCGTTTTCCACGAATAACTTCATCGCTGTTACTTATTCATTGGGAGGATACCAATCAGAACTTAGCGATACATTTCTTGATCTTGGTATACTTCTTGATCAAAAACTCAGTTTTGTACCACACAAAATTTTGGCTGTCAAAAAGACCAGAGGAGTTTTCGCTTTCACTAAACGTTGGGCAAAGGAATTTGTCGATTCCTATACTACTAAACAGCTGTTAACGACTCTAGTGAGACCGATTATTAAATATGGCTCCATAATTTGGGACCCCTATTATAAAATTATATCAACAAGATATTGAATCTGTTCAGATGCAATTTCTACTTTTTTGTTTGCGTGGTCTGCTTTGGAATCCTGTTCTCCGTTTGCCACCGTACACTGACAGGATTGCGTTAATAAAATTGCCGACATTAAAAAGTCGAAGAATCATGTTCCTCAACGTTTTTAGGGCATTTCGAACCAATAAACGATAAATAATTTCGATCAAACTATGCTCTTGCGGATCCATGCACTCAGTAGAATATGTTGCTATTTTAACAACTTATACAGATACATAGATTTTTCACTGCCACGAAATGTAATAGAACAAAATTTAATAATGTGCTTAAACTCATAATTACTGCTACTTAATTTTTTGTAGTAGTCTGTAAGGATTCATTCAGTAACTAGTTTAAATAAATATATATAAAAAAAATAGAGCTAAGTACCAACAATGGTCTACTCTAGCATATTTGTGTGTTAATGAAAATATTTTAAATTGTTTCACTAAACCATTACAGGAGCCCTGGTTTCTTTTTTTTTTTTGTAATTTGTGGGTGATAGCTATTTTAAAATGAGTATATAAAACGAATTTTAAAAATATCGTATCATGTTATTATAGTTGGTCATATTAAGGACTATTATTATGAAAAAAGGCAAAATATAAATTGAAGTTTATTTCTCAATTATAAATAATATTTCTCTCAAATTATTGAAATAGTTGTATGCCACAATTTTTTCCCAAAATTTTAATTGTTTGAATAACATGGCCCTTTTCCCAACATTACGGTTGCTTAAGCATTTAAAATGTTGGAATTTTTCTTGGATATTTTTCTGACATTGCAATTATTGTTAGTGTAGTCCATTGTGTTAGTTGTGTAAGAGATTTATAAAATAGTATCATGGTTGAGGTTATTTAATTTACTTTTCTTGTAATTATGTTATAAACAGATATTTTCAAGATTTTTTTTGTTTAAGTTATCCCAATTTTTTTTTATTCTATTAAGAAAATACATTTAGATATTTTGAGTTGTTTCTTTTTGAATTAGTTGGTCTTAGAATGAAATTTGTGGGTGAATGTTTTTTTATAGAGAAAAAAAAAATTAAAGTATTTTTTTAACGATTTTTTTTTTAACGTTCAATTGTTAGTGCAAATTTGGTTTGAGTTACATATCTTTTTTTAGTAATGGCTTTTTCAGACAACTAAACAAAGTTTTTAAAACATTTTTGTTCATTCTTTGCTTTCTTATAATTCTAAACAAAAATTTGCAAGGAGATCACATTTATTGATAAGTTAAAAGTTTTGAAAGACATATATTATTTGTTAGAGTTTTTTTTTTATACAATTTATATATTTCTTATTCTTAAATACACTTTCATGTTTTTTATTTTTAGTTAAGAAAAACAATATTTTATTTACATATTCAATATCCTTTAGACTTTATATACATGGCGATATATTAAAATAATTTAATTTAGATTTGTTACGGCCAATTTCTTATATATTCAATATATCTATTCTTCTTGCGATTGATATATATTTAAACGTTTTCGACCTTGACAGTATATGAACTCTGGGCTTTTAAAGCCTGAAAAGTAACAGTTTTAAAATAATTTCAGCACTTTATTTAAAAACTACCTTGGTTAGTAAATCCAAACTTATTTTCAGTATCTCGTGCGTAGATGGTGTAGATTTGAACGCTATTAATTTTGTTTAGATGTGAATTGTAACCAATTAAGTGTTAACTTCTTTCGCATAAAGAAAAGCATGTAAACTCTTGCAATCAGTGTTTCTAAAATTAAGTGACATTAAAATTAAAGAATACACCAAAAGTTTTCGAACATCCACATAAAATAGAGCAATTAGGTGCTGTTGTGGTCTTGAAAACAATGTGGAAAATTTGGAGCCATTGTGTGGGGGGTGAAAAGTTCAAAATCAGGTAAATATTACAGAATAGTAAAATATCCAAAGTGTTTGTCATTCTCATATCAAAATTTTTTTTGTTGAGCTTTTATATTTCTTCCTTGTCGTGATGTGTGTTTGCTTATGATTGATGATTTCTAATCTCATTCTTCAAAGAAATTTTAGATAAGTTTAAATAAATAATTTTTAATTAATATATCCATGTAAAAAATAGAATATAAAATTTTGATGTAGCTAGATTTAAATAAAACTATTAAATATTAATCATATGCCCTGAATGGATATCATCAAAAAAAAAAGAGAAAGAAAAAAAAATTATTAAAAAATGAAAAAAAAAAATAAATTTTTGAAAATTTCATTCGATAAAATTAATTAAACTTGTTTTGCTGAGTTACGAAATGAAAAATTATCAATGGTTCTTGAGTTACAGCTGATAAAATGATCAAACAGGCATCAAGATAAGGAAAAAAATGGAAAAGGTAATACAAAATACTGAGCCTGAGAACTTCGAACTCTTTTGAGGTTTTACTATACTGGCCGAGTACATTAACCCTGACTTGGAATTTCGCACCCCCTTCCCTTTATGGAAAATTATTCAATGTATTCACATTATAAATATATAAAATAGATAAACAAAGAAACAGTCAACGGTTGAGTTTTATTTGTTTATGGGTAAATAGAACTTCGTTTTTTTTTTTTATTACATTACATTTTCCAGTTTTTATTTGAAAACCGTAAGTCACAGCATCTCCAATGTGATATAGATTTATCTCTTAGGGTCGGAAAACTGGTTTAGTGTAAATTTTGAGTTGAAAATTTGCAATGCTGATGGTCCAAACCACATCTTCTTTGACTTATATTGTATTTTGGAGCTATCGATTAGGTTTTCGATTCAGCTTTATATGCCTAGAGATTCCAAAAACCATTCACTTCTTTCAACTTATAGTACGGACCTACCAACTCCGATTCATACCGTCAAAACACAATAGTCCTAAATTTCGATGAATATTTCTGGTGCAATTTGAAACAACGTAAGCTTTAAAGAACGTAAAAGAAAGATCTTGGAATTTAAATTCTGCCAATTGTTAGGGCTCAATTTACAATTTTTAACAAGTATGACTGTAACATTCGGCTGTGCCAGATCTTTGATATCCTCCACCCCCGTTCTAAATACAATATTCTAACCAAGGCTGTCAAAACACTAGGAGCCGAAAAAGGACTAGATTTTACATACAATGATTTCTAAAATTAACGAAACAAATGAAAGCAATTTTTACATGCAATCAGCATAAATGTAAAATCATATAATTAAATTTTTGTTTGTGTAAAGTGAGAAAGAGTATAATCATCTTGATTAATCTCCTACTCTCATCGTAAGCCATTTTTTCATATGATTTAAAAAACAAAAAAAAAAAAAAAAAACAAACAAAAATGTATATACATCGCTTATACGAATCTACATTAGGGTGGCCCTTAATAAAAAAAGTGTTGAAACTCTCGGTCGCACCCCCTAGAAATATGCGAATAGCAAAAAAAGAGAGAAATACAAAGTTCTGGGCCAATCAAAAAACATTTAGAGTGGCTCAACGCGATTAAAAATTTCAAGTGTGTTTATATGGGGCAAATATGACTATTTTTCAGATTTTACGGAAATTTCGTTCCATAGTTTATTTTTTTCCGACAAATTGTTACACAATTCTTTTGAACTAAAAATCTTTTATTAGCTTTTGGTTATTTGTGGGTCCTCTTATTTTATTTAGAAAAAATATAGATAGTTTTTATACATAAAATAATTTTATAATAAAATTGCTTAAAAGTTGTTTTAATTAATATTCGTGAGCAATAAACAGATAATTGCACAAAACATATATCACAATGGATTATTTTGATCTCAGGGGCACTGAAGGGTTAAATAAATAAAAATTAACCGAATTAGTTTTGTTAAATTCTGAAGAGTGGTTTCATCGAGATTAATAGAAAAACTCATTTTCCGTAATTTTTATTTAATAATTTATTAAAATTCAAAGCTGGTCTTGGCAAATAATGGGTTAACGATCTCGGATGTATCTCAAAATTTAGTAACGAAAGTTCTATAGATTTAGTTATTATATTTTAAGCGTTTCATCTAGAACTTCGATAGCACTTACAAAATATTTGAATTTTTTGAATAAATGGTTTTTTATTAGCTTGGGGTTATATGTGACCCCAATTCCAAAAGTGTTAACGGGGTCATATTATTTTTTTCCGAAAACCTAGGCTATTAGGATAAAAGGTAATGTTTAAAATTAGAAAAGTGATGAATTTTTGATACAAAGTACTTAGAAAGAGTGCATTTAGAGGATATTTTACTAAAATCCCATTTTTCTCGAAATCCGCAAAAATAAAATCCTTGTCAGAAAAATTCTGGAATAGGGATTTACTTAAAAATTTACACAGTTTATCTGTGACATGCATTTAACAGAAATTTAAAGGTCTACGTCCAGTTTTTAAAATTTTGTTTAAGAAAATTTTTGAAAACTTGAAAAAGGAGTTTTCAAAATTTTATCAAAAAAAAATTCTCATTTTCGGTCTCAATAGGATAACAACGTGGTAATAAAACAATACTCCATATCTGATTACTTACATATATGGAGACTAAAAGAAAATGTTGGGTTTAATTATTTTCTTATAGTTGAAAAAATGCCATTAAATATCATGATCTAGTTTTTTTTTGGCACAAAAGTGGTCTGGGGCATTTGCTATTTCTTGGCGAGGTTTTATTTGATTTTGAAGTTCTATAGCTTTCAGAAAAAATAACTTAATGCTCATCCCGAACTATATATAACAATTTGTCGGAAAAATTAAACTATAGAGCGAAATTTTTGTAAAATCTGAAAGAAAGTCATATTTTCCCCATATAAAACATAGTTGAAATTTTCAATCGCGTTGTGCCACCTCTAAATATTTTTCGATTGGCCCAAAAATTTGTATTTCTCAGTTTTTTTGCTATTCGCATATTTGTAGTGGATGCGACCGCAATATTTAAGTGAAGCTCGGGAAGCAGCTTGCAGAATTGCCCTATAAGGTTTGTTTTTGGACTATTGATTAACGGGTGTAATACACACGCACAAGCCCAACTCGACCAAGATCTACATGGAAATTTGTATCTTATAGCAATTTAAGTCGATTTCATAGCGGTTATTTCTATTGGGACTAGGTCTGAACATGTACCATTTTCCACCATTTTCGTGGACACACAGACAGACGGACGAACGGACGGACGGACATCGCTAAATCGATTTTAAGTCGACCGGTATAATAAAAGATGAGTCTAGGTCAAATATTTTTGGTAGGTACAAACATCAGCATAAAGTCATTATACTCTGACCACAACGTGGTATTGGGTATAAATATGTGGATATTTCGATTTTTCTACTCAAATATACGTAAATATTTATGATGCAGAATAGACACCATTTAAAAAACATCATGTAATTTCAAATGCGCAGAACATGGTATTAAAGTAGAGCAGAACATTTATCCATTACGCAAATAAACGCGCATATTAATTGTGATGCTTACGCCTTTTAATAATCAATCAAAATCTTTAAAATTATAATTTTACTTTTTTAATAAATAATTTAATATTTTTTCTTATTTAAAATGAATGGACTTTTTCCGGGAGAGGTTTTAATGGGTGGGGTTTTTATTCCAAAATGACCAGAAATTTTTTTTTTTTTTTTTGTACTTAACAAAACATTCGTAATCTCATGGTGCTAGGGCCAAAATTTTACTATAGTCCTGAATGAATGCTCGTGCTCTATTACGTATGAACATGGTTCATTGTTTTTAGTTTTCGTACTTTACTCCTTGCTTATAAGGCATAGAGGTTCCAAATTCTACGCCGTCCTGCTCGAAATAATGAAAAACAAGTACAAAATATATTATTTTGTGATTAAGTGTGATTCCTACAGACAGACAAACAGATGGATAGACGGAGTCGCTAATAATTTCTGGATGCGTTATAAATGGAAACTCAAACATATATATACCCTATGGACAGTGGTATGGAGGGCTTACAAACAGGGGAAATATACACTTCTAAAGGCGTATTTGATTTACTCAAACATTTATTACACAAACAAAAATATTAAAATAAAAATTAATTTGAAGAAATCTTCCCCACGGGTATCTAATATCGTTATCGTCTTGATATTTGGTTTTGTAGATAAACTGGTTTAGGAATTGTTAAATTGAATTCCTTATACATGTGGCGGACAGTGTACTTAATTATGCCCTTTACCGCTATTTGGTGATGGTATAACCAGTTTGTGGTGATGACTGTAACTACAAAAAATATTGAACGTATATATATTATTATTTTGATCGATTCGGAATCGTTTTCTACATCGATTAAATAATGTATCAAAAAATAAGACTATTCAAATTTGTTTTTGAGGAAGTGACTTTCCTAAATATGTTAAAGAAAATCCTTTTTTTTGACCTGGTTCCATATAAAATTGCAATCCGTTGTGAAATTATTCAGGACAAAAATTAATAACAATGCCACTTCAACTTGGTTTATTCATATGTGCCATATCCAATCATTTCCTCAGAAAGGTTGAATCTTAGACCATTTCCCGGAGCTCATGGTGTAAGGTATCGTACAGTCGGTCGAAAAATAGTAAAATTTTTTTTTTTTTTTTGTTGGGACTTTTTTAATTTTGGGGTCATTTCGTCACGACTTATTTCATTTGTAAGTTATTGACTTATTGACATTGCGCGAGTCTAAAGTCTAAAGTCACAGTTTTGCCAATGTTTTCTTTAAAAATAACTTTCAAAACTTTAAAAACACGCTTACCTAGATCGAAATTTTAATTACTATACCAGTGATTGATTCCTATTTCCAACAGTTTTTTATTGCAAAATATTTTAATAAATTTAACGATGCACTTTTGTTGCGACAATCGATGGCAAATCATTATGCGCTTGCTAAACCTATTAATTTCCTGATATAAAAATATGAAGTTAGGGGAAACCTCAGGAATTATTTAAGACATCAAATCAAATAGGTGTATCATACTTTCCTCTGGACAAGTCAATGGCAGTCTACTAGGTTTGGTCAATTCCGCATAAATAGATAGCAAAAATTTCTTGACTCATTTTTGACAGAGTAAAATTTGGTACACCTTCTCAACTTCTGAATCAATTTATATTATGTATGTAAAGAAACATTGTGTCAGGTTTAAAAAAGAAAATACTTATATATTGTCTATACATAGAAATTATTTTATTCCTTTAACACATAAATATATAAAATCAATATAGACAACATTTGCCAAGAAATATCTTAAAACATTGAACTTCTTTATTCTTCCAAGGTCTGTTAATAACTTTCTACTCATTTTTTTTTATATACAATTTATAATATACAGTGAGTACCGTCATCATTATTCTATAATACAAATGAATTTTAAGTCTTTTAAGACTTACTTATTTATTAATTCAATAAAAAATATAAAAAAAAAAACAAAAAGTTATTTTTTATTACTTAGATATTAACTTATATATGTACGTATGTTTGTTTAGTAAAAATACAGCTATAGAACTGTATATTTTTTTTTTTTTTTGTTATATCTAACTTTCTGTACTTAGTACTTAGGTTATTTAATATACTCTTCACTTACAGTATTGGGAACTTATACAAGAAGAAAACATTTAATAAACATAACATTTCATCGCAATCTTAGTCAATATCAATATGTAGGTTGGTACTAAAAAATACATTTAAAAACTTAATAATAATAATATTTACAAATTGGAATTTTTTGTATTTTGGTTTACGAATTTGTATTTGTTCTTTTTTATCTGCTTTATTTTGGTTAGGGGGAATTTGGTAGAGATTTGTAAAATTATTTTCTTGTTGTTGTTGCTGTTGTTGTATTTAAAAACCATTTAATGGTTATGTATTTGGCAATTGTAGATTTGTTCTATGTTGCCACAGCAACAAACAACAGTATTGGGATTTGATATTGAAGTAGTTAAAATATCGTTGTTCTCGTTGTTGCTGTGGCACTAATACAAGCTTTCGTGTTGAATGTTGCTGCTGGTGCCGATGCTGGTGCCGTTGTGTATGTTGTTCATAGTTACATATTTGAATGGTCCCTTTGCACCAACGTATACATTGACGTAAACGATTGCTTGGCTGTTGTTGTAGCGATAATATAAAAAAAGCACAGAACATGATAATGGTATAAGGAGATGCTCGGAGTTGTGTGGAGCCACCGTGATGCATAGCCGCAGGATGTTCACCTGTAACATGCATAGAAATAGATATGATAGGGATTTAAAATCTTGTTTTTAACAGTTTACAATATATAAATATATATTAGCAATATCTAGTTACAAACATTAATTAATTTTAAATAAAACTGCCAATTTTTAGTTGCTGAAAGCTCCCAGTAATTTTTAAAATCTGATATACTTCTAGCACAGAATGCTATATATATATTAGATTTTAATTTGAAATAAATACTTCACTAAGTCGCAGTTTTTTATTATTTAACCAGAGGTTTACTGCCTAGTGAAGAAATTTATGATTACAGGAATAACCGCAACTACCCAGAAAAACTGCTGTATAAAACATATTTGATGGATTAAAATAAATGACTTTTTATACCCTATACCACTATGTGGTTTGGGTATAATGACTTTGTGCTGCTGTTTGTAACAACCAAAAATATTTGACCTAGACCCATCTTTAATTATACCGATCGAATCAGAATCACTTTCTGAGTTGACTTAACAATGTCCGTCCGTCCGTCCGTCCGTCCGTCCGTCTGTGTGTCCATGTAAAGCTTGTAATCAAACTGCAGGTCGCAAATATGAATATATATTGATGAAATTTGGTATATAAGCTTTTATCGGCCATGGGATGAACGCTATTGAAATTGGTGAGAATCGGTCCATGTTCAGACCTAGCCCCCATACAAATTACCCATATGAAATCGACATAAATTGCCATAAGATCCAAATTGTCATATAGATCTTACTCAAATTGGGTTTGTGTGCATTCATTACATCCACTAATGAGTAGTCCAAAAATGATCCCTTTGACCCCATATAGAGCTGCTTCCCGATCTTCACTTAAATCTATTAAAAAACAAAAATATTGCACTGATTATTCTCAAATTTTGTTTGTACATATTTTTGCAAAATACAAGAGACTTTACCAAACATGATCAGGATCGGTCCATTTTTGGACTTAGTGCCTTTATAGATATAGCATCCGATATGAACTTTTTCATATCTGCAGCCAAAAAAATGAATAAAAATCCCACTCAAATTTGGTTTATGCTTATTTTCTATATCGAAGTAGTTGGACCGAAAGATAGGGTCTCTAAACCATGGTATAGGGTATCATATAGTCGGTCTAGACCGACTATAATATTCTTACTTGTTAAAATTGGTAGCAGGTCTAGCAGATAGTTACTTGTTAGTCGCCCGTTGAAAAATTATGAATATAGCAAACACTTTGGTTTAAGATACGAAAAAATACTTATTAAAAATTCAAATTTTTTTAATATTTATTTATTATCCAAGATTTATTTTATAAAACTAATACATATTTTACTGTGGGTATATAATTATACCCTATACCACTATGTGGTTTGGGTATAATGACTTTGTGCTGCTGTTTGTAACAACCAAAAATATTTTACCTAGACCCATCTTTAATTATACCGATCGAATCAGAATCACTTTCTGAGTTGATTTAACAATGTCCGTCCGTCCGTCCATGTGTGTCCATGTAAACCTTATAATCAAACTGCAGGTCGCAAATATGAATATATTTTGATGAATTTCATCGGCCATGGGATGAACGCTATTGAAATTGGTGAGAATCGGTCCATGTTCAGACCTAGCCCCCATACAAATTACACATATGAAATCGACATAAATTGCCATAAGATCCAAATTGTCATATAGATCTTACTCAAATTGGGTTTATATGCGTTCATTACATCAATTAATGAGTAGTCCAAAAATTATCCCTTTGGCTCCATATAGAGCTGCTTCCCGATTTTCACTTAAATCTATTAAAAATCGAAAATAATGCACTGATTCTTCTCAAATTTTGTTTGTATATATTTTTGCAAAATACAAGAGACTTTATCAAACATGATCAGGATCGGTCCATTTTTGGACCTAGTCCCCATATAGATATAGCATCCGATATGAACTTTTTCATATATGCAGCCAAATAAATTAATAAAAATCCCATTCAAATTTGGTTTTTGCTTATTTTCTATGTCCAGTTAGTTTGGCCTAAGAGATAGGGTTTCTAAACACATGGTATAGGGTATCGTATAGTCGGTCTAGACCGACTATAATTTTCTTACTTGTTTTAATATAACTTAATGCAACAAGAGTTATCTTTCTTTTATATAGAAAATGTTACTTTTTGAAGTAACCGTTATCTATTTACAAAGGATTTCTTAAAACTAGCTGCATTTTTTATAAAAAAAAAAGTACTTTTGACAAAAACTAATTTTCATATCCTATAATGACTTTGTACTAATATTTGTAACTACCAAAAATATCTGACCAAGACCCACTTTTAAATATACAAATTGATTCATAATATTTTTCTGAGTCGATTTAGCGACGTTCGTCTATCCATCAGTCCGTCTGTGTTTTTTTTTCTATCTGTCTGTATGTCTCAGTGTCTATGTAAACCTTGTAATCAAGCCATAGGTTGCAAATATGAATATATTTTGAGGAACATTTTTTATATAACCTTTTGTCGGCCATAGGACGGGCACTGCTGAAATAGGTCAAAATCGGTCCCTACTCCCCACACATGTAACCCATATGAGCTTGACTTAAATATTCCTAAGATCTTAGTTATTAAAAAATCTCTATAAAATTTTGTTGTTCTGTGTTTATTGCACCCATTAATTAGTATCCAAGAAATAAATCCTGCCACACCATTTTTAGTCATAGTCCCCATATAGAGCTGATTTCCGATTTTCGCTAAAATCTGGTAACAAACAAATAAATACTAGATGTAACCTGGTGTGCTTCGCTAGCCCCTCCCCCCGCATCGTAATTAAAGGGCTCACTCAAGGTCCAAAGGCTCTCACTTTTACAGTAATCCAGATATACGACATTTATTATCTACTTTGTATGGGGTGTGCCACGCCCCTTTTCCCGATCTCGAACGTTTTTTGTCTGACTACTCACGTTAATAATATATGACTTAAGACAAATTTGCAAAGCTGTCTCTGTCATAGTACTTTATATCTGATCCCGCCTATTTCTAGCACAGCCACTTACATCAATAATAGGCGACTTCACACAAATTTGGAAAGATTTTCCTATCACAGTACTCAATATATAGGATACTAAAAATTTAATTTATATGGGAGGTGCCACGCCCACCAAAAATGTTAAAAATTTACAGCCTATAAAACTTCCAATACATGCAGTAAGACTGTGAGAAAATTTCAGGAATATCAGATGAGTAGTTACGGAGATAACCTCCTACAAACAAACAAACACAAATTACCTCTTTACGATATTAGTATAGATGACCATAATCGGCCCATTTTTCATCCAATATGAAAACGGGATCCGATATTAACTTTTTCATATCGACAATCGACAAATTTATAACACTGACACACAAATATGGTTTATGCTTATATTCAATTTCAAATTAGTCGGAACTTAGACCCTTTCTCCAAGCTCATAATAAATATATTTTGGTCGACTGTATATTTTTAAGGAAATATATTTATGAAGAAAGCATCTTATCAAGAAAATCTTTTCAAAAATGTGTTATTTTCAGAAAATTTACTTTTTATGCGAAGAAACTTTTTTAAGAAAAGGTAGTTTGTTAAGAATTAGTACTTTCTTAAATGTGTTTTTTATAGTAAAGTTACTAATTTAAGAAAACATATTTTTCAAGAAAAGTTTGCTTTTTTGAGAAAAATTATTTTTATAATAAAATTTACTATGTTAGGGAAAGTTTTTTTTATAAAAATGTGTACTTTTTGAGAAAAAATAGTTCGCAGAAACATTCTTTTTGGAGAAAAGTCTTTTTTAAAAAATGTTTTACTTTCTAAAGAAAATTAATTTTCTTACAATGTAGTTATGAAACTGTGATGTTTTCTTATCCGGCTCGCTTGATCACACCAACTAACTATACATGAGTTATGTTCAAAATAAAATCTGTATTTAGAGCTCAACGCGTGCCCAATATTTTGTCGCTTTGCATTCCCTTTCTGTTGATAAGAAAGCAAGCAGGCAGCAAATTTTGACAACATCTTTGTGGCAGTGATCGCGCATGGTTTAGCAAGTAACAATAAAATAACTTTGGTATTTAAATTTTTTTGGATTTTTTTTATAATATTCAAATAAACTATAGAGTAAAAGTTATTGGAGCCCATGGGAAAAACGTCTAAGTTTAGCTGTGTTACTGGAGCTTCAATATTGGCAATTTTAATTCTGCTGTCACAGTAAAAGACATTGTAATTGAATTTCGTTTGTCGCGCTAAACAGTGCAGTATCAAATTAACAAACTAAGGAACATAGTGACATCAGAAACTTGCCTAGATCAGGTGCTAGACGCAAAACAACGCTAAGTCTGAATCCTACTGCTGGAAATTCACAAGAATATTAAACTAAAGCCTCAATCTGCAGTAAATCAATGGAGTCAGTCGGCCAATAATCCAATCTCCAAGACGGAGATCTTAAAACATACATGCAATAATGTACCTCCATATCAGATGTTGAACAGATTGGCCTTCCAAAGGAGCATCTTCAGAAGCCAAAATAGTTTTGGAGAAGCGCTCTATGGACAGATCAATGCTCCCTATATTTCTACTCATCAAAACAAAAGCTTTTTGCAAGTCTGTCGCAAATACGAAAGCCAAAATGGAGACTCTGTCATGTGTTGGTGTCATTGCGCTCAATGGGTTGGGTGACTTGGTTCCCATCGCCGGCTCGATGATATTTGAGAAGCCTAAATGATAATGCTTTCCCTTCCAGTGATAGGTTGACCGGAGGATCATTTATATTGCAACAGGACAACGTCCCATGCCACAAAAGCAAGCTGATATCCAAATATTTGAAGTATGTTGGTGCTACTACTACTACTCTGGACTGGCCACTTCAAAGTCCAGACTTGAAAACCATTGAAAACGTGTGGTCTCTTATCAAACGTAAGAGATTTGGTTATTTACATAAAATCAAAGAAGAGAGAATTTCCGAGGTCACTTCCCTTTGGAATGAGATATCCCCAGGGGTCCTTCAAAATTTCTTGGACTCAGGTCCAAGACACATTTAAAAAGTTATTGAAGCCAAAGTTGGCTATATATTTTATTAACTCATAATCAAATTTCTGTACATATGTTAAATATTAAGCTTCTTTTTTTAATAATAATAACTTGTAAAAATACTTATGCCAACACCTCAAAATTACTCTCATTCATATATTTTTATTTTTTTATGAAAGAAACTCTATCGAGTTTTTTTTAGTTTATATTAGCAATATCTAAACAAAACAAAAAAAAAAATTATATTCTATAAAACTAAAAATTTAATACAAAAATGCATCGTTTTGTGTTTGTCAAAATAATTATGCCGAATAGTGTATATGCTTTCCTCTTCTCTACTACGCACCATTGAAATAAAATTAAAGCTTGCATATTAATTACAGTTTTGATTGCAATATGTCTGAAAAATGACTTCAAATCTAACAAAAAAAATAAATAAAAAATTTCGCTTCAAAGCATCATATCAAATATATGTAAAAAGTGCATTATGTAGTATGTACAAACCGTGCATCACATACGGCAACTCTTACGAAACTATGAATAGTGGAAATTAGAAGCATAAATGCAAAAATATTAAAAAAATTCAAAAATAATGATTATTTGTTTGGACTGATTTGTATCTTCTGAAATTAATTCGGGGTAAAAGCTCTATGGTATGAGAACTGATTCTAACCATACTGCTCGTAGGCCTGACCAAAAAGTGCAAGTACGAGTGTATGTGAAGTTTCAGGGTTCAAATCTCACGTCCGCCCTAAGTAGAAAAATTTCATATAGAAACAATTATTCAATTATAACATAATAATTATCACAATGTTCAATAACTCGCTGATGAAGGCTGAAATGCCAGAAACCGGCCCGATTAAGAATACAATGTAGTTATGAACTTTTTAAATATATGATTTCTTCTTCTCTACCTTGAAAATAAAGTCAAAAATTACATATTTGTTACAGTATTAATTGCAGTATATCTGAAAAATGACTTCAAATCTAACAAAACGAAAAAAAATTTCATTTTTAAATAAAAGGTACTTTTTTAAGAAAAGGTAGAAAGATACTTTTTAAAGAAAAGGCACTTTTAACAGAAAATTATCTACTTTAGAAAAAGTTAATTTTTAAATAAATAGTGCCTTTCTTTCAAAGAAAAAATACTTTTTAAAGAAACTCTACTTTTTAAAGAGAATGAACTTTTCAAATAAAATTTACTTTCTTAAAACAAGTCACTTTTTAAAGAAAATAACATTTTTGAAGAAAAGCTAGTTTTTTAAGATGACACTCTTTTTTGCAGAATCAATACTATTTAAAGAAATTGCACCTTTTAAGGAAAAGGCACCTTTTTAGAGAAAATTTAGTTTTAAAAGAAAATTTACTTTTTAAAGAAGAATTACTTCGTTGAGAAAAAACCTTCGAAAAGAAAATATACATTTAAGAGGGACTTTTTGAGGAAACGTATTTTTTATTAAATTAAGTTTATAGAATTTTTGAAAAAAATTAATATTCCAAATAAAATTCCTTTTTCAAAGCCAGCTAGGCTTTGGCCAGTTTTATATCTTAGCATTTGAACTTTCAAAACATTGCCTTTTTATTGATATTTGTGTGATTGGCAATACAAGGGTAACTCGAAGATACCAAAGTTACCGTTTTTTCGTTTTTGGCAATTTTTTTTTACTCATTTTTTTTTACTCAGCGCATCCTTACAACGATACGGGAATTTACATTCCTATTTGTAAACTACTTGCACTAAATTATTTTAATAAATGATTTATCATACAGCGTCTCAGATTCAGTTAGTCAGAAATGAGCATAACTATATATAAAGAAGACCATGTGGTCTGGGTATAATGAATTTATGCTGATGTTTGTATTAAACATACTTCACTAGACCCATCGTTTATTACACAGATCGGACCAGGATCCCATTCTGGGTCTGTACATCCGTCAATCCATCTGTCCGTGCGTGTGTCCATGTAAACCATGTAATTAAACTACAGGTCACAACTGTGAGTATATTTTGATAAAATTTTTTATATAACGTTCTACCCGTCGAAGTTTTAAATTAAAAATTATACATAAATATTAAATTAAATTTTTGATGGTAGATACCACAGACGATTCCATAATTAATGAGCAAAATAAAAATTTTCATTCAAAAAGAACAATGTTTAAATGTATACTCTTTTCACGGCAACAACGGATCTGAAAATATTAATATTAAAATGGAAAAACTCCATTAATTAAGTTCCTTCTACTTTGGAACTATTAATTAAAAAAAATTATTTTTTTTCTTATCCGTGATGCTTTATAAATAACTTTTGGAAGGGAAGGTGGTTTATTTTTCTTTTCAAGATGACCCAGAAAAACGTTTTAATAATATATACCATCTTCGATTTGGATCCAAGGAATTTGTTCAGATGTTTGTAACTACCAAATAAATTTGAGCTACTTATCAGATCAGAATCACTATTTAAGATGATTTAGCTACTTTCCTCGGTCTGTCAATCTACCTACGTGTACAATAGGGCGGGTCGATTAAAAAATCGCAATATGTGACAAGGAAAATCGTATTCTAGGGATCAAAGTAAGAAACTTTGCCCGAGGAACCATACCTCTAAAACGAATTCTGATATCCCGACTTTTGACCTGTCTGTCTATCTGTCTCACTTTGACCCATTAGAGTGCCCTAATCGAGTCCAAATGTATGATCGAACACCACTATGGGCCGACCCACCCATGCCAGTGGCACACCCCCTTGAACCCCTGGGAGGTTCCCCATACATACGTATACGTAACTTCTACTCTGCTAATAAATATTAATCATTCGCCTTGACTATGTTACGTTATTCAAAAAGATCGATCGGATGAGGGTAAATAACTTTTAGATCACTCCGTGACTATGCGTGACTCTGCGTGACTACCCCAAAATTAATCTGTAGTCACAACAAGACTATGGGCCAAGTTTCAGATGCATGAGGGGAAATGGGGTTGCCCACGGCAGTCAGACAGACAGACAAACAGGTCAAAAGTCGGGACATCAGAATTCGTTTTAGAGGTATGGCTAATTGGGAAAAGTTTCTTATTTTGATGCCTAGAATATGAATTTCCTTGTCACTTGAGCAATTTTTTTGCCTCCCTACAAATCGACCCGCCCTAGTGTATATATATAAACCTTATAATAAATATTGAGAAAATTCAATAGCTTAGTTTTCTTGGAAGATTGTTACAGAAATTCGTGAACTAAAAGTGCATGCTCAAACTTACTCCTAATAAAAATATACCCCTTACGTACGCCAATTGTATTTCAGAATTTTCCAATTGTATTTCAGAAGTGTCTAAATGTATTTCAGAATTGTCTAAATGTATTTCAGAATTGTCTAAATGTATTTCAGAATTGTCTAAATGTAATTCAGAATTGTCTAAATGTAATTCAGAATTGTCTAAATGTATTTCAGAATTGTCTAAATGTAATTCAGAATTGTCTAAATGTATTTCAGAATTGTCTAAATGTATTTCAGAATTTTCCTATTGTATTTCAGAAAATTCCAATTGTATTTCAGAATTTTCCAATTGTATTTCAGAATATTCCAATTGTATTTTAGAAAATTATAATTGTATTTCAGAATTTTCTTATTGTATTTCAGAATTGTCTAATTGTATTTCAGAAAATAAAACTTTTTTGTGCCATACAAAAATAATGAATATTAAATATGTCGATACATTGAGTGATAAAATAAAAGGTGAAGTAATACGCTATTAATTTTTCAGTGGAATATTATTTTGACATTTTTAATTGTTGTTTTATGAATTTTTAAGCGATCAAAAAGTAATTCTATAACTCGCTAATTTAATAAGGACAATTATAAAAAATATTTATTACTTTTGGAGCATTAAAAATTTTAAAATTTTTTTCTGTATCAAATTTTTTTTAAATACAGGATATTTTCCTTTTTTTAGGAGCCCTAAAAGTTACGAAACTTTCATAGTACTTAAAGTAAACTTTTTTATATTCTATCGACCAAATTGCGTAGATATGCTGTAGAGAAAATTCCAATTCTTGTTTTATCAATGTGTCAATTTTTTAATTATTTTTTTTTTCACATAAATGTTTTTGTTATTAGTCTATGCTTAAAAAAATCAAACTGGGAAAAAATACCAATAAATTTAAATATAAAAAAAAAAATTAAAAATTTAAATATAAAAAAAATTTAAATATAAGAAAAAAATTAAATAAAAAAATGGAAAACAGAGACACATGCGCAGTTTGCTTGGGATCTATGTTAAGAAAAGAAATAAATAAGCTACTTCCATGCAATCATATTGTTTGCTACAGGCAGTTAAGTGAGGGTCAACGCGTCACTACATGTCCCTATTGTAGATCAGCTATAGAGGGTAAGTAATTTTTGTAGCCATTTATTCAGTTTTGTGAGACGCCAAAATACATAATTTCTTTCCCATCTAAGGTACACATAAAACTTTTTTCGGTTTCATAAAATTAACCTTTTTTATGATGAATTCCAAATTTATTTTTATGAGTCCGCAAAATACCGATTCTTCCCATACAATAGAGGCACACACATAGTGTACATGAACTATGTTTACAATAACTATATAAACCTACCACATTTATTTATTTCTCCATTTTAATTGTACATAAGTATGCTTCTTATTTTTCGAAATGGATGTCATTTTACTTGTCTACAACAAGTACAATATATATTCAAAAGACGATAAAGCTCGTATAATTAAAGCTGCTTCTAATGGCGACGATTGGGCCCAACTTTCGTTTTCATTAAAAATCAATTATAAGACAGCATACACTTAGATATGCAATGGACGGGATTCCGAAGTTAGAAAAGGTGGCTGTAAACCAAAATCCCTTTCTGAACCGGAAATTGATAAAATAGTTGGTTGGGTTGAGGAGAATCCAACTATTTCATTAAGAGTGATTAAAGCAAACGTTTTGCAAGAATTTTCGAAAATGTTTGTGTACAAACAATTTCTAACTATTTAGAAAATAAACTATTTTCGGTCAAAAATCTGCACCATGAGCCAATTACTATGAATTCTCCAGAAAATAAGGAAAAACAAGCAATCTATGTTAATACTCTAAACGAGTATATTAGAGAAGCTAAACAAATTGTTTATATGGACGAAACAAATTTTAATTTGTTTACACGAAAAACAAGAGGCCGTTCACGCATTGGGTCAAGAGCTGTACAGTTGTTACCCGCATGTCGCGGTCCCAACGTGTACCTCATTGGTGCAATATCTGCAAACGGTGTTAAATATTTTGATAGGAAAAGGGGTTCATTTATCTCAAATTTAGCTATAGAGTGGGTAAGAAATATATTATTAAAGTGGACCGAAATAGGAAATAGACTTTCTGATTTGGTCTTAGTGTGTGATAATGCTCCAGCTCACACTCGTTTAGAAACTGTTTTTGATAACTGCTCCGCTAATTTATAACGTTTGCGTCCGTATTAACCGCAACTTTATCCAAGAGAAATAATATGGAGTAAAATCAAAACATTTGTAAAAGGTAGAATATCTATACCACATGTAATTCCTCCAGGTGTTGTAGAACAACGACTTCAGTATCTTGCCGAATTAATAGATTGTGCATTACCAAACATAACACAGGGTGATTGCGCTCGCGCTGTGCAACATTCAAGTTCATTCAACACAATTGCATAAAACAGAGATGACATTCCAGTTGGACAGTAATATTTTTTTTTAATATAATATAGAATTTTAGTTTTGTAATTAATTGAATAAGGTTGTTTTGTTCGCATCTTTACTTTTATGTTGCTTTTAAATTTCTTAAGTATATACTATTATACAAATATTTTCGTATTCGTATGTATAATTATAAATTATGTCAATGTCTTTTAAGTTTTTTCTAATACACAAACTTTTTCTTATTTATGTATGTGTTTATATACAATATGTTAAATTCATATATGTTAAAGAAAAAATAATTTCTGTGTTAATCAATTGTAAATAAAAACATTTACAATTATTATTTACGTATGTGCTTTCCTTCAATTATAAATGTGAGGCCAAGAAATGAATTTGAAATTTACATTTAAAAACTTAGTCAAAATCTTTTTTTACAAAAGGTTCTTTATAGTCGGATAATTCTTACTATATTTTAATTTGAAAAGAGAAGGAATATTTTTTTTTAAAGACTGAAATAGACTTTTGAAATAAAAGTAGACAATTCTGAAATACAATTGGAATTTTCTGAAATACAATTGGAATTTTCTGAAATACAATTGGAAAATTCTGAAATACAATTGGAATTTTCTGAAATACAATTGGAATTTTCTGAAATACAATTGGAATTTTCTGAAATACACTTGGAAAATTCTGAAATACAATTGGAATTTTCTGAAATACAATTGAAAATTTCTGAAATACATTTGAATTTTCTGAAATACAATTGGAAAATTCTGAAACACATTTAGACAATTGTGAAATACATTTGGACAATTCTAAAATACATTTGGACTATTCTGAAATACATATAGACAATTCTGAAATACATTAAGACAATTCTGAAATACATTTAGACAATTCTGAAATACAATTGTAAAATTCTGAAATACAATTGGAAATGGTGTAGTATTAGTCTATAGTACAGGTAATAAAATATAGTTTCTAATTGTTGAATGAAAACATAAATCAGCAGTAGATAATTAAACTCTATAGAACTATGTTTAGTATGAGTCCCCATACAAATTGGATTTTAATTTGGTCTCAAGTTGCCCATAAACAATTAAAAAAATTAAAGTCAGTCTAGACCTACCATATGTAACCTACACCATGTGTTTAGTCCAACTAATTTGATATAGAAAATAAAAAAATTTCTGTTGTATGCAATTTTTATATAAGTACCAGGTCGAAAAATATATCGATCTTGACCATAATTGGTAAAAGAAACTTATTTTTTGCAGAAATTTATACAAACCAAATATGAGAAAAATCTGCGTAACATTTCTGTTTTTGATAGATTTAAATCAAGATCGAGAAAAAGCTTTATGACTAACAACTATCCTACAGAGTTCAGTTTTGGACTACTGATTAGTGGGGTATTATACCCGCAACGCAGAAAATCCAAGTTTGAAAATCTCAATGATAATATGGATTTTATGGCAACTGAACTTGATCTCTTAGGGGTCATTTGTTTGTGGACTAGGTCAGAACATGCATCGATTTTACCAATTTCAATATCGGTCGCCATATGGCCGAAAAAAGTTCATATACAAAGTTTCATCAAAATGGTTTTTTATTTGCGACCTATGGTTTGATAACAAAGCTTTCATGGACACTCAGAAGGACAGACGCCACAAAATCGACTCAGAGACTAATTCGGAGTAAGAAGTCTTGAGTCGGTTGGTATAATAAAATGGTGGTCTAGATTGGATATATTTGGTTTTTAAAGAACATCAGCACAAAATCATTGTACCCTGACCACACAATGGCATAGTTTGTAAAAAATAGGGTCCGCCATGAACTTTTTAAAATTTGGTTTATGCCATTTTGACCTTGGTATAGCTTGACCGCAGAGCTGGTAAATATCGCCCATAACTTTCTTACTGTTTACTACTAACAGAATATTTCCTATCACCCTAAGCTATGATTTCGTAAAGTTTTATATGCTTCCTATTTGAAACTCTGGGAAATATCTCGGCGTAGATAATTAGGCTAAAACGGTGTATGGTTCAAAAAATACACAAACTTGAGAGTTTATAATTTTAAATAAATAAACTTAATAATGAATAATGAATTATTTTCATTCAATTGGTTTTTAATGACTCATGCTATTTTACTTACGAAAAAAAAAATAATAGAAATACTGTCAATCAATAAAATAAAACGATAAATATACAATGACCTAAAAGAAAAACTAAATTAAAAAAGTTTTAGATCAGGAAAACTATTTTCAAACCTTTGCAAAATACTGAAAGAAACAATGCGAACATTCACGATGAAAACAATGTAAGACACGCATAACAACTATCTTAAGCTTACAAAGCAATTATAACAACTATTTTCAACATAAAGAGAGAATGTGTATCAAACAATTTAATAAGTTTGCTCAAAGTACTGCGAAAAATAACAAAATACGTAAGTATAGAAAATCACTTAAACTTTCGTAATTAAGACAAGTTGCTTTTTCCTTTTTTATTATTTTCTAGCTTGCCAGAGGAAAAGTTATATAAAAATTATACAGCACTATATAGGATAAGGTGAAAATCTATTTATTTAACCTGTAAATTTCAAATAATATTAAGAGTATTATCTGAAAATACTGCATAATCAATTTTTATAAAGAATTTAAGGTTTAAACAAACCAAAAAAAAAAAAAACGGAAAAATATATACAAATATTATAATAAACAAATAAATTTTTACGATATTTTAAAGCATACATTTATTTCCAATAAAATGTAATATATACATTTAAGTTGTACAAATTTATAAAGCAGCAAATCGTGTTTTCATAAAAATACGCCAACACAGCATATTAAAATGGTCAATTATCTAATTGCGTTAAGTGGCTTCTCCCTAATCTTTGGAGTATAGCAATTTAATGTAATGTCCAATTTATTTCTTTTGTTTATTTTCTTCTTAAACTTTGTGGAAATAAAAAATTATTTGGTAAAATCATTTTGATGGTTGATTTCTTATTTGTTTTTGGCTTTTAATACATCTGAAAATTCTATATAACTGTCCGTTTAATTTGCCGTTGATTTTTCTGATTTAACAAGTCACAATTATTTTCATTACTCTTTGTGATTTATATTAGTATTTGTTCACAAATGAGTCAGATTAGTTTTGATTAATTTACCAGATCAAATAGAAGCAGTCATATTATAATAATAATCATATCATTTGACAGACACATGTCTTAAAGCAATCAATATATTCTCAATATTATAGGGAAAGAGAGGTAAAGTGTGTTTGCTATTTCAGCGAAGAAATTAATTATAAGAAATTAACTTTGTATTGAAATGTTAGCTTTCCAAATATTGAACAGTGGGTAAAATGCTCAAAATAGCGGAATTCAATTAATTTCTCTGCTGTTTCTAATCCGATTGTCATCGTACTTTCAGGAATAATTTTTTATATATCCCCTAATATATTTGCCACGTATCGGACAAATCGGACTACTATAATCCGATTTTCAATTTTTTGCTTTTTCATTCAATTTTCAATAAAATGGTTTATACTCATGTTTGAATATCTATAATTCAGTTTTTACTGCCTTTATATTAATTCGCAGTGCCTGCTTGCTTGTCTGTCGAAAAATTTTGGATCGATTTTAAGCTCTTTTCCATTGATGCAGCCGAGATGAAGCTTTGCAGGCAAACTCGTGGTAATGATGAAAAAAATATTGCAAAAAAAATTTTTTTGACATCAGAATTTATAACTGTTGAGTAAGACTGAAACGATATGGTTCACTTAACTCAACTTACTTAAATTATTTTTATTTTAAAAAGTTATAATATTTTTTTATGTAATCTATAACATTAATAGGCTAATCGATTTCTTGTGACCGATGTTTCGTTCTACCGTTTTATCCCGATTTTGACCAAACGTTTATTTTTTGAAAGGTATTTTGCAGATTTTCCGATTTTTTTCCATTATTTTGAGTAAATTCCATTTAAAATTGCTACTAACACATAGATAAAATTATACATATGCTATGTGTTTTTTATTAAATTTGGTAATGTGTTTATTAATGAGTTTGCTATATTTATTCATAATAATAATAACCCATAAAAGTGTTGGTTTGTGAAATGGCTAAGTTGAAAAATAAAGCTGCCTAGAAATTGCACTCGAATTTCGTGCGCTGGGATCTGCTAGTTGTAATAAATAATTTTTAGATAAAAATCGCTTGAGGCCATTATTTTTTACCCTATTCCACTATGTGGTTTGGGTATAATGACTTTGTGCTGCTGTTTGTAACTACCAAAAATATTTGACATAGACCCATCTTTTATTATACCGATCAGATCACATTCACTAACTGATTCTAACACTAACCCTCCGTCCGTCCGTCTGTGTGTCCATGTAAACTTTGTAATCAAACAGCAGGTCGCAACTGTGAATGTGTTTTGATAAAATTTGGTATATGTGTTTTTATCAGCCATAGCATGAACGCTATTGAAATAGGTGAGAATCGGTCCATGTTCAGACCTAGCCTCCATAAAAATGAACCCTATGAAATCGACATAAATTGCCATATGATCCAAATTCTCATACAGATCTTACTCAAATTGGGTTTGTATGCGTTTATTATATCCATTAATGAGTATTCCAAAAATGAACGCTAAGGGACAACTCTTAGTCATAGGTCCCATATAGAGCTGCTTCCCGATCTTCATTTAAATATATGAAAAAAAAAAATATTGCACAGATTCTTCTCAAATTTTGTTTGTATATATTTTTCCAAAATACAAGAGACTTTACCAAACATAGTCAGGATCGGTCCATTTTTGGGCCTAGTCCCCATATAGATTTAGCATCCGATATGAACTTTTTCATATCTGCAGCCAAAAAAAATTTATAAAAATCCCACTCAAATTTGGTTTATGCTTATTTTCTATGTCCAGTTAGTTGGGCCTATGAGATAGGGTCTCAAAACGCATGGTATAGGGTATCGTATAGTCACTCTACACGGACTATAATTTTCTTACTTGTTTTTTTGTTTATATAAAAATAACAAAAAAATGTAGAAATAACACTCAAATTTATTATAATAAATAATAATAATAAAAACTGTTAAAAGAAATTATTGAGAATCTGAGCTATCAAATCTTCAATCAAGAAGATTTTCCCCTTCTTTGTCTAATAAAAAATTTCTTTTGGTAGGTGGAACCACATCCCCATTTATAACATGGAAATACTCTTTCAATATTTTCATTTTTAATGATTTTTTTCAATAATCCTACCAACAGTGTGGTACACCAAGCTTTGAAGAGGCACTTCAGCATACAAGTCCGTCACCAATAATCCCTTCGGGTAGCACATTTTCTTAGTTTGTCTCAAATCGTCGTAGCTTGTGTAAATGTTGGCTTTAGCATCAGTCATTTGAATGAAACATTGAAATTATATTGGATGCAGTTCTTTTTCCAGTCCTGCAAAGGCTAGAAGGAGTTGTCACAATTAGCTCATTCATTTATTAATGGATAAGCTTTATGAAACCGAAATTTTATAATACGAGATAAAAACTAGTTTACCGGTCATCTAACTTTAAAAGAAGTTATTAGGTTAAGATTCCCTTCTGACCATTCTTTAATTCTTTGTCCAAAATATGACAAACGCCTATTGAAATCTTTCCACTTTTTAAGTCACTTCACAAAAAAAAATCTTAAATTTCTACACTTTAGATGGAAAAACTTCGTTTTAACATACATATTAAAAAAGTTATTGTTCTGAAACTGACATCGCACCTACAAAGTGGAATAAAAATGAGATTCGCAAAAAGTGGCAGAATATCATCGCCATTTTGCCTTCACAAGATCTAGTGCGAAAAAAACATACCGCACACTTTTGGACAACAAAAGATCTGCTCTACAAAATTTCACTAAATGATATTCAACGAAGCACACATTGAAGTCTACTTTCTACTGACGTTTGTTACCGCAATATATAAATCACAAAACCACGAACACTTTTTTTGCAATGAAACCTCAAACTTAAAAAAGAAACTCACTTTACTTTGCAGATATTAAATTACTTTTTATTGTTTACAAAGCTTGTACCGCATTGTTTGAAATTGCGGGAAAATTTATTGCAACACCTGTTGAAACATATGTTGTATTTGAAGACTCACAGCTATTCGAATATACAAGTTACAAGAAACCAAAAATTATCGATAAACTCAGTGAGATGTTGGTTATAGAAAGTCCAAAAAAATCGCAATTCTTCATTTCAAATTTGAATTAAACGACGCTAGATTGGCCGTTTCACCCACTGTGTATTTTTTAGAACTGTGAGAAGAGTGTTTCTACACGAAATCTTTTATTTTTATACATACCACTATGTGGTTTCGGTATAATGACTTTGTGCTGCTGTTTGTAACTACCAAAAATATTTGACCTAGACCCATCTTTTATTATACCGATCAGCTCAGAATAACTTTCTGAGTAGTTTAGCGATGTCCGTCCGTCCGTCCGTCTGTGTGTCCATGTAAACCATTTAATCAAACAGGTCGCAAATATGAATATATTTTGATTACGTTTGGTATATAAGCTTTTATCTGCCAAAGGACGAACGCTATTCAAATACGTGAAAATCGGTCCAGGGTCAGACCTAGTCAACATACAAAAGACCCCAATAAAATCGACATAAATTGCCATAAGATCCAAACTATCACATAGATCTTAGTCAAATTGGGTTTGTATATGTTTATTGTATCCATTAATTAGTAGTCCAAAAATAGTACCTATGGGACAACTCTTAGTCATAGGCCCCATATAGAGCTGCTTCACGATCTTCACTTAAATCTATCAAAAAACAAAAATATTGCACTAATTCTTCTCAAATTTTGTTTGTATATATTTTTGCAAAATACAAGAGACTTTACCAAACATGGCCAGGATCGGTCCATTTTTGGGCGTAGTTCCCATATAGATATAGCATCCGATATGAACTTTTTCATATCTGCAGCCAAAAAAATTAATAAAAATCCCAAACAAATTTGGTTTATGCTCATTTTCTATATCCAGTTAGTTGCGTCTAAGAGATAGGGTCTCTAAACACATGGTGCAGGGTATCATATAGTCGGTCTAGACCGATTTTAATTTTCTCACTTGTTTTTTATCTTGGTGTTTGCTTAGCTTTTCAGGTATAAACATTCAATTGGAAGTCAAAAATTAAAGAGTGCACCTTTAAAGAGAATTTATACTTAGAACGGAAACGAAAGAAATAAAGAGTGATTTTTAAAGAGCTATAGGAAAGTTTTCCAAAAAAAAACACATAAAATTCAGAAAAATGCATGAAATCTTTATTTGTATCAATAGTGCGGTCCATATAATTTAATGTTTGAAGATTATTTCATACAAATTCTGACCGTGACTGCGCCTCAAATGGTCCACCCGCATCGTCCAATTTTGGCATACTCTTTCCAACATTTCGGCCGATATTTCACGAGTAAATGCTTCAATGTTGTCTTCCTATGCGTAAATTGAAGTGGGATTGTCTGTGTAGACATGAGCTTTAACATAGCCCCACAAAAAGTAGTCTAAAGGCGTTAAATCGCACGATCTAGGCGTCCAATTGACCGGTCCCGAACGTGAAATAAAATGTTCACCGAATTCGCCTCTCAATAAGTCCATTGTTGAGCGTGCCGTGTGGCATATGGCACCGTCTTGTTGAATCCACATGTCATGCAAGTCAAGCTCTTGCATTTTGGGCAAAAAAAGTTGGATATCATCTCTCGGTAACGCTCACCATTCACAGTTACGTTACGATTCGCATCATCTTTGAAGAAGTACGGTCCAATGATGCCACCAGCCCATAAACCGCTGTTTTTTTCTGGATGCATTGGTAGCTCTTCCAATGCTTCTGGCTGATATTCACTCCAAAATCGACAATTCTGCTTATTTAGGTACCCATTCAGCCAAAAATGAGCTTCGTCTCTGAACACAATTTTTCGGTAAAAAAGCGGATCTGCGGCAACTTTCCAAGAGCCCATTCACCAAAAATTCTACGTTGCGGTAGGTCGTTCGGCTTCAATTCTTGCACCAGCTGTATTTTGAAAGGCTTCGCACCTAAATCCTTCCGCAAAATTTTCCACGTTGTTGACTAACAGAGGCCCAATTGCTGCGAACGGCGACGAATAATAAATAAATAAAAAATTAACACTGGCCGATACAGCTGCAATATTTTCTTCAGTTCGCACTCTACGTAAGCGTGTTGGTGGTTTAATGTCCAACAATGTAAATTTGGTGCGAAATTTATTCACAATAGCCCGAATAGCCGCTTCAGTGGGTCGATTAAACTGACCATAAAATGGAAGAAGTGCGCGATGAAATTTCTTAACAGAGCACGCATTTTGATAATAAAATTCAATAACTTGCAAGCGTTGTTCGTTTGTAAGACGATTCTTGGTTAAATTATAGACCAAACTGAAGATGTTTGACAATGAAACAAAACACGAAACGTGCGTCAGCTGTTTAAACTAGTGTTGCCAAAAAGATAATAGCTACAAAATCACCCTTTATATGATGAACTAGGAAATATTTTTAAAAATGTTAACTCTGCTAAACTTATTTAGCATATATAAAATTAAAGTTTAAAGTTACAATTCGTAGAACTCCAGTAAAAACGTTACTTTTCAAAGAAACATTTATTTTTTTCCAAATAAAAATTTCCAAATTCATTGCCTCGTACTCAAGAATACTTTGGGTTGTTTTTGGCTTTATTTTTTCAGTCATTTATGGTCAGCGATTTGGAGTAATTGGCGAAAATTGATAAGAATAAGAAAAAATTAAATTTGTTTAAAGATTTTATTCAATAAAATTGGTCCATCTTGATTTTTATTTATAACTATATTAATGAAAATTAGCTAGAATTTTGTTGAAGAAAGATATGACAAACCTCGAGTAATAGCTGAAAAATTAAAATAATATAAAATTTCATAAAAATAAAAGTTGGCCCAAGAACGCTAAACCAAGGACCATATATTATAGGGGCATGTATGCTTGTTGTCCTCTCTTGCATTATTAGTTTTCTTGCTTAAAAATTTCAGTTTGCACATCTTCGTTACGTATGGTCCTTGCTCCTATTTGAAGATGCGGTCAACCGCTAAATGTATATCATGAACTTAACGAGTATAGAATTCTTTCGGAAAAACGATTAAAATATGGAATACAATACATGATTCTGGGACTCGATTCTGACAACTGCACCTGAAAGTAGCCGCAAAAATAAGAACTTCTCCATCATTAGTTTTTTCAAGTTGGCTGCTATTATAATTTTATGGCCATATGAATTTTTTTGCTCAAGGTGGATTTTTATCACTTTTTGTATATTTTAACACGGTTATGGCTCAGTAACGGAATATCTCTTTTGTGTCCGAAACAAAGTTGTAGATATTGGTTAGGAGACAAAACACGGAACAAACCTACCCGAAAAAAGTGCACCCAGTGCCTTAAAAATCTCAAAAATATTTTTTCCCCCCCCATTTTTCCCAATTATCAACGTTTGTGCTAATTAGCTGGATTAAAATTCTACAAATATGCTGTTTTTTGCTTCATAAACTTTATCTTGCACGAAAATAAAAATTTCAATTCATATTACAGCTATTCTTACACAGCAAATATGGGATTTTTTTTGTTATCTATGCATGGAAACAAAATTTAGAACATTTTCAATTATTGTCAATATCCATCATCGTTGAAGTTTACGCTATTTTTGGGACGATATGACCACAAACGTAACAAAAATAATCTAATTTTGGACACTTGTTATATTCCATATTGAAATATTCTTCTGATTTTAAAATGTAATTCACTCCGAACAAAAGGGTTGCTTATTCCACAACCCTTGTGAATGAACAAAATAAAGGCACTAACTAAACACGTATACGTATACGTATTATTATTGACAATAATTGAAAATGTTCTAAATATTGTTTCCATGCAAAGATAAATAAAAATCTCATATTTTCTGTGTAAGAATAGCTGTAATATGAATCGGAATTTTTATTTTCATGCAAAATAAGTTTAGAAAAAAAAAAAAAAACAGCATGTGTGTGTATTTGAAATCCAGTTATTTAGCAAAAAAAATATGAAAATGAGGCAAATAAATGGGGAAAATGGGCATTTTTGCGATTTTTAAGGCACTGGATGTACTTTTTTCATGTAGGTTTGTTCCACTTTTTTCCCCTATTCAATATCTACAACTTTGTTTCACACACAAAAGAGATATTCGGTACGGCTACCGAGTTGTAACCGTGTTAATATATACAAAAAGTGATAAAAATCCACCTTGAGCAAAAAAAAATCGTATGGCCAATAAATTATAATGGCACCAACTTAACAAAACTGATGATGCAGAAGTTCTTATTTTTAGGGCTACTTTCAGTTACACATCTCCGAGTTGAGTCCCAAATCAATGAGCTGAAAAATGTTGTTCTGTGTCATATAGAAACCCTTGCAAATGAAGATGTTTGCAAAAATTTTAAAAAAATTTTAATTGAAATAGATATTTATAATTCGATTTAAATCAGGAAATAAATATATATGTATAAATAATATGACATAAGTACTTAATAATGTATAACACTATTGTGTTGGTGCCTTTCAAAAACTATAAATAAATAAATAAAAGCAGCCACCTCTCTAAATTGGTAATGATCGTAGAATTTTTATGCCTAATAGCCTTATAATAATAATTTCCGATAAGAAGTAAATTATAGAAATGTGTGACAATCCCACTCAAACATAAAGTTGAAACCATATTCTGAAACTGGATAAATGTTATTCCGAAGAATTTCGCTTTAATGAACATATATCATAAAATACTTATTTTAATATATTTATTTTATTTATTTATTGTTCGTTTAACTTATAATTACAAATTATAAGAAAACGTAGTTGAGAGCAATAGCATCGTAGGCCTTCAGCTCTTTGTATTAAAATAAAATATTATAATTTATTTAATAACTTAAAGATAATACGTATATACATATTTACATGTTTTATATTTCATTGTAAAGATTTGATGTTTTGAGAAATTTAGTCAACAGGGCAATATTATCTATAGAAGGATGGAACAGTGGATACAAAGGGTCGGAAATTTGAAATATAGCTTTACGGGAGTTATTAGTTTTCGGGCAGTCACAAAGGAAATGTGATGGATTTGTGGGATATGAGATGTTACAGTTACAGAAAGGTGTGGTGTTGTTATTAAATAAATGTCCATGTGTGACTCTAGTATGACCTAGGCGTAATCGCTGGTATTTAGTACAATCTAGTCTACTAACATTCTTCATATTGTCGTTCATGTAGCTGTAAATGGTTTTCATATTTCGATTAATATTTCTATACCAGGTAGACGTTGCGTCAAAAATTAGATCTTGTTCATTTTCTAAATATTTTCTGTCAATTAATGATAGCAAGTCTTTTCGATTGAAGTTTTGAGTTAAATGTAAAGGATGTTTCGCAGCAGCCTTGGCTGCAAGATCCGCAAATTCGTTTCCCTTTATTCGGCTGTGTCCAGGGACCCAAATTAGCATAATTTTTGGAGATTTTGCAGTTAGAGTGCTCCTAATGTTGGAAATGTAATACCCATTATTTGAAACATTCTGTATTGCTTGTATTGATGATAGAGAGTCTGAGCATATAGCGAATTTTCCTTGCTTATTCTTCACATATGATACAGCTTCATAAATTGCTATTAATTCGGCCGAAAATATGGAGCTGTGGGTTGGTAAGTTTGAAATTTTAATAATAGTATTTTCTGTTGTAATGCTAAATGTTACTGAAAAATCAGTTTTGGATCCGTCGGTGTATAAAAATTGAAAATCCTTAAGATTATCTTTGATCGTGCTAAACATTATATTAAATTGAGATATATCAGTAGTGGATTTTGACAGTTCATGCAGGGATATATCGATGGTCGTAGGATCTGATGACCAAGGGGGGAGCTGTTTCATCCTGTTCTTAGGAATATGTAAAGGGATGTATAATTGATTACAATTTCGTATTGTCCTGTAAATGGCTGATGGTACTTTGGGTATTTTTTTTGAAATTTTAACTTTCTTTGTTATCTGATGTAGCGGAGTATTGGTATTATATAACAATATACGAACGAGTTTTGTAGTTTCAATTTCTCGTTGTGTATTTAATGGTTTAATGTTAGCTTCAAACAACATATTGTTTATTGGCGTAGAACAGAAAGCGCCGAGTGAAGTTCTAACAGCTGAGTTAATTATTGAATCAATTTTTCTAAGTTGGGATCTAGGAGCTGATCCATAGAGTGGAAGACCATAATTTATTTTTGAGATTATAAGGGCTTTGGTAACTGAAATGAGAGAGATTGCATTGCAGTTAAATATTAATATATTATTGCTGATAAAGTGATAAATAAATAAAAAAGTTTTCACAAATCTCGGAAATTTCGTTTTTATTTCATATTAATGTTAGTTTTTTTTTTAATCCGCTTTTAAATTTAGAATTGTTTTAATAGTCGTAGCGCATTTTCCGGTTGAGGCTCGATAGTTAACATACGATCATCATATTTATGCTATTTTTATTGGATTTAATTTATGGTAGGAAATTTATTTTTTTAAAGGATTACATGTTCTGTTTTTTCTAGTTTTTTCATTTCCTTAAGTAAGGTTGGATTAAGTTCTTTGTAAAAACCCATTTCGATTTTGGCAATATTTTTTACAATATATTTTTTACGGGAGCAGTTATTTTGAAATTTCTATGGTAGAAAAACTGTCGCTTTTCTAACATCTTATGAAGTCTCCTAAAGCAATTCTAGTAAATATTTTGGTTGTTGCGAAACAAAATCTCTAGAAACTAAAATAATTAGTCCCAACATTTGTGGTGTTCCAACATTTCCTAAATACGTCTTTTTTTATATACTCAATCAGGCCTGCATTCACCACCAGGTCAGCTAACAAGTACAAGATCACTGTAGATCAGTGTAATTTGTGAATTTTTACACTGATAAATACAAGTCTGCTAGTACTAGTAAGTAAGGCAATTTAATTTTTGAATAACCTCCCTCAAATCATGAACATACATTTATATTTCTTAAATAAACTTCGGAAACCCCATAGTAAAAATATTATATTTAAACTTTAAAATAATCAAAAGATCTCCACCTCTCAGTTTGCGCATTCATATTTAGTCAGATGTTTAAGGCTGCATGTCAGTTATATCTAATTAATCTAAACATTTGAAATTTTGTATTTTGTATTATTTGTTTACCACCCACCGGAGTATTGATGAAATCCCTGTATCAATATTTAATTCAAAAATTATGAAAACAAGCATCCTAATCATTTCTGTATGTTCCTAAAATCAGGATCTATTATAATGACATATTGTATAAACATGACACAAACACATAATCAATATCAATATTTTATTTTAAATTTTTTTATATGTACGAGTACGGAGGTATGTAAACTCTCCTATATGCATATGTTAGTATACCAAAACACAATAGATACGAGATACAAAAGTACATGCATAAACTACCATCAATAAATATTATGCGAAAAAAAAATACTAAAATAAAAGTATAAAAAGGAATTCTGAAACTGACATCATTTAAAATATACCATGACCAAGAATCATACATATATACAAGTATATATATTATACATATTATACATATATGTATGATTCTTGCTTTGACTACTTGATGAGTGCCTAGTCCCACTCCCACCCCCCACATTCACATACTTGTACATGAAGAATTTAAAATATCTAAGTAAGTATATAATATATCATTTAGATTTACGCATACATTTTTTAAGTGCTTTCGAAAATATCTTCAAAATAAATACTGAAATATTATCATAAATTAAATATGTATGTATATATGTATACTTATTTTAATGGATATGGAAAACCTTCGAATTGTACTCAACGTCATATATTTAAAAAGTCAAAACCATAACATTTTATAAGAAAAGATTTTTTAGCTGTATTTAATAATGATTTATAACTAACGATTATTAACAGTGAATTAGTGCAAATTGGGGTATGGGAATTTGTGTTGATAGCTGTAACAACTATGAAAAGGAGTACAAATTTTATGAGCAAAAGCAGCAAATCAAGGCAATAATAATTACCAATAATTTATGATTGGCACTGATCTAATACCAACATTTTGATGCAGTATACATACAGCCAGATTAATTTAGGAAAACTTAAATATAAATTCTTTATTCATTATTTATTCTTTATTTATTTATTATAAATTCTTTATTCACTAAAGAAAATTATCATTTAAAAGTAAATATTTGAAAGCAATAATAAGTACCTGAACTTAACAAGAGATTAGCTTAACATGATGCAGCTCTGTTTTCTAAATACTAATTTTTAAGTCTCAGCTGTCAACTTATGATTTAATGCGAATAACGCTTCGTGTTTTATAACAAAAGGAATTTAGAGTCGTGATTTAAGATTTCGTTTAACAAAAAAAAAAAAAACATTTAAGGAATTGATTGATTATACTATGGGGGTTCCTAGAGATTTTTTTTTCAAAAATTAGTTAACGCTGTATTAAATTTGTTAACCACAGATATCAACAAGTAAGAAAATTATAGTCGATCTAGACCATAAAATACAATACCCTATACCATGCATTACGATAGTCAACTTTGTGGTGTATAAATAAAAATATTGCCACAAGCTTTGTTTATATATATAATTTTTGCAAACACAATAACAAATTTAATAAACAAACACTCAGCATTGTTTAATTTTATTTATGTGTTAGTAGCAACGTTAAATATATTTTACGCAAAAAATGTTCGAGAGGGTACAAATCTGTAAATGTGGTGAATAGGTAAAAAGAAGTACCTTTCAAATAAGGTATGTTTGGTCGAAATTGGTTTAAAACTAATAAAGTTACTTTTTATAAAATTTTTTCTTTTGTGACCATTAACTGTAGAATTATTGTTGTAAAAAGGAGTTTCCTTACGGGCTAATGATGGTCAAATTTAGTGTAAATAAAAAGATCGTTGTATATGAAATTGCATGCCATGGAAATGAGAGGGAGAGGTGCAACAAAGTTTATGTTGGAACAACAAAAAGAATGCTAGGGACACGAATTGCTGAACATAAGGTGGACATAAACAAACAGAGGGAAACCACACCACTCGCTCAGCATGTGAAAGAAAATAATTATATGGCTAATTTAGACGAAATTAAAATACTGGATAAGGAGAGGAGAATAAATAAACGATATAAATTAGAAACTTTACGCATACAACAGCGATTTGAAAATGCCATGAATACAAGAGAGGATAAAGACAACACAAAGCTACAATATTCGGTTGCAATTACTTAGTATAATAGTTAAAGTTCTGTGATACTAGTGTTAAGATCAATTTGTGATATCTGTGTACTGTGTTGTCATCATTTATTTATTTTATTTATTTATTTACAATTTCTGTGTCGTGATGTCCAGCTTTTTTAGATAAATAAGTGACTATAATTAGTAGGATGTAATATAGAATCGTAAGTTGATCAGGGATTCTAACATTAATTTTCTTTTTCTAAAAATATTCAAAAAATTTGTTTTATATCTATTTTATTTTGTCGCCAGAATTTAAATAAAATTATACACTCCTGAAGAAGTCTGAAAAAAGCAGACGAAACGTTGGGTGAAAAATTAAAATAAATTGATATTTTTATTTACACCAAATTTGACCATCATTAGCCCGTAAGGAAACTCCTTTTTACAACTAATAAAGTTACATCGGTCACAAAAAATCGCCTTACCTATTAATATTATAGCTGTGTATATATGTGATTTACTTATGTATATTAGAGTGGTCCTTAAATATTCAAATGCGATTTTGGGAATACGCGGGGTCCAGCTTGTTACCTTTGTATATAAAACTCATAAATGTGAAGTTTGGGGACAATCGGATAGAGAAAAGTTGCGCCGGAAATCGATTGAAAATTTCAAGTGTGTTTGTATGGGAAAAGTATGACATTCTTTGAGATTTTACGAAAATTTCGTTCTGTAGTTTAGTTTTTCTGACAAGCTGTGGTAAGAATCGGGATAAACAGTAAATTATCTTCTCAAAAAGCTATAAAAATTCAAAATTGAATGAAAATTCGCCAAGAAATAGCAAGTGCCCCAGACCACTCTTGTGCCAAAAAAAACTAGGTCATGAACGTTGATAGCATTTTTTTCAACTTTGGGAATTGATTAAGCCCATATTTTTTTTTGTCTCTGTACTAATAACACAGTAGCACATTTTTCAAATTCAAAATCTTGAAGCAATTGAGACCCCCAAAATCTGAAAGCTTATGATAGTAGAATAAAATCCTAGCTGGGTTTTGATTTATTAGCTAAGGTTTTTTTTAAATTCATTTTTGCAGTATTTGACTGGCAGGAGGATTTTAGTACATTTTTCAAAAAACATGTACTGATTTTTAAGTCTATATCTCTTGAACTATTTAAAATATTGCTTTACCTCTTAATTAGATCTAAAAATCTTGCCTTGAGATAAAACCAAAAAAACAACAACATCTTACTCAAAACAGCAAAACTGTCAAAAAAAATGTAAAATTTTGTCATATTTTTCTACGGTTTTTCACACTTATTTCAGAAATTGCTACGAACTCGACCTGAGAATGTATGACAAGAAGATAGCCAAAAGTAAAACAAACAACTCTTTAACAAGCCGGTTTCATTTGATGACTACTTCACATAGTTATAGCCCCTCAAATTCATCAAAAATTCAATAAAGGACCAAGAAATCACTTTTTATGTTTATCGTAATTAAATATTCTATGCTTTTTTAAATGAAATAGATACAAAATAGAAATAAATAATGAAAATGTTTGGGGCCCTTTGAGTTTTTTATTGAAGACATGTCGCAGCGACATATGCACCGAGTAAACACCGTCAAAAGATAGCGTTAACGACGAAAACTCTTACACCTACTCAACAACATAAGGGGATTAGCCAATGAAATGGGATTAGAATATATCACTGAAGACTGGCGACTGTTCATCGATAGCTCACTCACTATCTTAGAAGCAGTGTTACTGCTTAAAATGAACCTGAAGCCCTCAATGCCTTTAGCATTTAGCACAGACTTAAAGGAGTGCTATGCAACAATGGAAATTTTGCTAAAGGAACTTGTATACGCAGATCATTTATGGAAAATCTGTTCCGACCTTAAAGTTGTCAATATTTTGCAAGGCATAAAGGGTGGATGGCCAAAGTATTATTGCTTTCTATGCCACTGTGACACACGAGCAAAAGTCGATCACTACTCGCACACTTGGGAAAATCGAAAATCGGGAATAAAAGGTGCCACTTTAGACAAGAAAGCAGAGCCACTAAAAAAAAAATATAAAAAAAAAATATAAAAATATAACGGAGAAGTTTTTAGAGACGGTAACAACGTATTTCACTGCCTTACGAAAATTTTTCCAGGACTCAAAAAATCAAAAAATTAAAGCCGGTAATGTACTTCTTAACTAATCTCTTCAAATTTTTATTTATTTTTCGTGCATTTTTATACCCTATACCACTATGTGGTTTGGGTATAATGACTTTGTGCTGCTGTTTGTGACAACCAAAAATATTTGACCTACACCCATCTTTAATTATACCGATCGAATCAGAATCACTATCTGAATCGATTTAACGATGTCCGTCCGTCCGTCAGGTCGCAAATATAAACATATTTTGATGAAATTTGGTATGTAAGTTTTCATTGGCCATAGGATGAACGCTATTAAAATTGGTGAGAATCGATCCATGTTCAGACCTAGCCCCCATACAAATGACCCTTATGAAATCGACATAAATTGCCATAAGATCCAAATTGTCATATAGATCTTACTCAAATCGGGTTTGTATGCGTTTAATGAGTAGTCAAAAAATGATGCCTGGGACAACTCTTAGTCATAGGCCCCATATAGAGCTGCTTCCCGATCTTCACTTAAATCTATCAAAAAACAAAAATATTGCACTGATTCTTCTCAAATTTTGTTTGTATATATTATTGCAAAATTCAAGAGACCTTACCAAACTTAGTCAGGATCGTTCCATTTTTGGGCCTAGTCCCCATATAGATATAGCATCCGATATGAAATTTTTCATATCTGGAGCCAAAAAAATTAATAAAAATCCCACTCACATTTGGGTTATGCTTTTTTCTATATTCAGTTTGTATGGCCTAAGAGATAGGGTCTCTAAACGCATGGTATAGGGTATCATATAGTCGGTCTCGACCGACTATAATTTTCTCACTTGTTGTTTTTTGATAGATTTAAGTAAAGATCGGGAAGCAGCTCTCTATGGGGCCTATGACTAAGAGTTGTCCCATAGGGATCATTTTTAGACTACTGATTAATGGATGTAATACACACATACAACCCCAATTTGACTAAGATTTATATGATAATTTGGATCTTATAGCAATTTAAGTCGATTCATAGGGTCATTTGTATGGGGGCTAGGTCTGAACATGGACCGATTCTCACCAATTTCAATAGCGTTCATCATATTTGCGACCTCCAGTTTGATTACAGCCTTTACATGGACACACAGACAGACGGACGGATGGACGGACGGACGGACGGACATCGTTAAATCGAATCAGATAGTGATTCTGATTCGATCGGTATAATTGAAGATGGGTCTAGGTCAAATATTTTTGGTAGTTACAAAGAGCAGCACAAAGTCATTATACCCAAACCACATATTGGTGTAGGGTAAAACAATGCCAATCAAATATGGTTTATGCTAGTATTCTGAATCAAATTAGTTGGACCTAAGAGCCTTTTTCTAAACGCATGTTATATGGCATATTTTTTTTTACATATTTTCATTGATTTGGTCTTAAAGTGTTCACAAAGTAAGCAGAAGGTTTTATTGAGTAGTAGTGTCCTTAATATCTGCAGTTCCTGAAAGTAAAATGAAAATTGTACGAATATTTTGAATTGGATTAACTTTTCTACTGTATATTTTTAGCGACATTTAGTATATTTATTTTCAGCTCAATTCATTTTTTTTTTGCGTTGATAATTCATTTATCGATTTTTTGAACTACTTTGATTATAACCGCCAGTCTAAATTCATAAAATGGAATGACCGTACTATATTTTTATAAATACATATATACAAACAAATCTGGGTTAAACTTATTATATTTTCAGTCTTTTGATAGAGCCAATTACATATCGTGAAGTAAATTATTCCCATCAATCAGAATAACAGAGAAAAAGAAAGAGAAGTAGTTGAGTAGGGTTTGGAAATTTCTAAAAAGTAGAAGTAATTTAGCAATTTTTATTTTCTAATTGTTCTTTATTTCTCTTCCGACAAAGGCTGGAAATACTGCAATGAAATTAAGTTTTAGTTTGTGAATTTCAAAGTGAAAATAAATTAGAATTTAGAAAAATTCAATATTAAGCAATACAAACATTTTTATTGTTCACAAAAATTTTTCTGTGCGAAAACTTATTTGATGCAACAACACATCTATCGGTTTCTACAACCGAATTAAAATAAAAATTTGTTGCCTTACTAAAAGACAACACAATTAAAACAAGTAAGATAATTATAATCGGTCTAGACCGACTATACGATACCCTATACCATTCGTTTAGAGACCCTATCTCTTAGGCCCAACAAATTGGATATAGAAAATAAGCATAAACCAAATTTGAGTGGCATTTTTATTAATTTTTTTGGATGCAGATATGAAAAAGTTCATACCAGATGCTATGTCTATATGGGGACTAGGTCCAAAAATGGACCGATCCTGACCATGGTTGGTAAAGTCTCTTGAATTTTGCGAAAATATATACAAACAAAATTTGAGATGAATCAGTGCAATATTTTTGTTTTTTGATAGATATAAGTGAAGATCGGGAAGCAGCTCTATATGGGGCCTATGAGTAAGGGTTGTCCCATAGGTTTAATTTTTGGACTACTCATTAAAGGATGCAATAAACGTATACAAACCCGTATATAAGATCTATACGATAATTTGGATCTTATGGCAATTTATGTCGATTTCATAGGGGTCGCTTGTATGGGGGCTAGGTCTGAACATGGACCGATTTCCACCAATTTCAATAGCGGTCATTCCATGGCCGATGGAAGCTTATATATCAAATTTTATCAAAATATATTAATATTTGCGACCTGCAGTTTGATTACTAATCCGTTATCTTTTGAAAAAAGAAAAATCGAAAACTAGTAATTTTGTGCATAAATATATTTAGGAAAATGTAGGAAATTTAAAAAAAGTGGTACAATTTGCAATAGTGTAGTTATATATATTTAAAATATGTTATTAAGAAATGCTCAGGAAGATATGAGACCATTCAGCTTAGTGTCCCCCAATTTATATTCTCCAAAATATAATTTGTCCAGATAGTGATTCCAGCTTCGGTTTGATAACTATAGGTTGTATAAATTTCTTACAATATAGGAAAAAAACATTTTAGAAACATTCGCCGAGAGTACCAGCGAATGTGGCCCAATAAATGATTCATTCGTTACAGATTCATTGGAATCACATCCTATCACACCGAAAATAGCAAAAAAAAAAAACAAATTAAACAGATTTGAATGACGTAAAAAAAGCAAAAGCTTTAAAAAACGAGGTAAGGAATATTTAAATGCATGTAGTTGTGAAGAATGAAGTGTTCGCAAAACGTCTCTGAAGAAAATAGAGTGCAGATGTGGCGGTCAAAATAGAAATAAATTTGTATACGCATTTTATGTATGGATTTCACGTAAACTTAACATTGATATTGATAATGAAGGCGATAATGTTCATCCACTCATTGAGAAATGCAAAAAAAAGCAAACATACAAATACAGATTCCAATGGAAAGAAATGCTAAGAAAACCGCACCATTGCATGACGTAATTGAAATGGAAAGCGAGGATATTTTAAATTTCAAAAAATGCACTAAAAATACAAAAAACTAAAAACCGAAAGCATCCAAAATCAGAAAAGTTAAGGTATCCAAAGACGAAAATTATAAACTACTATATAAATATAAATTCGGCGAAAATTTTTAGGCAATTAAAAGATACGTCGAAACCAGAAAACGAAGAAAGAAAAATTTGACTCCTCAAGAAATACCAAGAGCATAGTCGTCCCCATTTCGTATTGCTGACGAAAAACTAAAAGATCTCATATATTTATGTAGCCAAAATTTGGTTCCAAAACATTACTAACGTTTCTACAGAGAATTAAGGAGCGTAATTGGTAACGAATATGTGTTCATGTCTGAAAACAATACTTGAAAAATCGTTCACTTATCCTTACCTACTTTTAAATAGTTGTGTGTAACTTTTATTGACAGATAACAGTTTTAGAAAAATTAGATAATTTTTTGCTTTATATACTAATAACTCTATAATATTAATAGGCTAGGCAATTTCTTGTGACTGATGTTTTGTTCTACCGTTTTGTACCAATTTTGACCAAACGTATATTATTTGAAAGGTATGTATTTTTAGCCATTTTGTAGATTTACAGATTTTTAAACTTTTTCCTTTATTTTAATAAATTGCATCTAACGTTGCTACTAACACATACATCGAATTATACAATGCTATGTGTATGTTTATTAAATTTGTTAATGGGTTTGTAATTGAAATTAGTTCGTTTTTTATGTTGATTTGTGAGTTGGATATAATTGATTAGCATACTTTTAGGGTCTTTATTTAATGAAAAAATAAAATTTCCTAGAATTTGCGCTTGAGTTTCGAGGGTAGGAATCTGCTATTAAAAATTAAAGACATACTTATGTAGTTATTAATTCCCATGTTTTACTTTTATTATTATATGTTTATTCATAAATATTATTTAAATACTTTTAGTTCGAATTGAAGTGAACTGTTTTTGGTATTATTTCATTTTTATATCCATAAAAAAAAATTATCACGTTTTTAAGAATTATTTCGTTTTTAATAATAATTTAAAATGTACGTTCGTTTATGAAGGCAAATCAAATTTAACGCTTCAAATATTTTCCAAACCAAGCAGTGATACGTATACATGGATGATCAACGAAAACATTAAGGAAACATCTGAAAGATGCTAAGTTGACTAACACGACTACTTGATAAATTTTTGTGCGTCCTAAAGAATGCTATGTCACTTTTAAGTAATAGAAACATAAAATTTTTAAAATTGGAAAGCGCGAAAAAAAATTTATTAAATTTTTGATAAAAACAGTAAAAGACTGAAAGTTCTACCTCATATAGTTTTCGAGATATCGCACGTAAACTTTAAGAGCTTCTCCTGCAAAATTCACTTTTTCGACTTGGCATGTTTGGAATTGAGCTGTCGATATCACTATAAAACGATGCCAAAGTTTGTTTTTCAATATCCACAAAATTTTCTAATAAATTGCTTCGAAAAAAAGTATTTTTACAATCGTGCTATGTATGTTTAAAATTATGAAAAATAAATAATAATTTTTGTTATATGGTTCATTATTACATGTTTGCATGGTATGCTTCCACTGTATACATAGGTACATTATATTACCATATACGCACTTTTGTGGTTGTTTATTACAAATATTGATGCTAGATAAAAACCAACATTTACACACTTCCTAAAAAGATAATAAACCAAATTTATTCACTTACCGTCAACGATATGTACTCGTACAGATGTTGGATTTGCATTTGAAGGTGTACATGTGTAAAGTCCAGAATCTTGTTGTATTGCCTTCTGTACCAATAGACGACTTGTGGTTAAAACACCTTTTTCCGTTACTAATGATATACCGCCTCGTGGTGAATCGAAATTTATGACCTGTTTTATGTTTAAAGTCAGCCAGATAAATATCCAAGTGAAGCACACACCCACACACGATGTATAAAAAGCAAACAAAATGTTATAAAAATAAGTTAAAAATTCAAGAATAATGTATATTATATTTTGTTAAAAGATTGTTTTTTTTTCAACGAGGCCCGCAAAAATAAATAAAATCGTTGAAGATAATTTGTTTTGATATTATGTAAATTTTTATATTTCTGTTGCGTATGGTCGAAAGTAATATTTTGTCATGTGTGTAAAATACCGAAAACATGTCACATTTATTAGTTTGACATTTTACTTAATATACTTTTACTTGGAAAATATTCGTATAGGAGGGGTCCATATATTATTTTACAGTTTATGTAATTTTTATATTTCCCTTGAGTAATGATATCCCTATAAAGTAATAAGGATGATAAGATCAAGAAAGAGACCCTTATCATAAGGTAATCACATTTTTTTTGTACAGTTAATGTCACATTTTTATGACAGTTATGTTATCACATGAGTAAAGTTTGATTTAAGGTGTTTGCTTCTGTTGCTTTTGGGAGGGAAAACACACAACACAGAAGACACTAAACTATTTAAACATTTGGTTAGATATTTACAAAAGGTCACGTTGTTAAAACAAGTTTAACTGCGGGAAGAAATTATTTCAGATGTTCTTAAGGTATGCTTTATTATTTAACTTCTTGTTAAGCCTTATGGAAAAAATTACATATTTTGTTCTTAATAACGTGAGGGTGTTATTTATTTTGAAAGTGTTAAGTTACCCAATTTTAATGCGATGTAATGCTGGCATAATTTTAAATATATTCAATTTGTTTCCATTTATATTTTCTTCTTCTTACCTGTCGATTGTGTGACCAAGTTACTGATGGTGGTGGTTCAGGTGCAAATTTGACTATACATGTCAGATTTATGGTTGAACCCTTGTTAATGTGTAGTTCTGGTCCCCCAATAACTTCTGTTACAGGTTCTGAAAGTGAACGAAAACACAATTTTGTGGTTATTACAAGACGAGTTATAATAACAAGATTAATATGTGTTTTTGATATTTCATATAAACATATATTTCATATCTTAAATTTTTGAGATGTTACTTAAAGTATTACAGCAATTAAAGCCGTTTTTATATTTACACAAGTACTGAGTTGATTGGATTTTAAAGAAATAAGACAGTGAAAAACCTTTTGAGTGGTCTAAGAAATTTTCTCGCTAACCTTTTTTTTCAACTTCTCTTTAGAAGTTGAAAGGTTTACAATGATGCAGGATTTTTTAAATAAAGAAAGCAAACATTTTTAGGATTTTATTATTAAGAGAAAAGTATCGATATTTTATATAAAATAAATTACATTGACAATAAATAGGTCGACTGTATATGAAGATATCCATGCCAAAGACGTGTTCGGATTGGGATTCAAATGAAGATCATAACATTACGTCTAACTAAGTAGAAAGTAGCAACAAGAAATATTTTTAGATACCGTTATCGGTTTACTCGTTTGAATCTCTGTAATTACTTCCTACAGAGTTGTATAAAAAAGGAGTTAAGCCTAGATTCCAACCTGCAAGTAAGCCAAAAAGAGGGTTAGGGTTTGCAAAGGGTAAATTCTATTTAAAAAGCAAATTTAATGAATGTGTGCTTAAATAATTGCTTCTGTCCTCGAATGTAGATGTTAATTTTCTAAAACTCTTTTTGACATTTTTTGTTTAAAATTGCTGTGTAGTAGAATAGTAGGATATCGCCAATTAAGATTAAAAATTACATTTACGTTTTTATTCAGAATAGCCTAAAGCTTTTTAATATAAATTTTTACACAACTCGTCGACCGCACCTAACAGCCGTTCGTCATAATTGGACATATGTGCATTTTGTATAACAACATCTTGTTTTTGCTATTAAGTTTATACTTTCGATTTAATAGAATTAAAATAGCTCTTCCACATTTTAAAACTTTGTCATAGGCTTGGAGAACATGGTGTCTCTACAATAGATTCTTATCAAAAACTAATCCCAAATATATGATGGTATCCAATACGGGAATTTAAAATCTTTGAATGATGAGGATTGTTTGTGGAAATATTTTCGGCGATCTGTTATAAGGAAAAATAGTTGACTGTGGTTTTTCTTGATTTATTTTTATTATCCATTTGGTTGAAATATTTAACAGCATGAATTGGTTCTTTTTCATATCGCTACTATCCCAAATAATAGCAGTGTTATCTGCATAAAGTGCTGCAGATTGATTTTTTTTGCAATTTAAAATCGGAATTATATATAGCATATAATTTGGAGCAAACAATTTTAAGCACTTAAATGAATATGGGAGCTAGATCTGTCAGACTGGGGGGTTTTTTTTCTGTCAAGCCTAATTGGAAATATATATTTAAAATGCTTAGAGTTTAAGGGCCGTATGACAAAAAATCAAAGTGTACTTCAAGTAGCATTTATTGTATATTTTTCATTGTTGATAAAGTCTATTTGAAGTTCACTTTAATTGTTTTGCATACGGCCCTAAAATTTGAGAGTATAACAAAAAATAAAACATGAATTTTTGGAAACTTTATTAATTGTAAGAAACAAATTTTAATTTTCCTATGGGAACAGCCTGTAATATGATTATTTTTCTACAACTTAAAATTCATTAAGAAAAAGAACTATGTGACTCCGATCACAGGGGAGATGTGTAAACATCTAGTAATTAAAGATTTTTTATGTTAGAAGTATTCGCACTTATGCTTTCAGCATATTATTTTAAATTTGGAGTTGTTATGCATTTAGCTTAGTTTAATTAGTTTTTATACTTTTATATTGTTCAGTTTGTGAATGTGTTATACTTTTTGGTTGTTGAATTAGTTGTTATACTCTTTGATATTGTTATATTTGTAGTAGTGTTACCCTTGAGGGTTGCTGAATTGTCTTACTCTGTTTTTGTGATTGTACTGTATAGATGTTTACACATCAAAAAAGTTGTAAAGAAAATATATATATTGTAAAATCGGGCTAATTTTTATTTTAATTGAAATATATCAATAGTTATTTTTATATTTGTAAACATCTATACGCGCATGGAATAAATTTCTATTTCACAATATAATCACAAAAACGGCGTAACATGTGAGTTTACATGTTACGCTGTGAGCCGTAAGACAAATCGGTGTGACTTATGATTGCATTGGTGAAAAAATTATGACATAAAATTGCTTCAGTTAACTCAAAAACCCATTACTGTAAAATGTTAAAAATTTCACAATATAAACGTATGACATATACATAATTCAACAACCCTGTAAATTTGATTTAAGTGATGCATAGATGACGTTTTCTGTTTGATTTTAAAAAAGTGACATAACAAATGTTTAATTACTACATGTTTACACATATCCTCTGTGATCGGACTAACACGATTTTTTTTAAATAACTAGATACTTTTAAAAAATTGATTTTTTTTTTTATTATTATTATTTTTTTTTTTTTTCAGCCACAACAACAGCAATTAATTATACAATTGAAACAAAAGTAAATTTTGCATATTAATTACAATATTAATTGCATTATGTCTGAGAAATGACGTCAAATCTAACAAACTATTTAAAAAAAAATTCGCTTCCGAGCATCATCTCAAATATAAATAAAAAGTGCAATATATAGAATTTACTAACCATACATCACATATGGCAACTCCTACGAAACTTTAGAATAGTGGAAATTAGAAGTATAAATGAAAAAATATTTAAAAAAAATAATTCAAAAATAACGAATATTTGTTTGGACAGAGTTGTATCTTCTAAAATTAATACGAAGTAAAAGCTGTATGGTATGAAATCAGCTCGTAGAGCTGACTTTAGGTGAGTGTGTTAAAGCGCAGACCAAAAAGTTCAAGTACGAGTGAATGTAAGATAAATGCAGGTTCAAACCTAATGGCCACCCTAAGTAGAAAAAATTTCATATAGAAACAATATACTCAATTATAACATAACAATTATTACAATGCTCAATAAATCGCTGATGAAGGCTGAAGTCCCAGAAACCGGTCCGATTAAGAATACAGTGTATTTATGAATTTTTTAACCATATGCTTTATTCTTCTCTACCACGCACCATTGAAACAGCAATTACAGTTAACACTCACAAAATACAAAACTTGGTTATCAACAGTAAGAAGAACAGCATAGAAAACCCTTTATTTACATTTTCATGAAAATCTAGGGAAGTATTGAACCGATTTTAATGATTTTTAATTGCAACCTTCGGAGAATGCCAATGACCTATTTTTACTTAAAATGTACTAACCAGCTTCCACTTGAGGGTCTGATCTTGATCCGCTCAGACGGTCAGATCGACATCACTAAATTGAAAAACATTTTTATTTAAGATTTTGTAAGCAATTATAAAACATAATTAAAAAGAAAAAAAAACGATACTCAAAAACAAATAGTTTTGTGTAAAATAGTTAAGATCAGTGCACCGATTGGTGATTTTAACGCTCAAACAATATAAGTATAAAGAGAACAATGGGAAAACGTGGATTAGGGCGGCTGACAGAATATAGAGAATTGCTAGTAGAGACATGTACAACAAAAAACCTTGTTATTGGTGCCACGCTGTTTCCTAACCCAAGGCTGCATAAAGTGAGATGGGTTTTTCCTGATGGGATAACTGAGAACCAGACTGATCACATTAATATTAGCAGAAAATATCGAAATTCACTTCTAGATGTGCGTAATAAAAGAGAAGCCGGTGTCGCAAGTGATCATCATCTCGTAATCGCAACCATCCGCATAAAAATTGACGCCATTAAAAAGGACACAAAAATCTCTCAAAGAAAATATAACGTTGATATACGAGAAGATATATGAGAAGATCGCTTCAGACAGACAATAATAGATATTAACACAAGCTGCAGAAAATCACCTCGGATATAAGAAAAATTCCCATAAAAAGTGGATTAGTGTTAAAACTTAAAGACTGGTGTTGGAAAGAAAAGACGCTAAAGCCTCAATTAATAATATTAGAACGAGGTCATCCAAAGCATTGTGCACAATCGCCTCAATCGAGTAGTTAAGCAGAGTTCCCGGCGTGACAAACGAAACTGGGTTAATAATATCGCTAACGAGGTGTATGGCGAAGCGAATTAAGAGTTTAAAACCCACTGTTAATCCAATAAAAAACGATGCTGGAGAACTCGTTACCTCCAAACAACAACAATTGAGACTTTGGTAAGAATTCTGTACCACTAGTTTGTCGTCGTCCCTAACCATACTGCAGTCAATATGCAACTGTGAATCATCGATTGCCCCAATACTACTAGAATTTGTAAAGCAATAATATCACTGAAAAATAACAAATAGCCTGATATAGATAATATCTCACCAGAGCTGCTAACAATTGACGCAACAATGAGTGCCTACTTACTATCGTCAATTATAAACCAATTCTAGTGCACGAAACTCCTCCCAGAGGAAATAGCTGAAGGTGTCATCATAAATTTACCAAAAATAGGAGGTGTAATAGCCCGTAAAAATTGGAGTGGTATTACGCTTTTGAGTATGATCAACAAGAATTTCAACTTCCCTTCTTCCTGATCTTAGGAAGGAACAAGCCGGTTTTCGTGCTCAGAAAGCCTGTGCTGATCAATCTCATAGTCTAAGAGTGATCATAGAGCAGTCTGTAGAACGAACGTCACTTTTGTAAGTAACATTTATGTGGTTTGAGAAGGCTATTGAGACCCTGAATCAGGCGGCCATATGGACCGCATTGCCAGGCCAACAAATCTCATCAAAAGTCTATGAAAACGCTCTCTGTCATATTCTTCATGAAAAAAAAACTGAGCAACAAAATAAACATTAACTGCGGTGTACGGCAAGGATGTGCATTATCTCCCTTGCTTTTTAACTGTATACATGGCGTAGTAATGGATAGGGCAATATCTTATAGAAGAGAAATCACTCAGGTTCTCCAAGGCAGACTGGAGGACCTTGACTACGCTGATGACATTTGTCTACTTACTCTTACCTTTTTAGACATGCAATCTAAGTTACCACTATTGCAGGAAACTGCATCATACGTTGGCTTGAAAACAAATGTCAGCCAAATTAAAATAATGCGAAGAATCGTAAATAATGAACAAATATTTACCGTCCAGAACCAATCGCTTGACGAAGTCGATGCATTCTGTTATCTGTAAAGCATATTGGATAAAAGTTGAGGTTCAAAAGCTGACAGTTCCGGCCGCATTAACAAAGCCCAGCAAGCATTCGGCAAGCTCAAATCAGTGTGTAACTCGCTGTACGTATAAAGAAGGACACATCTAAAGATATTTGATTCGAATATGAAATCCATGCTGTTCTATGAGTGCGAGAGATCGAATGCAACACCACGTGGCATACATTCAGTGAAACCAAGTGTAGAGATTTTTCCCTTTTTGTAGGGAACTTTTCACAAAATTTGACATGTAGAGAAAAAGGGAAAGATTTCTAACTTTGTCGATTTGCAGGGATTTTTTTCCATCACAGATTTTTTTTAACAACTTAAAATTATATATTTTTAAATTTTAAACTTTAAAATTAAGAACTATATTCTTTTTATTTTAAGTGCATCAATACAAATTCGTTGTCTGGTAGTACCTCTATAATATGAAGTATGTAAATATGTGGCATCTTTAATAACAATGACAAGTAAAACACACTTGTTTTGTGCATTTTTTTTTTATACATACATATGCTATCTTTGCAGGCCTCTTCGATTTTGATAAGTAAGTTAAAATATAATAACTAACATTTAAATATCTATAATATTAATAGGCTAGGCGATTTTTTGTGACCGATGTTTTATTCTACCGTTTTATCCCGATTTTGCCCAAACGCATATATTTGAAAGGTATTTCTTTTAAGCCGTTTTGCAGATTTACAGATTTTTAAATTTTTTCCTTTATTTTCAGTAAATTGCATTTAAAGTTGCTACTAACATATACATAAAATTTTACATATAATATGTGTGTTTTACTAAATTTGTTAATGTGTTTGTTAATGATTTGTTATCTTTATTCACAATAATAATAAACCAAAAAAGTGTTGGTTTGTGAATTCGCTAAGTTGAAAAATAAAGTTGCCTAGAAATTGCGCTGGAATTTCGAGAGCTGGAATCTGCTAGTAATATATTAAAATATAATTAGTTTTAGAAGAATGTTCGATTTATCTTGCGACGGTGCTGAATGCCCACCAAAAAATACAGAAAACAACGATTTTGCACAAGTTAGTTGAGGGACGAGAACCTAATGGGATGGCTGGAGTAGGTCAAAAAAGACGATTTTAAATACAGAGCACAATTTAGCTGTCCAAGTTATTGATCACTTAATGCCCCTATTAAAAGAAATTGTACCGTATTCGTCCATTATAAAAGAATGCCAATTAGTTCGAAATGTTCGAAAATTATTCTTAACGCTTTAGCCAGAGAAGAAAAGGAAAATCTAATCTGAAAGCTTAAAATATATAAATTGTCTGTGTTACTGGATGAAAGCACTGATGTTTCTTTAAATAATACGATGTGTCATCTTGTAAGGTATTATGACGAGGAGGTAGAGAAGACTTTTGTGCGGATGATGGAATTAGTTCAGGCGGGAGCTGATTGTACTGCTGAAGCACTTTAGGGCCTTTTTAAAAATGTATTTTATCACTCAGTATTCCCTTTGATAATATCATTGGACTGCGTTGCGCGTCTAGACTTTCCGACGAAATAACAATCAAATATATATGTATGCCACTCTGCTGCCATTATAGCAAACAGATCTTGTCTTATGTTGCCACGAACTCCTGCAGATTTGGTAAGACAAATTACAACATACATTTCCGGAAGTTCAAAAAGATGTTCTCAGTTGGAGGAGTTCCAAGAAATGACGAACGAAGAAAAAAGAAATATATTAAGAACATCAACGACAAGGTGGCTATCCCATCAAAAATGTATCGAAAGGATATTCGATAATTGGCAGGTTCTAATAGAATATTTTAAATTTGCGACTAAGCAGGACACATTGAAATCAGCAGTTGTTACACTTGCTGAACTTACAAATGAGTGTAATAAGGCTTACTTATTTTTTTTTTTCTTTGAAATACATGTTTAATTATTTTAACTCGTTAAATGCACTTTTTCGATCGAAAAAATATTTTTCAGAATCAACAAAATTTTTATTTAAACTTTGCCAAAATTTTATAAAAAAGAATGCCTAAAGACTGATTGTGCCATGCGGTCACCTCATATTTCATTGCCAATAGATGACGTTTATGTCGGCAGTGAATGAGAAGAATTGTTGAAAAAGTTTCCAAATTCTAGCGCTCATCAGATAAAATCTGATTGCGTACAATTCTATATAACTGCACTTGAAGAAACGCAAAGAGGACTGCCACTAAGTGATAAGACAATTTTCAAAGAAATTGAATTTTTAACTCCTGAAGAAAGCCGATAGCCTAAGTTGCTAGTGCTTTAACTTTAAGATATATTATAATTTGAATTGTAATAAATATCTAATAAAATAAAATAAAATAAAAAATAAAACTCCTGAAGAGGCCATTGGGAATAATTACCAAAGTGTATATCAACTTAAATTGTTATGCGATAAGTATAAAGTTGACTTAAATTTACTAACACAAGAATGGATAACTTTGTTATATAATTTTTCTGAATATCAAATGTTGTCTAAATAACCCTATGAAATCAACATATATTGCCATAAGATCCAAATTATTATACAAATCTTAGTCAAATTGGGTTTCTATGTATATATTACATCCATTAATCAGTAGTTCAAAAATGATCCCTATTGGACAACTTTTAGTCATACTTCCCGATCTTCACTTAAATCTATCAAAAAACAAAAATATTGCACTGATTCTTCTCAAATTTTGTTTATATATATTTTTGCAAAATACAAGAGACTTTACCAAACATGGTCAGGATCGGTCCATTTTTGGGCCTAGTCCCCATATAAATATAGCATCCGATATGAACTTTCTCATATCTGCAGCTGAAAAAATTAATAAAAATCCCACTCAAATTTGGTTTATGCTTATTTTCTATATCCAGTTAGTTGGGCCTGAGAGATAGGGTCTCTAAACGCATGGTATAGGGTATCGTATGGTCGGTGTAGACCGACTATAATTTTCTTACTTGTTTTTATGTTATTCTTGTGGTATTCTTACTTTTGGTGTTATTTTTATTCGTTTTTATGTAATGCATTGAAAATGAACAAATTAAAAATAAACTTTTATTTTTTGAAGAATTTAAAAAGTAGTAAAGGGAAGATTCTTCACATATTCTGGCCTAGAACAATCTCAAATTATTATCTCTGGTCAGAAACTGGTCAACAAGGTATCCAAATTGAAATCCGCAAAATTTTTTCCAATGCTTTTATTGGCCATAAGACAAGCGCTGTTGGAAATGGTTAAAATCGGTGCATGTTCAGACCTAGCCCCCATACAAATGACTCCTATGATATCGACTTAAATTGCCATATACAAATCTCGGTCAAAGTGGGTTTTTGTGTGTTTATTACATCCATTAATCAGTAGTCCAAAAATAAACACTACAGGAAAATCTTTAGTCATAGCCCCATATAAAGTTGGTTTCCGGACCTATCAAAAACCTATATATTTCACAGATTTTTCTCAAATTTGGATTGTATAGGTTTTTGAAAAAATATTGTTAGGATCGGTCCATTTTTCGACTTAGTCGCCATATAGCATCCGATATGAACTTTTTATATCTCTTTACTAAAAATTAATAAAAATGTATGCTTATTCTCTATATCTAATTTGTTGGACCAAAGAGCAGTAGTCTAAACGTATGGTATTAGATATCGCATAGTCGGTATAGACCGAGTATAATTTTCTTACTGGTTTTTTTTTTGCTACAGATTTTTGAGAAATCGATTTTTTTTTTGTCTCAGTGATTTTGTAGTTCTTCCGGACACTTAAGTTTAGGTATCTATAAGAAACTATGAGTGTTTAACGGAATAGCCACACATTTTTAACATTTTGCGTTTTCGCAATATTGTGGTTTTACGATTTTTGGTTCTTGCGATTTTAGCGTTATTCGATTTTTCTTTTTTTGTAATTATTTTGCTTTGTAGAATCTGCCTTTTGGTGTTCTTCGTTTTTGCATTTTTGAGATTTTGGCTATTCCGATTTTGTGTTTTTCCGAGACAGCACTTTCAACGTTTTGCGCTTTAACGTTATTTTGTATGCCGATTTTGAGATTTTTATACTTTTATTTCTGTATACGCTTTTACAATTTTCCATTTTGTGTTTTTTTTATGATTTTTCGTTTTTGCGACTCTGCTTAAATTAAAAATAAAATCGAGTTTTCGTACAATTTAAAAAATTATGTTTTTTTTAGGCTTAAATTAAAATATACGTGCAGTGTCACACACTAAATCAGTGAATCAGCAAGTCAGTAATAAGCATGACTCTATGTAATAGTATGAAATCGTCGGTGTGTTTGTTTGCAACGACTCCTCTCTGGAACCATACTCGTAAGAGCTACAGAGCTATGGTTTATACCATAGGTTTGGTTCGCGCTCCTCAGTGTTTTTTAATAAAAACAGGAACAGAATAAAGGTCGTGACACATAACACATATCTAGAAACTCTTTCTGAGCTCAATAGTTATAAAGAGCATAATCGAGCCAAAAATAGCCATGATCGGGCAAAAAAAGACGGAATAAGAATAAAGAACATGATACTGTCCATACAAGATGAATATCTAATATAATCTTTCTAGAGTCCGCATATTTATAATATCTTTGGGCAAATATTCTTATTAAATAAACGGAATATTTTAAATCCATGCAAAAAATATATTAAACACTGAAGGCTGGGGCGAAATAAAGTTTGTCGAGAGCCGCTAGTAATTATATATTTTCGATACAAAAATAACATAGAGATTATAAAACATTCATTTTATTTATTTAAATACATATTAAATACATATATTTATTTATTAAATTTGTTATCGCATTCAACAAGACAAGAAACGATTTTATTTCATTATTATATCACTTAAATTATAATTTTCTTTTCTTCTCTAATGAAGTAGAAAAAGCTCTGTTTCCGTCTTTTGTATATTTTATCCAGAGTTGTTTCGGAATGCCTTAATCTAAACCACAAATATACGTTATAGAAAAAGGAAGCAAATTTATAAGGCAAAAAATAAAAAAATAAAAATTATTTGTGTGCTGGAAACTAATTTTTGTTTTGTGTCTCTATAGAATTCATAACCTTACGAAATACTTTTAATTTGGAATATTAATACTTTGGCTAAAACCGAAAGAAAATAAGCAGATAAAGTTGTTAGCTCATGCTGTTATCTGTAGTTTAGTCCTGTTATTTTGACTTTTTGTTGATGCTTAAATTCTTCTTAGATTTGGTTATATCTGTGGTAAGCGGTTTTGATAAATATGTTAAGGGAATTTAGTTTCGAATCTTATTTCTTCTTACTAGTTTTTTCTGTGTGTTTTATTATTTATTCAAATTGTTTGGGGTTTGAAGATACCAGCAAAATCGTTGTTAGTTATTTATCATTATTATATATTTAATAATTTTTTTCTTTTTTTTTTTTTTTTGTGAAAATGACTTGTATATGAGTAATAAAAGCAGAAAGGGTAACTTTAAAAATTCTTTAAATTAAAAGAGAAAAAACATAAGAAAATTTCTACTCAAATTCATCAACCGTATTGCAAATATATCCGTAACAGATTGAAAGTATTTTTCCATACCCAAATAAATATTGTGAAATTCTAAAAATTCCTCGATAGAGAAAAGCTCATATTGGAAATCTTATGCAAAAAAAAAAAAAAAAAAAAAAAAAAGAACAATTTGGAAAATTATAGTCGGTGTAGGCCGACTATATAATATCTTGTACCAAATTTGAGTGGCATTTGTATTCATTTGTTTGTATTGATGATGTATTTACATGGGAACTAGGTCCTGACCATATTTGGTAAAGTCACTTATTTTTTGCAAACACATATACAAATCAAATTTGATTTAATTGATTAAGTGAAGATCGGGAAGCAGCTTTATATTGGGGCTATGACTAAGAATTATCGTATATTATTTATTTTTTAGCTACTTGTTAATGGATGTATGATACACACATATTATAACTTCACCGAGATCTATATGATAGTATGAATCTTCTGGCAATGTAAGCCAGTCTCATTTGTAACCGTACTAGTTCGGAACATACAGCGATTTTTACTAATTTCAGTGGCGTTGGTCCTATCAGCGATAAAAGCTGACGTACCAAATTTCGTCAAAATATATTCATAATTGCGAACTGTAGTTTGTTTTTATGATTTATATTAACGCACAGACGAACGGAGAGGTGTATGGACATCGCCAAGTAAACTAAAAAAATGATTCTGAGTCGATCGGTATAACAAAACATGTGTTAGTTAACTTTTTTTTTTGATAGTTACAAATATCAGCACAAACTCATATACCTAGACCACATACCGGCCAAGAAGTACCCTGATCACATACCGGCCAAGAAATAGCAAAAGCCCCAGACCACTTTTGTGCCAAAGATCACTAGATCGTGAAATTTGACGGAAATTTTTTCAACTTTAAGAAATTAATTAATGCCATCATTTTTTTTTTTTTGGTCTTTATACCTATGAGCACTCAGATATGAAGCGATGTTTTATTACAGCGTTTTTAACCTATTGCGTAATGAGACCAAATATGGAAAAGTTTTTAATAAAATTTTAAAAACTCCTTTTAAGATTTGTTAAATATATGTTAGGGATTAATTGTGTGAAGTTTTATTTAAATTTCTCTGTCAGAATTTTTTTTACAAAGAATTTTTTTTTGCGGATTTCGAGAAAAATTGGTTTTTTGTGAAATATTCCCAAATAAAAGAAAATTTATTCAAAAAATTCAAATATTTTGTAAGCGCTGTTGACTTTTTAGATGTGATGCTTAAAATATAATAACCAAATGTGAAAGTCTTCCATGCTAAATATTTGGAATAAATCGCAAAACGTTAACCCATTGCTTGCCGAGGCCAAACTTTGAATTTTGGCATATTAAAAAAAATTACTTGTTCTAGTAAACTAGGCGAAACCCCTACAATGGATTGAGAAATAAATTTAACTGATTTTTATGATTTGATGATTATGATGACCCTAAGCTAGTATAGGACGTCTAAATCAAAAAATTCACAAATTTTGCAAATACTGCTGAATTTTGGACCATTTTAACCCTAGGAGCACATAAGTGTAAGTTTTCGGAAAATATAGCACACCTTTATTTCGGTTAAAACTCACCTTTCACTTGGAAAAACAGTTTTTTATTAATTTTTTTTTTAATTACAAAAAAACAAGCCTATTTATCCGTAAATCAAATACAAACCCTTTTAATATTTATGCGACACACTTTTAGTAAGTCATATTATCACTGACCTACCCAAAATGCGGAAATCTTAAAAATGCTAAGCAAAACATAGCAAAGCTCGATAGCAAAATTCAGTATACCTTTATTAAGTAGAGTAAACTTAACACAAAACCAAAACGAACACTGTAAAAACTAATTTCTTAGTGGATTTATGGCATTTCAAATATGTGTGGTTTTCTGTACATGTGCAAGTACAATGGCCAATAATGGGTTAATGGCTTACATAAAATTTTTCTTTTGAAGACACAGTCTATCCAAATTTATCAATACATATGTAAAATGGCATTTAGAGTCCAAAATATTTCAGGACTCCTATATTTTACAGAAATTTTAAGATATTAGATTCCATAATAACGGATTTGGATGTGAAATTATTGAAAAACAAAATTGTAATATGTGACAGCTAAACACTTTTTTTTTAAGATATCTAGACTAACAAAAAAAGTATGTAGGGACTTTATTATTAAAAATTAGAGAATTTTTTAATGAGGAACATTTCTCATATTTTGGAATCTGAAATCATATCCTTAAGGCTATTGTAGAAAAATTGTAGTTCATATATTATCACATTTTTTTTTTAAATTTCTGATACGAATTTTAATGGTTTTAAAATATGAAGGTTTTGTGTCAAATTAAGTGAGCTACAGATTCCAAAATCTGTATCTTTCTTTTTAAATTTATTCCCTGTAGGTTTTTCTAGTTTTTCTAAAAAAAATGTTACCATAATTGTTAAATATATACAGTACATTAGTTTTGAAATTCCCGATTAAGGTTCATCGAAATGTAGCCCGCGTAAGGTTTCAGTTGAACGACACAGTTATAACAAGAAGGGCCACGCTAACGTTGTTTTTCAAGTAGACGTAAACAACAACCACAATATTGAGTATGCTTTTATACTTGTCAGCTTCACACCAAACGACAACAACAGGTATGCAGTTTAGGTATAAACTGCAGTTTAGGTATAAACTGCATACCATTCAATACCAACAAAAAACAGTGGGTATACATCCACTACAGAAGACAATGAGAGTAATCAAACTCTTTATGCAAAATCAGAGGTATGAAGGCGGACAAAAACAGTATTAAGGTTTAATATTATCGCACCAGCCAACGAGTGCACCACATCCAAAGGAAAGAAAACACCAGGATACACAATAATGCCAAAAACAGCAGAAGAGGTAGCAGCCATCATACATGGGGACGTCATCTTCATAAGCGATAGCGAGGAAGGTATGATCCATACCACCCACCCTCGGAGGTAAGTTCCGGGCCGATACCGTCTTCTTAGTCCACGGTAGAGTGGAACGCGACAACTGGAGAATGTGGAAATGAGAAACTACTCACCTCATCACAGGCAACAGCAAAAGACAATGAAAATGATTCGCGGTTCTATATGGCCTGTAAACTGGACCACTACATCTGCCGGCACGTAATCTCTTTTGCATATTCAACTTAGGTCGACGCGGTTTAAGTATTGGTGGTTGCTTGTCAAATTTCAACTCTTCCAACTTTTTGTTCACATGCACAATGGATTTTTTAAGTACCTGTGGTGTAACCGGCATTGTAGGAGGTTTCCTTTCATGGTGGATAGTAAGATTACGTCAATATTTTATTAGATATGTCTGAGGAGTGGAAAATGCTTTAGAAATGTCACCTTTTGCGGTTTTTCAACAATTTTTTTTTTTTTTACTTGCGGCAGGTTTAATTTATATTAGCTGTTGGCAGCATACTGCCCTTATTTTCTTTATTTTCTATGTATTGCACATATGCATGTACTGTAAAACTGAAAAGTTCAACTGTTCTCAACCATTATCAATTCAACATTGAACTAAATCTCCATCAAAATTTTTTTCTGTATAGGAGCATACTGTGTGCAATATTATTTGTAATTTTGACATCTTCCGTATGAAAATTATATAGAATTAACACGTTGGGTTAAATCATGTTCTTTAAAATATCATGGAGGACATTTTTGATTTAGCTTATATGAATAAGGTATTCATATTTTGTGAATATTTACTGCCACTTGACTTTAAATGAAATCAGCAAGCTGTTGAAGTTATTCAGGGGGGGGGGGCATTTTTAATATTATTCTCATTTAGCTTTAAATGAAAGACGCATAACTTTTTCATTTGAGATTCTTAATTTAAAAATAAAATCCTTACGATTATTTATGGAGCACTATTTCGTTTAAATGACTTCAGTGGCTAGAACATTAGTAGCCCATATGTTCAACCCAATTTTTCAATATATTTTTGGCACTATGGAGCTGTATTTTGACAACGACTGTATTAATTAGTTTTTTCAGTGCCTCAGTTGGGGTCAAAAGCCAAATGCCACCCACAAAAAAGTTCGAAGATTTTACAGCTTGGGTGGCGCAACATCCTGTTGAAGCCAAATTTTGTCCATATCTTCGAAAATTGGTCACAGATAATCAGTTATTATTTCACTCACCGTTCACTTTAACGCATTTACCCCCATATTACAACTTCGAAGACAAACTGCCAAATTATACCGCCGGCCCAAAAACCATACCAAATAGATCTAGAGTGCATTTGCTCTTCAACAGTCCTGAGTGGATTCTCTATGCCATAATTTAGCTTGTTGAAGTAACCACCAAGATGAAAACGAGTTTTCTCAGGAAATATGAGATTTCGGTAAAATTTGTCTTCTTTCAAGCGTTCGTTTGCCCGATTATAGAACCGAAGACAATGCGAATTTTCCAATAACGATCCAGTTTCGCACATTTGATCCAGTTGCGCACATTTGACAAAATTTTCTTCTTTTTTATAGAATTTTAAAAATAATTTTCGCGCACTTTCTGCAGAATATTGACAAATTTGGAAATAAGTTTTAAATATTTCTCAAATTTCGTAAACCGAATATATCATACTAACCTCTTACCATAACACAGGTGAGTATAGTGTAGACTTAATCAATATAATCAGTAGTTGAATATGCAAACAATAGAGGGACAATCCTGTGCATGTAGTCGATTCAGATCGCATAAGCATTTGGAACGAAATTTCCATTCTTATATCTCATGTCTTTTGCAATTTAGGTTAATTTTTGTTTGATGTCCAAGATTATTGCTCCTTTTAGTTTTCATTTTTCAGTTTCACACAAAAATTTAACTTTTCATCCTAGTGCGTATGATTATTATTCACAAATAATTTAACACTGACACGCCCCGTGAACAAACAATTATTTGAGCTTTTTTGCAACTCAAATATATCGAAGACCTTAATAATGTAGTCTTTTTCTAAATAATGTTTCTCTTTCCCAATTTTCCATTCGCCTTTAAAAAACAAATCACATTAACAATAGCATCATTATAAATTAGTGCCAATGACGCCCTTCATTTTATTTTAGTTTTCCTTTTCTTTCTCCTGTTATAAACTGTATTCTTGCTGTTGTTATATCCCGACAAAAAGGTGTTTCATTAAAGCCTAGGCAAAGCCTTCTTGCTTATAAGTGCGTGACCAAATTGTAAATTATGTACTTATTTGAGTACTCTGGACATACACACATTAATCAGAAAATGTAATATTGCTAGTATTATTCAACCAAATGACAAAACATAAAAAGGAAATTATAAAATTATATCACAATATTAATATCTAATAACCTTACGGCTAGTGAATTATGAAGGTAAAAAGGAAAATAAATTTATCTTATTAAATCATTATAATTAAAATTTCAACATCTTTACATTTAAAGTACTTTGTGTAAAAAAAAAATTAAATAACTAAAGGGTTTAACACTAGAACGATAAGTGTGGGGTACACACAAAACTAGTAAAACCCAAAATCCTGATTGGTAAAGTACTAGGGATAATACATTTTGTTAACAAAAGGAAGTAGAACAAAAAAAAAAAAAAACTTACGAGAGAAAAGTCAACTTGATCCTGACGAACTTATAAAGTTATACGATAATTTTTTAAACTTAGTAATTTTAAATTGCCATAGTTAAGTAAATTAAAAAAAGGCAATTAAGAGTATTACAGTCGGTCCAAATCGATTAAATGATACTCTATATTATGCATTTATATAGTACTAGCAGTATACCCGCTACGTTGTTAGCGTAATTATTAAGTTAATTATTTAAGCCATAATAATATTTAAAATCAATAAGAAATATAGTGTGAGTGACAATATTATGGAAACTTTAAAGAATAAATATTTTCGACGACTTAGACTCTTTTATTAATTTACACATTTGGAAAAGAAAAAATATTAACATAACTTCAGAAACAATTAACATTTTAATGCTGTTGACAAAACAATGGAAACCTTTACTATATAATAGCACTGTGGAATAAAATGATGGTCATGATCTAGGAGGGTGGATGATTCCTACACTGAATGATTGCATTAATTTATTTCAGTAAAACTCCCGAAGCGTTTAGCCGTGTTATGGCCATTTAAATATATAATTTTCTATACAACACTATTCGCCAACAGTATGCTAACTCCAGTTCATGCATTCTTTATCAAGATTAATGCTACAAGACGCCTTTACGGCCTTATTCATAGAATATTTCTCACAAATATTATTTTGCCTACGACCATCACTAAAATCATTTATTATTCTGGTTTGGTTCGTAAAACTTTATTCTTGCCATTATTGCAGAATTTTTAAATATTTAAAAGAAATTTAAAAGCTTCCACTGTTTTGGCATCACTAAAAAAATATTTCTTTAGCGTTTACCTATTTTTTATACCCTATACCACTATGTGGTTTGGGTATAATGACTTTGTGCTGCTGTTTGTAACAACCAAAAATATTTGACCTAGACCCATCTTTAATTATACCGATCGGATCAGAATCACTTTCTGAGTTGATTTAACAATGTCCGTCCGTCCGTCCGTCCGTCCGTCCGTCTGTGTGTCCATGTAAAGATTTTAATCAAACTGCAGGTCGCAAATATGAATATATTTTGATGAAATTTGGTATATAAGCTTTTATCGGCCATTTGATGAACGCTATTGAAATTGGTGAGAATCGGTCCATGTTCAGACCTAGCCCCCATACAAATTACCCCTATGAAATCGACATAAATTGCCATAAGATCCAAATTGTCATATAGATCTTACTCAAATTGGGTTTTGTATGCGTTCATTACGTCCATTAATGAGTAGTCCAAAAATGATACCTTTGGCCTCATATAGAGCTGCTTCCCGATCTTCACTTAAATCTATTAAAAAACAAAAATATTGCACTGATTCTTCTCAGATTTTGTTTGTATATATTTTTGCAAAATACAGGAGACTTTAGCAAACATAATCAGGATCAGTCCATTTTTGGACCTAGTCCCCATATAGATATTGCATCCGATATGAACTTTTTCATATCTTCAGCCAAAAAAATTAATAAAAATCAGACTCAAATTTGGTTTTTGCTTATTTTCTATGTCCAGTTAGTTGGGCCTAAGAGATAGGGCATGGTATAGGGTATCGTATAGTCGGTCTAGACCGACTATAATTTTCTTACTTGTTTTTTTATTGTGTCTTTTTTAACAAATGTGTTACCTTCCCATATAGAACACACAATAGTGATTTCGTAAAAATATATATAATTTTATTACTATGTGTGAAATTATTAAAAACAGAATTGGCAAATTTTGAAATTTGTAAAAATTTCCGATGTATTGCCACCTACAATATTTAAGTACCACTTTTTATTCATAATAGTTCCGAAAATTATTCAAAAATAATATTATTTGCAATATCGATGGCTTAGTTTGGAAAGGAAGTAACTCAAGCCATAGTACAAGCGCTACTGAAATTGGTGAAAACGGCTGCATGTTCAGACCTAGTCCCCATTTAAAAAAACCCTATGATAACCACTTAACTCCCCATAGGATCCAAATTATCAAATTGATCTCTGTCGAATTGGATTTGTGTGTGTTTATTACCAAAAATAAACCCTATAGGATAATTCATTTAAACCTATCAAAAACAAAAATATTGCACAGATTTTTCTCAAAATCGGTTTGTATACGTTGCTGCAAAATATAAGTGACACATATGGTTAGATTTTGTTTATGATTTTTTTAAACCCAATTAATTGGACCTAAGACCAATTCTCTAAACGCATGGTATAGGGTATCGGTCTAGACCGACTATCATTTTCTTACTTGGTTTTTTAAGAAAACATACTTTCAAAGAAAAATTTACCAGTTGAAAAGTATCAGTTTTCCCATTTTTGTTTTTGGCCGTTTTTTCCCCCAAATGCTCGAATTAAAACAAAATTTTATTCTTATCAGTTGTTTGTGTCTCTGGTTGAATCTACATATCAAATTTCGTATTCCAAAATTACTTTGTAAAGAAGATACAAAAAGGTACACTTTTACACTTACGAGCCATTTTGCCCCCCCTCCCCCCTTTAACCTCCGAATTTCCAAAAGATTTCGTCTCATATGATGTTTCTATCTTTAGTCGAATCCACAAACTATATTTTATATTGGTTTTTTTAAAAGATACCTGATGCATTATTTTTCTCCTCTTTGGCCGTTTTTCTTCTCCTACACGTTATAATAACCGATATATTCATCCTTGATGTGTTTAGTGGGGTCTGTATACCAAAATTCATAAATATAGAATAAATATAAAATTCATGAATATATTAAGAATATGCAAAGGTACCATTTTTACCCCCCTTAACATCCGAATTTCCAAAAGTTTTCATCTCATCGGGTGTTTCTATCTCCAGTTGAATCCACAAACCATATTTTATATCGCTTGTTTAGACTGATACCCATGTATTCGGTGGAGTCTGTATGACAAAATTAACACACAGAAAAATAATTCACCAACTGAATTGTTTTAAAACTAAACAACTGAATTTTTGATTGTATCAACAGAAATTTTATAGAAACTAACCATTTTGTATTGTGATAAAAAATTTACTGTTGCGGCAATAGAATTGCAATTGCAAGCAGCTCAAAATTCGGTTATTAATTTCATCGCAATTTGGTTGGCAATATATTTGGTAGCCACAACGAATCTGTTTTCTGCGGGCATGTATATAGATTAATATGTTAAGAAGATACAAAAAGGCACCATTTCCCCTTTTTGGACATTTTTACTCCCCCGCATCTGGTGTTTCTATATCTAGCGGAATCCACACACCATATTTCATATTCCTAGATTCATTTGTTTAGAACGTAACAAATGTACACTTTTTCCCCTTTTTGGCCGTTTTTCCATCCCTAGACGTTAGAATTAGCAATAAATTCATTCTGGTACCCACGTACTTGGTGGAGTCTATATACCAAAATTCATATGTATAGATAAATACGTTAAGAAGATGCAGAAAGGTACAATTTCTACCCTTTTTGGCGTTTTCCCTCAATAAATGGATGAATTTGGAAAAAATTAATCCTGAGCCAATATTCGTTTCCCGGATGGAGTCTATACAACAAATTTCATATTCCCAGATTGATTTAGTATCATTCTCCCCTAGTTTTATCCGCTTTTACCCCCTGAAGATTCAAATTTAAAAACTTTTTATTCTTGGCCGATGTTTGCGTCTCTGGTGGAATCTACATATCGAATTTCCTATTCCTAAATTACTTTGTAAAGAAAATACAAAAATTTACCCTTTTACACTTACAGGCCGCTTTTTACCCCCTTTGCGTCCGAATTTCAAAATGTTTTCTTCTCATCTGACGTTTTTATCTATACTGAAACCCACATCCTATATGGGACTAAGGGAAGCGCTTGGAAAATGCATGCTAAATTATGAGAAAATGCCAGTTAAGTCTATAGGAAATGCGTGCTAAATGGTAAAAATGCATGTCAAAAATGGCAAAATGTTTGCTAAATTTGGGCAAATTTATGGGAAAATGCACGCTTAAAATGGGAATTTTTCTGTTAAAAATGAGAAAGAAATTGCATGCTAAATGTAGGGAAATTGCATGCTAAATGTAAGGACATTGCATGCTGAATTAAGAAAAATAATTTTCAAAGCTGCAAATAAAAAATTTTTTCGAAAAAACAAAAACATGCACATGACATGCATTTTTACAATTTAGAATGCATTTTCTATAGACTCAACAGGTATTTTCCCATAATTTAGCATGGATTTTCCCATTTCTGTACAGCAAAACCAATTCTCTCCATTCTATATTTCATATTCCTTGATTTGTTTTGTTTAGAAGATACCAAATACCCTTTTTGGACGTTTTTCCTCCCCTAGACGTTAGAATTAGCAACAAATCATTATTGACTGATGCCCACGTATTCGGGTCAGACTGCGCAACAAAGTTCATATATATTGATTAATATGTGAAGAAGATGCAGAAAGGTACAATTTTTACCGTCTTTGGCCGTTTTTGCCCCTTAAAAGGCCGAATTTCGAAAAAATTAGTTCGAAGCCACATTTGTTTATCGGATGAAGTCAACACACCAAATTTCATATTCCTAGATTAATTTGTTACCATTTTCCCACTTTTTGTCCGCTTTTACCCCGTTATTGTACGAATTTTTAAAAATCCGTTCTTAGTGGATCTTTACGCCGGGAGAGGAACTTACGGTCGAAATTTCAAGCTTCTGGGTCGAAGGGTTTGGGCTGGGCGGTGCTGGTCGTCCTCGCAAGTCTTATATATATAGATAGTATAGGTCAGGGTCTACTGAGTAATAGGTATAATGCGAAGAATAGACAAGAATCAAATTTACAGTTTTTAATACATGCAGGGTTTGGGACTCTTTATGTGATAATAAGGAAGTAGGAACAAAGCCAGGCGTATCAGTCCAAGCTATCCACTAATTATCTTTAATATTAATAGGCTAGGCGATTTCTTGTGACCGATGTTTTGTTCTATTGTTTTATCCCGATTTTGACCAAACATAAATTATCTGAAAGGTATTTCTTTTTAGCCGATTAGCAGATTTACAGGTTTTAAAATTTTCTCCTTTATTTTGAGTAAATTGAATTTAAAGTTGCTACGAATACATACATAAAATTATACAATGCTATGTGTGCGTAATAAAAATGAGTTTGTTCTTCCTGTTGATTTGTGAATAGGCTATAATTGATTAGCATACCTTTGGGTCTTTTTTTAATGAAAAAATAAAGTTTTCTAAAATTGGCACTCGAATTTCGTGTGCTGGAATCTGCTAATTATTATTAATAGACTAGACGATTTCTTGTAACTGATGTTTTGTTCTACCGTTTCGTCCCGATTTTGACCAAACGTAAATTATTTGAATGGTATTTTTTTTTTAGCCATTTTGCAGATTTACAGATTTTTCCTTTATTTGGAGTAAATTGCGTTTAAAGTTGCTACCTACATATACATAGAATTATACAAATGCTATTTGTGAGTTTATTAAATTTGTTAATGTGTTGGTTAATGAGTTTGTTCTCTTCATTCACAATAAAAATAAACCATGAAAGTATTGGTTTGTGAATTGGCTCAGTTGAAAAATAAAGCTGCCTAGAAATTGCACTCGAATTTCGAGCGCTGGAATCCGCTAGTTATTATTATACTAAATTATATTTTCGAGACTTAAAGTGACAGACACGCCTCCAATTCGCCAACGATTAATTTTGTTTGTTTATTGTTTCCATATATATTTAAAGTTGTTTACTATTCAATTAATTAGAAGAGAATGAATGATATTTTATTTTGGTTGTTGTTTAAATACACAAAAATAATACAGAAGACACAAACGTATTGAGCGAGAAAAATAAATATACATTGAGTTTAAATTATAAAGTAGAAAAATGACATTCAACTGAATGGAAAAAGAAATAAAAATTTAACTCATTTACAGTGGCAATAATCATTATGACAAACAAATTATTATTCAACAACTAATTATAACAAATAATAATGTTTTTTTTTTTTTGACCTAAGTTTGTTAACGTTTTTGTTTATTTATTTTTTCGAGCTAACTGGTCGGTTTTTGTTTTTATGCGAATAAAAAATGCTTCTTATTAGAAAATAATAATTTTTTTTAGGGTAAGGACCGTTTTTTTCAACAAATTTTAAAATTTTTTTAAATGTGTAAACATCTATACACTCAGGGAAGTACAAATCTGTTTCGCAACACAATCACAAAAACAGCGTAAGAAGAAAGAAATAAGACAAGAACGGTGTGAAGTGTGAGTGTATTGGTGCAAAGATTATGATATAAATTATTTCAGCTAATTCAACAACCTCTGGTATAACAACGTTAGAAATTTCACAATATAAACGTATAACATATAACTCAACAACCCCACAAGTATAGCGCTATTAGTAATATAAAAATTATTTCAGCTAATTCAACAACCCGTCGAAATAATTAATAATAATAAATATTTTTTTTTTAATTAGCTGAGCTCCTGCAGTTGTTTGCTATAAGCGATACATAGATGACGCTTTCTTTCTCCCCTTTCACACAGTTTTTCTACCATCACTTACTAGAATTTATATATTTAAAAATACTGAAAAAATTTGTCAAATATTTTCAAACGTAAAAAATGCAATATCAAAAATGATACTGCACCATAGCACGACTGAGTAGACGGTGTCTGCACCATCTTTGTCTTCTTTAGAATTCATCGATGAGTTATCTGTTCATTCAAAATTTTTAAATTTAATGTAACTTTAAGTATCGAACAAACTTTTTCAGTTATTTTTAATATATAAATTCTAGAAAGTAAGATTAAAAAAAGCAGTTTTAAAATTTGTTGAAAAAAATTATCCTTTACCAAAAAAAAATTTTTTTTTTCAGTGATGATGTCTGAAAATCAGACGAACCGTCTTATAGTGTTGTACGTTCATAAAAAGAGCGGGCAAACGTACTAGACGTTGTCATATCAGGTTGTTATTTGGTATGGATGCTTTTTTTGATGTAAAAAAGAAAAAAAAAATTATATCATGAAAATTACCTCATAAATTCACCTAGCTCCCCTATACTGTTATATTAAAAATTCTTATAAAATCAGCAAATTGTTTCAGTGTACTCTAATTTGGTATGAGCACTTCTTAGCATGACCCAAACCCACTTACCAAGTTTAATTTAAATCCGACCAAAAATACCCCTAGCTCCCCTATACTGTTATATAACAAACCGTTTAAAAATATTTTCAGTAGCATCCTTTATCATTTATCGAAATAAGCTTCCAGATTAAGTTCTTTTCCTTCTTATTTATATCTTTTGCAAGCCATCATTTCATACGTAGCTGCTTTCTTATTTTATAAAGTCACCCAAAAAGCAAAAATTTCACTTATATTAATAACCACAGCCACTTAAAATCTAAAAAAAAAAATGCAAGGGTCACTCTGGCTCACTTAGCACCAATTTTTTTTAAGATCGTAATTACTTTTATCAATTTCAATTTGTAGTTTTTTTTTTTGCCAACTGGCCTCAATAATGTCCAATGGACGCTGAGGCACTACCACTGTAATGAATATTTTTTATGTACAAATTTTAATCTTATATATTAAAAGAATTTATGAATAAACTTTGCATTCAAGATTTTTTTTCAATATTTTTCTTCTCTCAAACCTCTATAACTAGAGTTGTAATTAACGTAGGCTGTTGACATAGGTCTAGGAACACTCAGTGGATCAAGCTCCTTCTTTTGAGCTATTAACTGCTTAAATTCGTTGGGGTTTGAGGAAAGTTATGCGTGGAGAATCAACTTTACTTTTACTGTACGTTAACTTATCTTGGCATATTTTGGTATTACTGTACGTTAACTTCTCTTGGCAAATTCGTTGGGTCTGAGGAAAGTTTTGCGTGGACAATCAACTTTACTTTTACTGTACGTTAACTTTTCTTGGCATATTTTGGCATTACTGTACGTTAACTTCTCTTGGCAAATTTTGGTATTATATTATAAAAATTAATATAATATAATATAATATAATGCTGTGGAACAGCAGGGGTCCCCTAGTAAATTATTTAAAAAAAAAAATGTAATGACAAATCATCAACGGTTCTTAAGTTATAGCTGAAAAATTAAGGAGACACACATCGAGATAAGGAAAAATATAAATGCTTATAGAAATATACTGGGAGTGCAAAACACTTTATAGGCTTTGCTAGACTGCACTATAGGAAATTTTACCCATTTTTTTGACCAAAAGTCAAAACTAAAATTTTAGCAAATTTTTTTTTTTTTTTGCTTTAATATAAAAAAAAAAAAAAATAACAAAACTTGTTTTGCTTGCAATTTCTATATTAGTTATCAAATAACGATTGAGTGGAGTAAATTTTTTGATAGTTTGCAATAAACGTATTCATAATAATAATTTATAATTTTTAAAAACTTAAAAATGGATATGTGATATGTTGATGAACTCATCTATTAGACCGATTAAATTGGAAAAATTGAAGTTACCTTAATAAGAACTTATGGAATTATGAATTGGAATTTAATTTGGACTTATAAAAAAATGTTAGCACATGATAGCCATAAAACCACAATAGTTCTCTAGAACAATCAATTACCTTCCGAATTTAATAAATTTCAGTAGTGCGATTCAGTAAATTCTTTTAACGATAATCGAATCGTTAAAAAAAGAAAACAACAATATTATCGATTTTGGTATTCAGTAAAATTTTTAAACGATATTCGCTATTGTTAAAAACAGCTGTTGTTCTTGTCTAAATGACAACAATTTCTATGTTGTTTATTCAGTCATCAAAAAGTTAAATTTTTAGGTTGAAATGTCGTCATACGTGAATAAAAATCATAATATAATGCAAATATTGCTTTTATTATAAAAACATTTTATATAAATAAGAAAATTAAACAGCATATTCAATTAATTATTTTATATTCAAATAAATAAACAAAAATATTAATAAAAAATAAAGAAATTACACACAAACATAAAATCATCCTGTCAAACACGAAGTGATTTATTTTTTTTTCCTATTCTTCTGTGTGTTTTCCGCTTATTTTGACTGAGATGCCACTCGTTTACAATTTAAATAAATTGAAAAATTGATTTGCCGATTATCGTTAACGTGTAGTTAGTGAATCACTTAATCTTTAGTGCAAAAAACAATAGCTGTCGATATATTTTGCGATTGTCGGATCGTTGAAATTTACAGAATCGCACTACAGCTGCGGATATCTGCAAACTTAAAAAAAAACGCATTTTTTCCAGGTGACTACTGCGTGCATAATGCAGAGTTATTCAATATATGGCGAGAGAAACACAACGAAGGTGACAAAAGAGCCGCGATTTGTGCCTATTTCTTTTCATACAATGCTCAGAGTGATTATTCCGTAAACACTAAACAATATATGAAGGAGGAGCCACGAATATTATTTTCAAATATGAATATGAAATGGCATAAAAGCTGTAAAAGTTTGAAAGTTTTTAAAAAACAGCATGCTATTTGGCTTAAAGACGATACTTCGATAAGAAAATGTGAATCGCAGTCTGCATCCACTAAATCGAAGACTGGACGGCTGCAACTAACTTTTTGCCAAAGATCTGAGAGAAAAAAAGTTGCGGCAGAAATCTCTAAAGATCGAAATAACGAAGTTGAAATGTAATCAATTAGATTTATCAGTGGTTTTAAAAGAGACTGTCAGTTCTCTAACTAGGGCTGCGAAAGTGCGAAAATTAATTTCAAGGGCAATAGCTAAGCTATCTGCTGAAATTAGCTTTTCAAAAGAGCAATATTGCAGTATAAGATATGAAAGCAAAATGAGAAATTCTGATATATAGTATATTCTCTATACAAAAAACTTGCATGTAGTAAATATAAATGACCAGATAGCGTAATAGTTACTGAGACATCTGCGAAAGTTCCATTGGAAACATTACTGAAGCATACATCCGAAAGAGTAATAGAAGTTCAAGAGGAGGTTGTATCTACCTAAATGGAAACAAAAAAAAAACCGACATTTTATACGCCGAACTCATTGTCAGTTATGAATTTGACAGCAGTACTGCTATACAAACTATAAGCAACAGTTTGAAAAGCGGGTTCGCCACAACAATTATATCTTTGCGTTTAATAGAAGCGTCCGGAAATATTTTATGGAACAATCGTACGCCACAATCTATTAGATTTTGTCAATTATTAAAATTAGAATACACAAAGGAGACTAAATAAATTATTTTAAGAGAAGAAGAAAATATAGAAGAAGAAATAAATTCCTTAAGCCCGTTTAAAGCAAGGCTTGGCGAAAAAAAAACTTTGTGCGTTAAATTCAGGTTGTATTTAACTTTAATTGATGGCAAAGTATTAAATATTTTCAAAATCAAAAATTTAAAACTAAAGAAGAGAGCTTAAAGTATGGGATAAGTCCGCTACATTGCTGGATCCGTTTTCATGAGTTTGTTGTTAATGCAGGTTACAAAATTGACATCAAAAAGTGGCAAATTAGAAATGAAACTGACAATGCCTTAGTTGCAAGAAGAAAGGCTGACATCCAACAGTTATTTTGCGGTAAAACTGGTTTGAACATTGATAAGCCTAAGACTGGTGGCTATGGAAGTACTAACGATGGCAACACGGCCCGGCGCGCCTTCAACGAACATTTAAAATTTTCTGAAATTACAGGCATAGACAAAGAACTCATATTTAATTTAAAAGCCATTTTAATATGTTTATCATGTCAGCTTCCCTTAGATTCGAGTAAATTTGAAGATTTTTAATTCAAGCGGCTACAATGTTCATGCAGAAGTATCCATGGTTACCAATGACAGCTACTGTGCATAAGATTCTTGTGCATTCTCTGAAAATTATTGAGTCGGCTGTACTTGCAGTTAGATGCTTTGGTGAGGATGCCTCTGAATCGCGCCACAAAACATATAAATCCGGTAGATTGCTTGTTTCATATTGTTGTATGAAAATAGTACCTTGCACGCCAAGTGTAAAAAAAAAGTTAGTAACCAAACTATTATACGGATCTTCTAGATGGTAGGCTATGGAGTTTTGATGCTGAAGTTGATGCTGGTACTGATTTTGTTGATATTGAGCCTTTGTTTATATCAAATGACAAATGGCTTTGGAGCGCAACATTGGGAAAATCATTTTGGAAAACACGAATGCATTTGGTGTGCTAAAGAATGAAAACCATGAAGAAGTCGATGCTTCATGCGTACTTGACTGTTTTGATATTGACTGGCGTCCACAAGTTAGTTGAATGTTATTGAATATATATGAAAAATGAGCTGTTCGATGTCACTTTCCGTCCGCTCATTTTCAGAAAAAATATGTCAAAGAAACAGTTTGAGTACTTGACCAAAATTATTCGCTTCGGTGATACAATAAGTCGTCGACAAAAGAGAAATTTGCTCCAATCCGTCATCTGTGGGATATGTGGTCTGAAATGTTACCAATGCTTTTCAATCGTTAAGTCACTGTAGACGAACAGCTATCTGGTTTCCGTGGATGTTGTGGATTTAGACAAAGCAAACCAGAGAGATGTGGTTTGAAATTTTGGGTATTCATATGTGCAAAAACTTTTTTGTCTGTAAAATATAACTTTAACTTGGGAAAGCTGCTGCAACTGATCCAGAAAAAATCATGGCCAACGAGTTTTATTGCATCCAAAAAGGTCAAAACATTACAATGTAAAATTTTTTAACGTCTTATGAGCTGGGTCAAAAATTACAGAAGAACAAGCGCTCGATTCCAATGCAAAAAGTCTCCACTTTTTCAGTGTACATTTGAATTTGCCAAAGATACTACACTTGTTTCCTAGGTTGGAACAAAGTTTAATTACACAATGCTGCAGAGTACTCTTCACAACACGGCAGAAATCGAGACTGTTGGAAAGAAGCTACCAGAAATAATATCGTATTACAACCGAACTAAGGGTGAAGTTAACACAGTTGACAAACTGATTTCTGGATATAGCTGTAAACGAAAATCGTGGCCGGCCGATGGTTGTATGTATACTTTTAGAATATACCTCATATACTTCAAACCTTCATATACTTTTAGAATTAACCCAAGTTAACCAGAAAGACAAAAACATGCACAGCACCGTTTGTTTTTACGTGATCTGGGACTTGCTCTTCCCTAATCGTACATGGCGCAAACACGACGAGGTATATGTGTTACTTCTGTATGGCAGAATATACCTCGCGCGTTCTATTTTTGAAAAAAGAGGTAGATTCGTATGTTACGTGCAAGAAAGGAACTAGAAAGCAAATTATAACCATGAGTTAGCTTGCTGTCGTTGCGAAAAATCCATTTGGAAGGCTCACCAAAACCAAATTGATTGCGTTCCCTGTATAGAAAATAAGTAGAACCATACTCAGTTCATCAGTTTATATGTAAAGACATAAGTAAAATGGATTTTGCTTTAAATAAAATAATTTTTGCTTACAAAATAAACCTATTTCCATATCAAAACATACAAGAAGTAGAAAACTACACCAAGGTGGGATTATGAAGATTTTTTTCGAGATAGGGGTACGGTTAATCGAGCATTGGACACACCAGATCCTTATATTTCTAGCCTTTCGTTGAATAAAGACATCAAGCACCAGAATAAATTAAAACTTCCACCAGAATTGATAGAATTACTAAGATCAGAGGAAAAAATTTTTTTGGAAAATTTTCAAACAGACGAAGAAAATTCCGAAAGCGAAGATGAAGAAATGTAGAGTTGTGACATATTAAACCTATGTTTTTTAAATATAGTTGACGATTTGGAAATCGAATATCAAATTTTTCAATAAAATCCTTTTTAAAATATAACTTTGTTACTTTGTACACTCAAAAAAAATAGTAAAAAACAGTAGAGAAAAAGATATTGGATGCGGGAACCGATAACCTTGGAAACCCGTTTGGAAATAATTATTAGTTAACTTAACAAACTTTTTTTTTTTTTTGAGTGTATAAAAACTTTAAGAGTCCCTCTCTCCCTCTTAATAGTCTTCCAAAAGTCATGTCAAGAAAAATTATTCAAATTGGTCCAGCCGTTTGGCTGCAATTAATTTTGGCCAAAAAATGTGTAAAACTTCTTATAGTGCACTGGCCTATTACTTTAACATTGACTTTGAAATTGTCCCTCTCCGTATAATGGACCCGAAAATTTCCTACAGTGTTAGGGATAATGGGAAATGTAGAAAGTCTGCGTCCTTAACTTTTTCGGCAACATAAAGTTTTAAAAATACCATATAAAGGGTCCCATGTATCCGACACAACATGTTTAACCAAACCTAGCGTTAAATTACAATATAAAATTAAAACGTAACGGTCCATAAATAACGTACTCGTAATACAGAAGCAAAATATTTATCGAAACTATATGGACAAGGAAAGAAATATAAATAAAAGAAAATGTAGATGAAGACTATAGCATCACTTTGGAAGGTTATAACATTACGAGTATAATATGTACAAATTTACAACACACAAATATTGTAGCATATTAGGTATGTACATGTATGTTTTATTGAAAATAAATTGAAATTCTTACCATATAAATCGTTTGAAAACAAAATGGTAATTTACAAAAAAATAAAAAAAAAATAAAAAGAAAAAGAAAATAAATGCGATATTTACGCCAGACTGTTTGTGGAAAGTTTTTTTTTTATATATATATCTTTCACACACATGTAAATTCAATCAATATATTAACTGAAAATAGGGATAAAGGTAGTATCCAAAATTAATGTTAAACTTTTCAAAGTTTTTGTTTTCCTTTTTCTTTATCTTAAATTTTTTTTTGCATTATTTAATACTGGCAAGCATTAATGTATTCGCATTACTACTCCTTCATTCTCGCAATAACTTAATGTTTCGTTTCATAATTCTATAATAAATTTCCAGCAAACAATATTACTAAAGTTAGCACTAAGGGTAAATATTATTTTTTTATGTTCACTTTAATGTTTTGCATTTAATAACAAAAGCTGATAAAATATTGTTTTGAAATAATGTTTTGCATAAAGCTAGTGTAAGCTTAAATAGCACGAAACTGTTGCTTTCACTTTATTAAAGGTCAAACGAAGTTATTTTTTTATTAAGTTTCATTACATTTATCATAGTGTTTTTGCTAAATTGTTTACTGAAATTTTACATTAACTTAGGGTAAACATTTTTATAAGACCAGATTTAATATGTTAAGGGTCAAAATTTATTTGAAAATATTAAATAAATATGTTCTAATTGTATGAATAACTCACAACTCTCTATGATGAAATGATTTTTCGGGTTTTTTTATGGCCCCTGACTGTAATTCTAACCGAACTGCAATAATTTTGGGATAATTAAGATTAATGGCAGTTTGTATACGAAATTTTGATTTATAGAAATCATAATCCTATAAAAATAGTCACGCGATTACGACAAAACATAATATGAGAACACTTTGTTTTATAAGGAACTTAATCCTGAAATGAATAATGTAGCTATGTGTCAATAAACAGTTTTTAAAATTAAAATAGCACTGTGGAAAAATTTTCGGGATCATTTTCAGGGGGTGATAAACTCCAATTTAAATAAAAGTAATATCTTCAGCATATCAAGACTAATTTTATGGAATGAAATTTTAATTTATTTTCCATTTTTTCATCAATTTTTTTAATAACTTAATATATTCAGGCTGTGTGATTATCTATAATATTAATAGGCTAGGCGATTTCTTGTGACCGATATTTTGTTCTACCGTTTTTTCCCGATTTTGACCAAACGTATATTATTTGGAGGGTATTTCTTTTAACCATTTTGGAGATTTACAGATTTTAAAATTTTCTCCTTGATTTTGTGTAAATTGCATTTAAAGTTGCTATTAACATATACATAAAATTATACATATGCTATGTTTGTTTTATTAAATCTGTTAATGTGTTTGTTAATGTTGTTAACTTCATTCATAATAATAATAAACTTTAAAAGTGTTGGTTGAAAGTTGAAAAATATAGCTGTCTAGAAATTGCACTCGAATTTCAAGCGCTGGAATCTGCTAGTTACCTATTAATAGAGTAGAAGCTACGTACGAGTACATGATGCATGAATAAATTTTTAGTATTAAATCAAACTAAAATTATTTGTTTTAACGTTAGCTATGTTAGGTTAGGATAGGTTAGGTTAGGTTAACCTAACACCTAACCTTTCACCGTGATTTGGAATTTTTACCACCCGAATGGCAGTTGCGCTGAGAAATATAGAAATTAATAGTCTGCCTAGACATGCTACACGATAACTGATACTATTAGCTTCGAAAGTGGTGATATGTGAAACTTTGCTGATGTCATAATTGGTTACACTCATTTAATTTTAACGTTAGTAATTACAATTAAATTTTTTTTCTTTTTTCGAAGAAATACGAGTATTAATTTTGATGTTAACTATTTTCTCAGTGTCATTTATTTGCTTCAGTTATTTAAAATTAAACTATATGATAAGTTTTTTAATTGCATTTTCCGTTTTGTACTTTTTTCAGTTTCAAAAAATATTCTTATTCAAACTTTCATTCTTTTTTCTGAAAATATATGTTGAAATATAATTTTATTTCAATTCAATTAATCTGAATAATGGTGTTAGCAGGATGTAGCTACAACAGATGTTTATAAACATTTTCGCATTTTGTATAATAATTCTGTCAGTAAATATAAACGATTATGTCAGTTGTTGTTAAAAATTTGAGAAAAATTTATACAATATTTTGCTTTTGATTTAAGTGCAAATTGGAAAGAACTTTTATGTGTGGATTATGACTAGAAATAGTTATAGGGGGTTTGCTTTTCGAGAACTGGCTAATGGCTATAATAAGAAGTAAGAAAATTTCAGTCGGTCTAGAGTGACCCTACCACTTCGGTCCCACTAAGTGGATATAGAAAATAAGCATAAACTAAATTTGAGGAGCATTGCTATTAATTTTTTTGGCTGCAGATATGAAAAATTTCATATCGGGTGCTATACTGATATGGGGACTAGGTCGGAAAATGGACCGATCTTGACCATATTTGGTGAAGTCACTTATATTTTGAAAACACAAACCAAATTTAAAAAAATCTGTGCAATATTTATACCCTATACCACTATGTGGTTTGGATATAATGACTTTGTGCTGCTGTTTGTAACTACCAAAAATATTTGACCTAGACTCATCTTTTATTATACCTATCGACTCAGAATCACTTTCTAAGTCGATTTAGCGATGTTCGTCCGTCCGTCCGTCTGTCTGTCCGTCTATGTGTTCATATAAACTTTAATAAAACTACAGGTCGCAAATATGAATATATTTTGATGAAATTTGGTAGGCTATCCTCTATCAGCTATAGGATGAACGCAATTGAAATTGGTAAAATTCGCTCCATGTTCAGACCTAGTCCCCATACAAATGACCCCTATCAAATCGACATAAATTGACATAAGATCCAAATTAGCATACACATCTCAGACAAATTAGTTTTGTATGTGTTTATTATATCCGTTAGTCAGTATTCCAAAGAAAAAATTCCTATAGGACAATTCTTAGTCATAGGCCCCATATAGAGCTGCTTCCCGATCTTCACTTAAATTTATCCAAAACCAAAAATATTGCACAGATTTTTCTCAAATTTGGTTTGAATATATTTTTTCTAAGTATTAGTTACTTTACTAAATATGGTCTAGATTGGTCCATTTTTCGACCTAGTCCGCATATAAATATAGCACCTGATATGAGCTTTTCATATCTGCAGGCAAAGAAATGAATAAAAATGCCTGTCAAATTTGGTTTATGCTTATTTTCTATATCGAATTAGTCTGACCGACGAGAAAGGTCTCTAAAACATTGTATAGGGTATCGTATAGTCAGTATAGACCGACTATAATTTTCTTACTTGTTTTGTTTTTTTGATAGATTTAAGTGAAGATCGGGAAGCAGCTCTATATGGGGCCTCTGACTAAGAATTGTCCCATAGCGATCATTTTTGGACTACTCATTAATGAATGTAATAAACACATATAAACGCAGTTTGAGTAAGATCTATATGACAATTTGGATGTTATGAAAACTTATGTCGATTTCATAGGTGTCATTTGTATGGGGGCTAAGTCTGAACATGGACCGATTCTCACCAATTTCAATATCGTGCAGTCCGTTGCCGATAAAATCTTATATACCAAATTTCATCAAAATATATTCATATTTGCGACCTGTAGTTTAATTAAAAAGTTTACATGGACACACAGACGGACAGACGGACGGACGGACATCGCTAAATCGACTTAGAAAGTGATTCTGAGTCGATAGGTATAATAAGCGATAGCTCAAATAGGTCAAATATTTTTGTTAGTTACAAACAGCAGCACAAAGTCATTATACCCTATACCATATAGTGGTACCCTATACCATATATTGGTATAGGGTATAAAAACACATAAGCCATTTAGGACCATTAGCTATATCATAATTTTGATCTAACGACAAGAATATCCCATATGTTTTATTTATTTAGTGGCTAAATATGCGTATGCACTGATTTTCACCAACGACCGTCGTATGGCCAACAGAAACTTATGTTCAGAATTTCATCAAAATATATTTATATTTGCGACCCGTAATTTGATTACAACACTTATGTATATGGACACAGACAAATAGACGGACGAACTCAGAAAGTAATTTTGAGACTATGAGTATAATAAAGTTTCTAAATGAAATATTTTTGTTTGTTGCAAAAAAGGAAGAAAATTATATTCTGCCAACACCGAACATAAGAAAACCCAATAAAATGAGCTTAGAGGAAGTGCCCTAGTGACAACTAATTTGATATAAAATGAAGAATAAATGAAATTTAGGTGGCATTGTTTCGAATTAGGTGCCCGCAGATGTGAAATACTGATTAATGGGTGTCATATACACACATAATCAAAAATTTATCAAAATATATTATTTGAGGGCAATAAAATCTTATATCCTAGAATTCATATGTATATAGGTAGGTCTGAATATGGAACGACTTTTACCAATTTCAATAGCTATAGTCTTATGGCCGGAAAAGTCTATATAGCAATTCTCAGCAACATCTACTAGTGTATAAAGAGTATTTTTTTTCTGAGGTAGAAATTACAAAAGGGATAGATATCAAACAAACCGTCCTGATGCACCAAATTTGCTTTGAAAATCAGTCATCGATTAGTGCAATTTCTAGACGATTGTTTTATAGCAAAATTGTGTTCAGCGATGAGGCGCGTTTTTAGCTTAACAGGCTTGTTAATAAACAAAATTTCCGAAAATGTAATACACCCTACAGACTCCATTATATCCAGAAAAATACAACGTTTTGTGCTGTTTACACGTTGCACAGTGGGTTGAATGATAGTCAATATTAGGATTAATTCAGGGAACCAGTATTAAAAAAAAATTTTTTTTATAAGTTATCGGTAAGTCAGTAAATGTTTCCATTTGGGAAAAATAAATAATTTTTTTAAACCTGTTAAGCGCTTTTTTTCCTTTCGGAAGAAATTACATTGATTCACAATTATTGGTAAAACTTTGGATTCGAAAGAGATAAGTTAATGAATCAATTTGCAAACTATGTTGTACTTAAAGGTCCATTAAATAAAACAGATAAGCCAATAAATACGGTTTTAAATTATAATAAATTTAATATAAAATATTTTAATATTTATTTATTTTCTGTATTTATTTATTTAGCTCCATATCAGCAAAATGTTCATTATTGTAATCACCATTAAATTATATATCATACCTATCATAATCATCATCACTCATCAACTTCAACCCCTTAACATGTTGCTTTTTCTTGTAAAATTACTAAAGTTACTAATTATTAAATCTAGTGCCATCTGTGTTCTCTACAATTTTTAAAATCCTTGTTTGGAGCTTCTTGAGCTTCCTCAGATAGTTGGCCAATTGACAATTATGCATGTTATACTATTAGTGCTCCGTGAGTAAATGATTTATGTATTTTGGAAGGCTTATAAAATCACGGGTAGAGCTTAACAAAATGTCTGTCCGTAGTGTGAGTAAAGTTTCTAAAACCTTTAACTTGAATCTCAAGTACACAGAATACATGCATTCGTTCTATTAATTGAGTCGCTTATTTAAAAGGTTATTGCATCGTTTAATGCAAAAACAATTAACATTTTGCCCCCATCTGATGGCGAAGCAAAGTCGAGAAATCTTTATATAGTGCAGAAAGAAGTCAAGTGACAGCGCTTAACTGGTTTCTGCTCTAAGCGGTGGAGTTTTTGGCATCGCGCCTGTGGTTAACTTGCATTATTCACATGACATTCATATTCTGCGTTACCATATTCAGCACCACCACATTCAGCATAAAAATACTTTTTATTTATGCTGAAAATTTTGTTTTGTAGAAACTTTAAATTGATACCAAAACAATTATGTATATGTACTGTAGCAATTTATACTGTACTCTTTTCAATTTTTAGTAATTTTAAAATAACAAAGTAACATTTCATTGAATGAAAAATAATCTTGATAAAAATTCTATCAGTTTGGTTTAAAATTTCAATTTATTAAATTGTGTTTCACAGCAAATATTTTTCAAAAATAAATTTTAATTTTTTATATAAAATAAATTTAAAACTATTTATAGTTTATACTAAGAAACACTACTATTTATGCCGAATGTGGTAATTACATTATACTAGAAATGAAGACGTGGAGTTGTAAAGAAAGAGACTTACAGTCGTAATGCTAGGGTTTAAGGAAATGCCCATGTTTCACACTCTGGTAAGCAAGTAGTGGAAAAAGCTAAACCTATCCTAGTTAGTTTAAACTGTAAGTGTAATGCTAATTTCTCACTTATTCAAACATTGATTACAGTTACTCAAGTCAAACGTAGAACTAAAAAAAAAAAACCTACAAGAAGAAATTGGGGCAGAAAACGTTTATGAAAGAAACGTTAAATAAATCAATGTAAAAATATAATTTAAGGATGGAGGGAGAACTAAAAATCATTTGTAAAAATTTTTTTATGAAGATTCATGGCATTTCAAGTAATAGGTTAGAGCGAATTTTTAAGTTACTATTAGAAAATTCGCCACCGGAAGATAGACGTGCCCAAAATAGGAGGGGCAGCACCATACCTGCGAATATTTGTATCAGATTCAATGACCATATATCTAAGTTTGAGGTGAAAGAGACACGTTATGGGAGGAATCGGAAACAATATTTAGATGCCCAATTGAATCTTACTAAAATGCATCAAATATTCATTTATGATAATCCAGCCCTAAAGGATGTTGTAAAATATAATTTTTACTATTAGTGCCAAGTCACTAAAATTAATTGTGCTCAGAGCTACCGTCATTTAGTAAACAAAAGAAAGGGTTTAGTGCAATAAATAGTTTTAAGTATATTCAGTGCAATAATAGAGGACGAGATGTCAACAGTGTTAATAGTTTTTATGTAAACATTAAATGTAAGTTTGTGTGTTTATAAATATTATTTAAGATGATCTAGTGGTTTTTGATGTAGTCCATTTGGTTATTATTGTATATACTTACTGTGTTTAAACTTACTATATTTTTAATTACATTTGCTATGTTTGGTGCTTATTATGTATTTATATAGATGTTACGAAAGATATGTTTTCTTAAATTGTTTTTTAGATATTCCCCGATGATGACATTCGAAGAATGTCGAAATATTGGAAAATAAATTAAAATATTTTTATAATTAAAACGGACCTCTAGCTCGAGAATTTTTATCTATCAACATTTGAAAGGTCGAAAAACTACAATCTTAAAATAAAAAAACGTTTACATTATTAATTTTTTGACCTAGTTCCCATACAGATATATCATCCGATATGAACTTTTTCTTATGAGAAGGAAAAAAAATAAGAACAATGTCACACAAATTTGGTTTATGTTTAGTTTCTATATCTAATTAGTTATATCTAAGAGATAGGATCTAAACGCATGTATAGATTATCGTATAGTAGGTATAGACCGACTATAATTTCCTTACTTACTTTTTATTAAATCAGAAGCTATTTTTGGTTGTTTCGGGCGCTTTTCCATCGTCTTGCCGTATTCCCATCATTCGTTGGTCAACTATTCATTCCATAGTCTCTTTAAATTGTTTCCAAATTTCTTTATTTATTTCAGTTACTATTCTTCTTTCGCAAACAGTTATGGCCTGCCACTTACATAAAAAATAACAAAACACAGACAACAGCACCAGTTGCGAGATCAATATGATTTCTTAGTAATTTCACTACGGTTGGACTTGCATAAAAATACGCATAGCTTCTAAAAGGCGCAAAAAGGCAGCCTAAAATTTTGCGAGGTATACCATCCTTAAAATAAACTACAAACTACGATACGAGTATACACGAATAATATATATATTTTCACTTAAAATATAAAAATTCTAGTTTTTTTTCTTGCTTCCAATGTAAATAACAAAAAATAAAACACTTGCAAACACAATTTGTTAGACAAATGTTAACGAAATATTCGCAAAATAACCTGTGCTTAATGGTTCCATTAGCAAAGTTGTTTACTTTTGAAATACTTTTTCAAATTTTCATATTTTTTTTTCAGCTTTTTTTACATAAAAAATTTCAATATAGTCTGAATTTTAAGTTTTACTGCAAAAACACCAGAGCACGTTCGACAATAATTATAAGCACAGGTGATGTATAACTTTATATCATTTAACCAAGAAAACAGGAAATTCTAACTCAGTGTTTGCTTGGTGCATCAAGAAAAATGATTTTTGTATATCCTTTTTCGATGTATTTAATCACTCATTGAATGAACATTGGAAAAATTGATGAGGGAGACATATATGAATCATCTGGTAAGTATGACAGGGCATATTAGCATATCAGTATTTGTAGCCTGTAGTTTGACTAAAAATGTATGTGTACTCAGACAGACAGAGGGACATTAGGATGCCCCGACTCAGTAAATGTTTCCTAGTATATCGGTATAATAAAAGCTGGATCGAGGTCAAATATATTTAGCAGTTACATCAACAGTAATTCATTATGCCCTGACCACAGAATGGTATAGGGTATAAACATTTTTATATATATAAATCCTTAATTATTGGATCCTTGTAGGTTATTTTATTTTAATTTACTTATATTGATTTCCTATACAACAAGACTTATAATGTCATGATTAGAGTAAAGGAGGAGTAATAGTAATGAGCCATGATGTTAAAATATTTACAAGTAAAATTTAAAATTTGAAACAGTAATGTATAAAAACTGGTAAAAAGAAGAAGAAATTGACAAATAAAAAATTATTTAAAAGGGACCTTTTAAAATACATGGTACAGAGTTCCAAAGCCGTATAGAAGTGATATAAAAATGGCATTCAGATTTTAGAGTTGTGATAGAGAAAACGCTATTATGTTATGGAGCTACGAAAGTTCACGAGTATATATAATATTGTGGAGTAGAAGAAAAGTTCGTATATGTAACTAGTCAGTAAATATAACACCATACAAGTTTTTCGCAACTGGTGATACACGGTCAAATTTCCCCATACCATAAACATATTTTACAAAAGCATTGTAGGTAACATTTAACTTACCACAGCTTATAGTATCAGTTTTGCAAAAATTTCGCATCCGTATAGAAGTGTGTGCATTAAATACGTGTTTGCCAGTGGTAACCGAATTTTAGGAGGCGTGAAATATTGTGTTTTATACAGGGTTCGCAATATAGAGTAAACTATTCCAGCAGTAAAACGTTTATTGGCTGACCAGGTAAGACTAATATTAAATATTGCACCAAGATTTTTGTTGCGAATAATTGCTGGTTTTGAATGAGATTTCATAGATTTCTTGGTTATAATTAAGTATTTTGACTTAGACAAGGATCATTTGTATTTGCCCGTATGTGAATTCGATTAAGATTTTCATTTAATTTATATATACAATGTACTAATGTAGATTTGAACGTCCTCAGCATAGATATGCACATTGCGGTACGATAATTGGGTAGTTAAATCATATATATAGATCGTAAATAGGAGAGCACCAATAAAAGAGCCTTGTGGTACACCTTTTGATACAGATAACGGGCGCGATACCATATAAGTAACAAATAGACACCGACGATGATCCGATAAGTATGAAGATATTGAATGTGTTGTTGACAATGAGAAGTTAAACATTTATCTCAATTTCTTAGTAAGAATATTATGTCAACCGTATCAGATGGCTTAGAGTGATCACGAAGAACTAGAAACGAAATGTCAAATCTATCAAAATTTTCTCTCAGTTCCTCAGATACGGCAATGAGAGCAGTTATGCAGCTATGTTTTGAACGAAAGCCTGACTGCTTACTAGTAAGGAAATTATTATCATTAATACAACGATATAATTGACGATGAAATATCTACTCAAAAGCTTTTCATAAATATGGCAGTATAGGGATGACCGATATTCATTATTTCCTTTCGGCATAGGTATTATTTTGCATATTTTCAAGATTGCAGGAAATATACTTTTTGTTATTTTTAATATAAAATATGTATATGGATTAATTGGGTCAAATATAAAAAATCCGAAAGCTGCTTTTACTGCCAGGCCATTTATTTTTTTTCGCGTTTTCCACAAAAATTATACTGCAATTAGTTAGAAATAAAATCAAGTTTTGCGCTTCGAAGTAACAGAATCAATAAAAAATTTTCAATCATGTCCAGCTTTTTTTTTTTTTTTTTTTGTTTTTAACCGTAGTCCTACCTTGGTGCAGAAAACTACATCTTTTTAATCTCTAAAACTGTTAAAGTTTGGTTACCCATTTTTCTTGACCTTTTCTTTATCATGTATATGAACCGAAAAGGATTACTTTTAAGTTTCAAATCATACATGTAAAGTTGTTTTCCAATAACTTCAATTTATTATGCTTGGTGTAGTTTTCTACTCGGCATTGGAAAGATGTATGAATATAGTACATTGTACTCCAAGAAAGCTAGAAACCAAACAATAAAAAGTGTTGTAAATGGTAGGCTATGGAGTTTTGATGCTGTTGATGCCGGTGCTGATTGACTTGATATTGAGCCTTTTTTGTCTCAAATGAAAAAAGGCTTCGGAGCGCAACAACTATGCAAACAGCAGGACGCAATCGAACCGCTAATGTGTTGAGACTAAGGACAGCTAGTACTAACACTACTTCATCGCGCGTGAATGGCATCAAGGATGCTTTCTTGGTATTTTTTCCAACCGCATATTGAGAAAATCATTTTGGAAAACCATTAGGAATTCGATGCTTCACGCATACTTGGCTGTTTTGGTATTGGCTGGCGTTCACAAGTAAGTTGAATGCTATTGAATATATATGAAAAACGAGCTATTCGATATCGCTATCGATCCGCCTATTTTCAGAAAAATATTGTCTAAGAAACAGTTTGAGTACTTGACCAAATTATTCGCTTCAGTGATAAAATAAGTAGTCGACAAAACAGATCTGCGGATAAATTTGCTCCAATTCTAGATCTGTGGGATATGTGATCTGAAATGTTACCAATGGTTTTCAACCCGTACGTCACTGTAGACGAGCAGCTACCAGGTTTCCATGGAGGTTGTTATACCCTATACCTCTATGTGGTTCGGGTATAATGACTTTGTGCTGCTGTTTGTAACTACCAAAAATTTTTTCCCTAGACCCATCTTTTATTATACCGGTCGAATCAGAAACACTAACTGATTCGATTTAACGATGTCCGTCCGTCCGTCCGTCCGTCTTTGTGTCCATGTAAACTTGTAATCAAACAGCAGGTCGCAAATGTGAATATATTTTAACAAAATTTGGCATATAAGCCGCTGTCGGCCTTAGAATAAACGCCATTGAAATTGGTGAGAATCAGTCCATGTTCAGACCTAGCCCCTATACAAATGACCCCTATGAAATCGACATAAATTGCCATAAGATCCAAATTGTCATATAGATCTTACTCAAAGTGGAACCATTAATGAGTAGTCCAAAAATAATCCCCATGGGACAACTCTTTGTCATAGGCCCATATGGGGCTGCTTCCCGATCTTCACTTAAATCTATTAAAAAACAAAAATATTGCACTGATTCTTCTCAAATTTTGTTTGTATATATTTTTGCAAAATACAAGAGACATTACCAAACGTAGTCAGGGTCGGTCCATTTTGGGCCTAGTCCCCACATAGATATAGCATCCGATATGAACTTTTTCATATCTGCAGCCAAAAAAATTTATAAAAATCCAACTAAAATTTGGATTATGCTTGTTTCCTATGTCCAGTTAGTTAGACCTATGAGATAGGGTCTCTAATCGCATGGTGTAAGGTATCATATAGTAGCTCTAGACCGACTATAATTTTCAGACTTGTTTATTTATGCAAAGCAAACCAGAGAGATATAGTTTGAAATTTTGGGTACTCCTATGTACAAAAACCTTGTCTGGAAAATACAACCATACCTGAATCTGCTCCCAAAAAATCAAGGCCAACGAGTTTTATTGCACCTACTCGAGGGTCTTAAAGGTCATAATGTTACAATGTAAAATTTTTTCACGTCTTATTAGTTGGGCCAAAAATTACCACAAAACAAGTTGTCAATGTTTGGAACAATGCACAATAACAAGCGATCAACTCCACCAATGCAAAAAGGCTCCACTCTTTCAAGTGTACATTCCAATTTACCAAAGATATTACGCTTGTTTCCTAGGTTGGTAAAAAATATAAATTCACAGTGTTGCAGGGTACTCTGCACAACGTACCAGAAGCCGAGACTGTTGAAAAAAATGTACCAGAAATAATATCATATTACAACCGAACTAAGGGTGAACAGGTGACAAAATGATTTCTGGATATATGGAGCTGTAAACGAAAAACCAACAGGCCGGCCAATGGTTGTATTTAGTAACATGATTGACATATCAGAGTTACATGCAGCTATTTATTCAACTTAGTACAATACCTTCATATGCTTTTATAATTAACCCTAATTTTCCAAAAAAAAAAAATAACAAAAACATGCAAAGCATCGTTCTCTTTTGCATGATCCCAACCGTACACGGCGTAGAGAAAACGAGGTATATGTGCTGCTTCTGTTTCGTAGAATATACCTGAACTAAACTCTGTCTCGCGCATTCCATTAGTGAAAAAACGAGTCAGATTCATATATTACGAGCAGGAAAAGATAGCTAGCTGTCCTTGCGAAAAAACCGTTTGCAAGGCTTACCAAAACCAAATTTATTGCATTCCTTGTATAAAAAATATGTAGTGCTATACTTAATTCATCACTTTGTATGTAAAGACATACGCCAAACTGAATTTTCTTTAAATAAAATAATTTTTGTTTACCAATTAAAACTATTTCCATATAAAAACATAGAAGAAGTAGAAAACTACACAAAGGTAGGATTATTATTCTTTTTTGCAAGGTAGGAGTACGGTTAAACGAAGCGAATAAGGTTGGGTTTACCGGTGGGACTTTACTCTGGCAAAAATAAAAATTTACCAAGGTCAATGGACGTGTTTGATTATTCATATTCTTAAGAAACCTCTTTTACTTATATATTTAAAAAACTTACAATATTACCCGCAGTACTTAGAATTAGATTTACAAACCCTTTTAAGAAATTGCAAAGCTTCGAAAGATATCTTCAATATCGACCATAATTTTTACTAAATCAATGATATCATTTAAAAAAGTAATTGTAAAAATATACTTCTGTGTAGTCATGTATATTTTCTAAAACTCAAGTTAAGATGTCCATGCTAAGGTAACACTCGTGACCCTCCTAGTTTATCTGTATTGCTTTCAATTGGAATTAGTGCTTTTTATTTACTTTCGTTTTTAAAATTTAGCAAATACATTAGTAAAAAGAAAAAAAAAAAACATTCCATAGAGTAAACAATGCCACGAGAAGCTAATTTTATTGTATCCTTAATGTGTTTTCTATGTTAAGTACTTGTTTATTCTCACTTTTTGTAGCAAGTTATTTGTTAAGATTACATTTTTATGTTTCACAGATTTATAGTTTGTTTATTTTTATGTATTCTTTTAAGTAATGTCCCTGACCATTTCTCACAACCTCTCTTAGTTTATAGAAATATTGAAACAACAAATACTTAATGCTAAGAAAAAAAAACATATAATGATGTTGTTTACTTTTGGGAAACATTTATCAAGTGATTGTATATGGAGAGTAAAAGTTTTAATATGATGGATTTCTTTGTGCATTTAAACCATTATTGTTAACATGATTTGTATTAATTTATCAAATTTAAGAACAACTAACCGTTTGGGAATATTGTTTTTGTTTTTATTTTTGTTTTTGTTTATGGTTTTCTACATTGTGCAAAATCAAAGGCATTTCTAAACAAATGCAAACAATTGACAAATGTTGTTGTTTTTGTGTTATTGTTCGTGTTTGTTTTTTGTAATTTTAGAGAATTAAAACTAATCGATATTATTTACAGGAGAAAACATGTCCTTAATGAAATCCTTTTATGAACACATAATTTTAGAAAATTGTTTCATTATATCAGCAAGGATTGATAGCCATAAGGGGGGGTGGGCCGTATGATTAATTATTTTGTGTGTAATGTAGAACATTTTTTATATTCTACATTATTTATACATCTGAGTGTGATGAGGGTATATGTTCACTGTTATTATTAATATCAAAAGTGTTTTCCAGTATTAATTTAATTTCATATATAATCTAACAAGAAATTAATTTAAATCTGTTAGCAAATATACTAAAATATATAAAAAAAAAAGTATTTAAAGTGCTTAAATCTGCCGAGAGGCGGCATTTAGGATTTTTTTTATCATAAATGAATGAATCTAAAATCTCGTGGATTTGTTAATTTTTTTTTAATACACTGGGAAACATTTTCGGCGTCCTTTTTAAAACTTCCTAATGGTTTGGCGTTATCAGCCCAAACATTTTATATTTTTGCATTATTTTTTTCATGTATAATTTTATATATTTATGTAAATAATAAGATATCCTCTTTGATACAGATTATTATAGCATTAAGATCCAACAGGTAAAAGAGTCAAATTCGGCTGTTACGAGTATTTTCAACCAATGTCGGGTACGCCTACCACTTGAGAACTTTTGCCGATAGTGAAATTTTAAGTTCGTATACCAATTAGTTTTTAAGTCGATTGTTTTTATTTTTAGCCAGATTATACTTAAATTCCTTCTTATGAAAAAACAATGATCTTATGAGAAAGCAGTACTTACTTTCTGAAAATTTTCGTTATTTTTGTGTTACTAGAGTAGAAAACCTATAAGATCCCTAAGTGTTTCATAGAACACCAATGAAATTCATATATAACGCAGCCATCGTTATAATACCAAATGATTCTTCGCAAAAATGTACATGTATTAATATATAAAAAAAACAAATTTTAGTATGTAATTAAATTAGTAGTATGTAATTGAAGGTTACAATTAATAGAAAAAAGAAATAAAACAAGTACTAAATTATAGTCACCCTATATATACTTAAAAATTTACTCGTTAAATGCTTGTATACCAAATTTCGTGCAAAGATATATTTTTATAATTGCGGCCTTCAGTTTGCGTACAAGGAAAAGTGTACTGACAGATGGCTGGGCGAAAAACGCGTCGGTAAATAGACTAAAACTTGATTTAGAGTCGATCTGTATAAGAGGTGTGCCTTTGTAGAATATTATTGATAGTTAAAAGCATCAACTTATTAAATTTATTTAATCAAAAATTTTCCTCTTAACAGATTAAGATAAATATACATTTAGTAAAAATATTTAACTCACCTGTTTTATCATCAAAAATAACTTAACCCATAAAAAAATTTTTTTATTAAAACTCTTTCTTTCCTTACGCATATGAGTTTTGAATCTCTCCGTGACTGTGAGTGACCTTGCGTGACTATTTTAAAATTAATCTTTGGCCACAACAGTTCTATGCACAAGTTTCAGATCAATTGGATAAGGGGAATGGGGTTTAACCACGACAGACAGACAGACGGACAGAGATTATGAGCTAAAAGAAAGAATTTAATAAATAAATAAATAAATAAATATAAATTTGTAACAAATACATTCTAAAACAATGAAATAAAAACAACAAACAAACAAATAAAAATAAAAAAATCTTATTTTCGATTTTTATCATTTTAATGATTGAGTTTGAAATTATTCAGGCTCAAGATGAAATTTTTTTACTTTAAATATATCAAAATGACATTGGCACATTCGTTTCAAAAATTGAATAATAATCTAAATAACGGTTAAATTTTTTACATTTTCTTTCTCCTTCTTCTATTTTTATTATTTCAGTCAACTCTGGTAAAGAAGTTTAAAAGTTTCCACTGTTTTGGCACCACTCAAAAAAATATTTCTTTTTCGCTTATCTACTTTTTTTAATTGTATTTTATTACTAAGCGCGAAGTTATCAAAAAAAAAAAACAAAATTGTCACATTTAGAATTTTGTAAAAGTTTCCAATGTATTGCCACCTACTCCATTAAAGTACCACCTTTTTATTCATAATTGGCTCGAAAATTATTCAAATTATAAAGATGAAAAATAATGTTATTTGTTATATCGATGGCTTAGTTTGGAAAGGAAGTAACTCAAGCCATAAGATAAACGCTATTGAAATTGGTGAAAATGGGTGCACGTTCAGACCTATAATTATCCATTAATCCGTAGACCTAAAATAAACCCAATTCAGTTAAACCTATCAAAAACAAAAATATTGCATAGATTTTTCACGAAATCGGTTTGTATTTGTTGTTGCAAAATATAAGTGACTTTACCATATATGGTCAGGATCGGTCCAATTTTCGTCGTAGATATGGGTTATGCTTTTTTTCTAAACCCAATTAGTTGGACCTAAGACCAATTCTCTAAATGCATGGTATAGGGTATCGGTCTAGACCGACTATAATTTTCTTACTTGTTTTGTTAATAAAATGTACTTTAAAATGAAAATTAACCAGTTGATAAGTATCAGTTTTTCCATTTATTAGTCATTTTTACCCCCTAAAGGCTCGAATTAAACCAACTGGTGGAATGTACATATCAAATTTCATATTCCTAAATTAGTTTGTAAAGAAGATACAAAGGGGTACACTCTTATAGTTACGGACCGCTTTTACCCCCCCCCCCCCCTACAACATCCGCATTTCCAAAAGATTTTGTCTCGTCTGATGTTTCTATATCTAGTGGAATTCACATACTATATTTATATTCGTTTGTTTAGAAGATGCCAAATGTACAATTTTTCCCCTTTTGTCCGTTTTTCCTCCCCTAGGCGTTAGAATTAGAAATAAATTCATCCTTGACTGATGATGCCATTTTGTTGGCCAGTTTTTCCCCTTAAATTGCCGGATTTCGAAAAAGTTAATCTTGAGCCAATGTTTGTTTCTCGGATGGAGCCGGCAGACCAAATTTTATATTCCTAGATTCGTTTGTTACCATTTTCCCACTTTTTGTCCGTTTATACCCCCTTAGTGTAAAAATTTTTCAAAATCCCTTCTCAGTGGATCTTCATGCCTAGAGAAGAACTTACAATCCAAATTCGAAGTTTTTGGGTCGACGGGTTTGGGCTGGGCAATGATGATCCACGCAACTCTTTTATATATAAAGATATAACTTTTAACCAAACAAATTATCTACTGCTTTTGGTTACTGATGAGGTTTGGTGACTCTTTCCGAAACAGCTGTATAATCTGTTAAGCAGAATAAAGATCAACTTTCGAAACAAATGGGTCAATGTTTTTTGCTTTATTTAAAGTAAAAACATTTCATCTTGAGCCTGAATAATTTCAAACTCAATCATTAATAAAAATTTACTTTAAAAAAATGGAGTTTTAGAAAGAGAAGAGGTAATTAAGAAGAGTGCCAATTTAACTAAAAGTACTTTTTTTAAAAAGAGCACTTTTTTAAGAAAAGATATATTTTTAAGAAAATTAACTTTTTAAGAAAGGTACTTTTTAAAAAAAGTTTTAAATAATTTAAAAAAGGGTACCTTTTTTTAAAGTGATTGATTTTTAAAAAAATGGTACTTTTTAAAAAAAGTTTATTGTTTATTGATTGAAAAAGTTTTGATTTACATAAATTTTTTTTTTTTAATTTTGCCTTAAAAAAATTTTCTTTAAAAAAAGTTGCTTTTTAGGAAAAATTTACTTTTTTATAATGTTACTTTTTCAAACAGTGTACTTTTTCTTAAAAAGGACAACTTTTTAAATATTAAAAAAATTTTACTTATTAAAAACTTTTACTATTTAAATAAAGGGCACTTTTTATATAGAGGTACTTTTCTAAAAGAGGGTACGTTTTTAAAAAAACTGGTATTTTGTTTTAAAAAGGTACTTTTTTTAAATAAAAGCACTTTTATAAAAAAGTTTACTTTTCTAGAAAAAGGGCACTTAAAAACAAAGGACACTTTAAAAAAGGTGCATTTTTTTAATAATTTTTTTTTAAAAACGGTTATATTTTAAATAGGGGTCCTGTTGAAAAAAGTTGCTTTTGCAAAGGAAGCGTTTTTTTTTAATAGACCTTAAAAAGTACTTATTTGAAAAAAGGAACTTTTTTAGAAAAATTTACTTTTCTAGAAGAAAGGTAATTTTTAAAAAAGGGTACTCTTCAAATAAATAGTACATTATAAGAAGGGTAGTTTTTTAAAAAGGGTACCAAATATATTAAAAAAGGCTACTATTTAAAAAGGGTAATATTTTAAGCAAGGATATTTTAAGTAGAAATGTACTTATTTTAAAAAAGGGTACTTTTTTAAAAAAAATTTTACTAAAAAAAAAGAAGAACTTTTAAAAAGAATTTTACTCTCATAGAGAAAGCGAATTTTTTTAAAAAGGGTACTTTAAAAAAAGGGTACTTTAAAAAAGGGTAATATAGAAAAATGCTTTTGGAGAAAGGATACTTTGAAGGAAAGGCAATTTAAAAAATATATATTTTTAGAGATTATATTTTTGCCTTCATATTGGCGATTTTCTTTGTTATATCGCAATAGCGATAACAGAATTTTTGGCAATACCTAGGGTAATATGACACGATAGTGTATATGCTACCATATACGCACCGTCATGAAGCATCACTGTTTTTGTTCTACTGTGAACAAATGCGTCAATCATCTTGCGGGCAGCTTTCATGTCTCCAAATGTTCGGTCAAAGTGCGATGTATATCACTTTTTGAAATACCTATCGTTTTTGCTACCTCCAGCCGACGACCATCCAACACCATGTTGTGGGTTTTCTTAGCAACTACTGGCGTGGCCACTTCAATTTGTCGACCACTACGCTTTTCTAGGTAGCTCGTACGGCCTCATTGATATCTCACACCCAATACTTATAGTCGTAAACGAACGAAAAGACTCTCCTAGAGAAGAATCTTGCTCGGCTTTAACATTGGATGAACTGAAACCTTTCAAATGAAGGTATTGAATTTCATAACGGTGAACAATTTGTTCCATGTTTACAAGTTCACTGAGATCATTTACTCCTGATGACTCTCCAATAAAAAGACTAAACTACGTGGCACCATGAAACGTGAAACATAGGTCTTCTGAGGTCTTCACTTTTACTGAAGTTTTTATTCAAGCTTCTGCCGCTAAATATGCTTCAGGTCGAATTTTTCTTTGACTGACCTTGTATAAATACAATAATCTTAACATTACCGCAATTTAAGTCAATCTCCACATCCCTCTCCAATTTTTATTAAATAAATAAAATATTTATATATATATATATATTTTTTTAAATTACTAAATGTCAAAGGACGATCTCTCATACTTCAGGGTTGTTATTGTCATTTGTTTTCGACATCAACTCTATATCTATTATTCGTGTCCAAGTAAAAGGTTGATATCCTTAAGGACAATTTCCAATTTTATGTTTTTACATCTGCTCTTTTCCTTTTTGTTATTATCATTGTCACTCCCACTCAAACTTGTATTAAACAAATTGAGCTTATTCAATAAACAAAAGTGTATTCTATATGCGAATGGAATAAAATTAAACAAGTCGGAAAATTATCGTCGCTTAAGAACGACTATACGTTACCCTATACCACAAGCTTTGAAAGATGGTTTTCTATACAAATTTGCTGCGCCAATAAGTGGATATAGATATATTGGTACTGTTATTAACTCTGCTAAACAGCTCGTATCTCCAAATAAAAGCGTTATGTCCTTAAAGGGGTACCCACATATCACCTCTAGAGTCTTAACAGGGTTAGTAAAGAAACGCACTTGGTACTAAAAAAAGAACTACTATTATTTGTAGTTCTTTCAATTTCCCAATTTGACACAGTTTACTTTATTAAATCTGGCTATCAGTTTATTTTTATTTGAAGTGGTTTAAAACTAATTGCACGAAAAAAAAAATATCTTCTGAAGAGTCTGTACAAGCCTTTAAAATCAATGGATTACAAAAAATATAAAAAATTTTTACAAGGTATGGTTTTATTGAACTGTCCCCAGTTGGTGCCAGCTATTTTAGACGTTTTTGTCTACAATACGATACACCACAATATTTTTAGAGTTCAAAAAAAACTTTTTATGAATCTGGGGATGGAAATGATGACGTTGATGCTAACTACGATATTTTAGTGGTACCTCCAGATCCCATTTCTCTGAGTGTTGAGGATAAAGGAAATGATGATGATTTCCAATCTGCCGGGAAAAAGTGAGCAAATAAAACGATAAATCATATTTGGATTGAAATACAGTGAAAATAACCCGATTTCTAGTGATTTAACAGGAAAGTTACAAAGAAAAATCAATCAAAATGTCTTTGGAGAGCCTAAATAGAGACATGATTTACCAACTTACAGCAAAGCGCGAAATTAAAGTGATGCAGTTCGGAATACAGTTTATGCCTTCGCCAAAATAATGAAGGATCATATCCAATGCGCTTTAATTTAAAAAAATATTCCGTACAGATATTCTTGATACGATAGTTGAAAACATGGTATTTTCATGGTGCGCTTATTGGAGATTGGATGAGTACTTAGGGCACAATTGGTTGTAAGAAAAATTAGACGAAAGGAGTTTCAGAAATGAAGCAAAATTTGCATTTTATTCACAACAGCCTTGCCAAAAGTTCGAATGAAAAAATTTTTTAATTGAGACCCTTTTTCACTTTTATTCACAAAAACTTATCAGTTGATGACCTATTACTAAATATTTCGTCAGCCATTCAGCGTAGCAATTTCTTACGAGGAAGCTAGGTAGACTTGGTTACAAGAACTGAGCAGCAATAAGTTTAAATGGGTACTATTTTTTAAGTTTACTGTTGCTTCTAAGTGAATGAGTTGTTAAGTCTTTGCTAGCTTACTTTACCAAGAAGGAACATCTAATGCTTTGAAAACTTTTTTACAAACTATTTTGAGAATTGAAACGATATGAGTTTTAAACCTTTGCGTGATTCTACGTGACTTTGAGTGACTATTTTACTATTTTAATATTTTTTTATTTTAAAGTTTCAGATTGATTGGATATGGGTCTCTGCGTAACTACCCGTGACTATCTTTCAGCTAATATTTGGTGGCAACAAGTCTCTGGACCAAGTTTAAATTACTCCGTGACTGTGCGTGACTACTCGTGCCTGTTTATGACTATCTTAAAGTTAATCTTTGGCTACAACAAGTCTACGGAAAACGCTTCATATCGATCGGATGAGGGAAAAGAGGTTTTAATCTATCTGTGAATGTGTGTGAAAGTTAATCTTTTTTCACAGTAAGTCTATCAACCAAGTTTGAGATCGATCAAATAAGAAGAAATGGATTTTAAATCAGTCCATGACTATGCCTTACTATCCCAGTATAAACCTATAGTCACAAGAAGACTATGGGCCAAGTTTCAGATCAATTCGAAGGTAGGAAATGGGGTTGCACCATTGCAGACAGACAGACAGACAGACAGACAGACAGACAGACAGACAGAAAGTATGAGTTGAAAGAAATAGTTTAAAAAGAGAGCAGACTAAGATGATCGAACCCCGACTCATACTTACCCACCCCACCCGACCTAGGGGGCACGCCCTCTTAACGTGAAGACCGCGTACACACCAATGACCAAACCCTGGCGGATTCCAGGAGTTGGCAAGTAGATTGTGCGGTCGTAAGTCAGCTACAGACTGTGTCGTCAGCTGGTATTAGGAATAGACAAACTTAAAAAACATAAAGAACATATAAATAGTTAATTGAGGTATTTAACTATAACGCGCTTTACTTTCAGCACATTACAATTAAAATCAATTGTAACACATTATAATCATGGCGAGTTCTGCGCTAAGGATAAGAATTAGCATAACTAGTGCTAAAATAGTCCAAATTAAGTGGATTAAAATGTCTTGTGAATCCACAAGGTATGTTAAAATTTAAATTTGATAAAAGAAACGCCGAGGCAACGTCACCGTAAGGTTGAAAACAAAGGTGATCATTTTTATAAAAATAATGAAATAACAACAGTAACTTGGAATAATAACGTCACGATGGCCATCAAATTTGAATTATTACATCCCCTGTGAAAAGTGAAATGATGATGCAGGGAATGAGTGGAAATATGAACTTCAATATATCCAGAGTATATATAAATTATTACAAGAATAGCGGATGTGTCAACCAAATCGAAGTGAGCCTCTTCAGAACATCCATTAGAGGAAACAAGTAAGAAAATTATAGTCGGTCGAGACCGACTATATGATACCCTATACCATGCGTTTAGAGACCCTATCTCTCAGGCCCAACTAACTGGATATAGAAAATAAGCATAAACCAAATTTGAGTAGGATTTTTATTAATTTTTTCGCCTGCAAATATGAAAAAGTTCATATCGGATGCTATATCTATATGGGGACTAGGCCCAAAAAAGGACCGATCTTGACCATGTTTGGTAAAGTCTCTTGTATTTTATAAAACTATATACAAACTAAATTTGAGAAGAATCAGTGCAATATTTTTGTTTTTTGATAGATTTAAGTGAAGATCGGGAAGCAGGTCTATATGGGGCCTATGACTAAGAGTTATCCAATAGGGATCATTTTTAGACTACTGATTAATGGATGTAATATATACATACAAACCCAATTTGACTAAGATTTGTATGATAATTTGGATCTTATGGCAATATATGTTGATTTCATAGGGGTCATTTGTATGGGGGCTAGGTCTGAGCATGGACCGATTCTCACCAATTTCAATAGCGTTCATCCCATGATCGATAAAAGATCAAATACCAAATTTCATCAAAATATATTCATCTTTGCGACCTGCAGTTTGATTACAAGCTTTACATGGACACACAGACGGACGGACGGACGGACGGACATCGTTAAATCGAATCAGATAGTGATTCTGATTCGATCGGTAGTGATTCTTATTCGATGTGGGAAAACGCTTTGCGTAGAAAAAAGTTGCATTGGGCAATTCCACTGCTAACACGTCTTTTATCCCCAAGTGGAACACTCATTTTTCCAAAAAACTACAATAACTTTTAATATTTTTTATTACAGAAATAAGAAAAAAAATTTAGTGCCAGATTATTGCAGCAGATTAAAAAAGTTCATATCGTATTCCACAGTAATTATAACTGCACGCGTAAATAAATTTATTTCTTTAATATTTATTTTCAAAGGATTCATACGTGTGTATGTGTATACGTATTTGAGCGAGATACAATAGGAGACGAAAAATAATATTATAGGGGATATGACAAGCCTTAAAAATCGTGTAATTATTACGAAAATGCCAAATGATATTTTATAGCTTTAGAAATATCCAATTTGACTCTCATCATCGTTACCATCAGCTTGGTCAAACTTCCAGACTGTGTTGGCAGCGCCAAGAGAATATTGCATGTCCCAGTACTTTGTTTAGAAGATATTGAATACTTTAATGGTGGTGACATCAATAGTTTCCGTCCTTTAAGCTTTTATATTGAAATCAATATTTTTACCAGTCTCCTCCACTTTAGTAAAAGTTGCCAAAGCAGTGGTGGAGCATATATACCATTCCAAACTAGGTCAGGTATCGGCAAAACCAGCAATTCAATTTCAGTAGCACCAGCTACAGTCACATAACGGGCGTTAAATATCATCCAAGTAATTATCGGTGGAACCAGGTATACTAATTGTTGAGATGAGAGAATCTTCTCCGTCATTGCTGAAATGTTGGTATCATCTAATTCTGTATACTTTCTTACCATAACATAACTCTTCCTTGCTGGGTGTGTTGGTGCGTGGCAAAATAGTTCCATTGACAGCTCCAGCCAAACGTTTCAAATCGAATTTGGAATTTAAACCAATGGTCATTAAGCTATATTTGTTAATGAAATCTAAAGCCATATCTGAAACTTAGCCGCTTTAATTTGACTCTCCAGCAAATTCTTCTCAATGGCTGAGAAACTCGTTAACTCATCAACGGATTTAGCTAAGACAGTAACCCTTTGTGCTGGTTTTAGTAATATGAACGTGGTAGTAACATTAATATGTAGAAACCATGTCATGCACCACCTCAAACTTGGGTAAACCACTGCCAAAGATTATGCATTGCGAAAGTTGAAAACATTGAACGTTGTATTATCTGTTAAGGTAGCACCACGGGCTTTAGCAACTACATCCATAAAGAGATCTTCTTGGACATATTGTCTGGACATAATGAAGGCATGTAAAAATTCCCTGGGCAGCATTACGATAATCTTTAATTTTCACAGAATGTATAACGCTTTTTCAATAACTATCAGCTATTTCCTTGGTAGTAATGCCTAAACATGAAATTATTCGGCTTTCTTCAGCAGAGAAATCACAAATTCATAGTGATATTTGCCGGGCTTCAGAGTCTTGCATTTTACTGGTAATGACCATGAGCTTATCTGCTGGATGTTCAACATACAACTCACGCGTTATGGTGCCAGCATCACAGGTTACAAATAGCTTTTCGAGATGATTACTAATCAATTTGTTCGTACCATTTAGACCGCCGGCGGACCACATGGTTTGGGCAAACTCTTTGCCGGCAGTAATGTTACAATAAACTGCTTTATCAAAACCGCTATACATACGGTCCTTCCTACAACACATGGGTCATGCTAGGTGCTTTGGGCACAGACGGCGACAGATTTTTTTATTTACTTTTCACAATTAATGACCGAGCTGACGAAATCTCTCATCAGGATGATTTTATTATTATTATTATTTTTTATATATAGTTTTTCAAAAATTACAAATAGATAAATTAAGTTATTCGGTCGATTCGTGCAATTTAAATTGGTCTATAACTACCAAACACAGTGAAATGATTGCTTTTTGTTTATTATAACCGAATTGAATCCTTTTAATTACTAATTTGTTTCAATTATATTTACCGACAATTTATTACATTATCTGTAAAAACATTTTCGCCTTCAAATATATTGTGTTTAAAGAATTAGATGTTGTAATCACTAATACTTAAGAACGATTCATGCTATAGTAAAATTAATTTAATTCCCTCAAATAAATTAGCTTACTAATTTTCATAAAAACTTTGTTAAATGGAACATATTTTTCTATTGAAGGTGCATACATTTTCTGCTATAAGGTAGATAATGAAAACAAATGCATTGCATTGAAAATATCTATGAGATGCAACAAAAATTATTATTATCAGATTAAATTTTAGTATCGCTAATAGAATTCCTACAAGTACTTAATCGGTGTGTTGATTTAAGTGAATATCGGAAAGGAGCTTCGTATGGAAATTGTGACTTATTTTGGTCGATCTAATAGGGGTTATTTGCAGAGGGGCTCAGTCGAATTCACCAATTTTAATAGCGATGGTCCTATGGCCGACCAAAGCTTATATACCAAATTTCATTAATATATATGTATATTTTATGCGACCTACATGGATATGAAAACAGACGGACGGACGGACACGCATCGTTAAATCGACTCAAAAAGTGCTTCTGTGTTCATATGTATAATAAAATGTGGGTTCGGGTGAAATATTTTTTGTAATCACAAACTCATTATACTCTCCCCATATTCCAGTATAGGGTATAAAAGACGTGTTTTCGAATTTTATTTCAATAACTAAGCCTCAAAATCTATATTCTGTGGCCCTTGTTAATGACATCAATATCATACATGTCCACACGGGTATTTATTCCAAAGAATTTTTTACGTAAGTTTATGATACTCACATGTACATACATTGTGTTGATGTGTAGGACTATTTATACGTTGTGCACGTTTACGTGAGTCGTAAAATTTGATAGACTTTTTATTCTATTGACGATGTTGTGCGTGCGTAAATAATAATAACGAGGGTAAAACTTATGAAAAGGGTTTAGGTGGTTAAGGAATTTTTAGTAAAGAATATTTTTCTTTTTAGTTATTTTGCATTTATGGAAGAGGAATTTCAAGTTTAAAGCCAAAAGATGCATAATGACTGCAAAAATTAAGATTTATATTACAGTTATATTTCACAGAAATCTTTAATTTTCAAAATCACACAGATGAAAAATGGGGAAATTAAACTTGTAATATGTCACAGATCTTAATACCAATGAAGAAAATAATAAAATAAAATACAGATAAGAAATAAACGCAAAAATATATGTTACAAAGAACTTGTACAGTGGAACATTTGCATTCAAAACTAATTTTGATATCACAATGGAAATGTCTTTCCACCAACGCTTTCACAGAATTATCAGTTATATACGAATATAATTTTCCTAGTGTTAGTAGCTTAATAATAACTTAGTGGCTAAACTTCTTAAAGTATGTTTTAAATTTTCAGTGTTCACGATATTCAAAGTTTTTTAAGGTTTTTGCGGAACTGATCTTTATTAAAATCCTTGATAAAATAATCTGATCCATAAAAACAAAGTTTTTATTAAAACTCTTTCTTTCCTTATGCATATGAGTCTTGAATCTATCTGTCCTAAAATTCATCTTTGACTACAACAAGTCAATGGACAAAGTTTCAGAACGACCGGATGAGGGGAAGGTAGGTTTTAATCTCTCCGTGATTGTGCGAGTCTATGTCAAAGTTAATCTTTTTTCACAGCAACTGTATGGACCAAGTTTGAGTTCGATCGGATGAGGGGAACTGGCATTTAGATCACTCCGTGACAATGCGTGACTGTTGGTGACTACCCCAAGTTCCAGATCAATTGGATAAGGGGGAATGGGATTGCCCTACGACAGACAGACAGAGAGAGAGAGTATGAGTTAAAAGAAAGAATTTAAATACCTCAAAATTGTATTTTAATTTATACCCCAGCTGAATGGAGCAGCATTTGCATTAGTTGAAGCGAATTCTATGGAAAAGAAACACAGGATTCTGTGTTAACAGGCAATTCCCCACATGAGAAATAAATAACCCGTTAGAAGAAAATGTAAGATCTACTGAAATCATTGCTCTACTACTATTGCTTTTTGCTATCTTGAAGAGCTCTATCAGAAAAAGGCGGTACTTGCTGATAATGTAAGAAAATTTCTATGTATTCCAATGATTCTAGATTTTAGTTATTAACTTTATTTCATTAATGGTATTATTGCTATTTATAGTGCAATGAAAAGCTCACGTTAAAAAATTTCAACCATTATGCTCTTAGCTGCTGAGATATAAGTAAATGTTTTTCGATGTGGCAGACACAAAAATTGTCACTGCAACATATAAGCGATTTTATGTTCTCATCGAAATTTTGCGATTTTGATACAGCAGCCTGAAAATAGTTAGTCCATGATAGTTAGTTAGTGGTATGATAGTGACTATAACTGAAAATTTTTTAACCCGTCTGTCAGCCTTCATATATCAGTTTTTATTGTCATTTTGTTTGTTTGTCAATTGACATTATGCTGTTATTGCGACTTTACTTTTACCTTACATAAAATTTTATTATTATCCTTGTACTGGTAATATGGAAGAACATACATAAAGGTTCCTTTAAGTGGCATTATTTAATGGAATTAGTGTGTTTACTTCTTACTGGTATTTAAGGATGTCCTTAATTGAAATGTTTTTTTTTTTATTGTATAATTTTATTTTGTTTATTCTTTTCTTGAGAATCAAATGTTATATTTGCAAATACATATAAATATACATAATAGAAGCTTAACAAGTTATATAAGTGAATATTGTTATTGCAAACAATTTATATAGATTAATTAGTTGAAGTGATTGCTGTTAAACCTTTGGAATCAATAAGCATGTCAGAATATTGTAGTTGATGTACCATCACGAAATTTGAGGTCACAAATTACCTTAGAAAATCAGCATAAAAGAAATTAAGTGGCAGTGTTAGCAATGTGTTGCCTGCATACATGAAAACATTTTTGAAATCAGTATGTATGTGAGTAGCTGAAAAAAAATAGGCCTGATACATCATCCCATGTACAAGTACTGTTCAGCTGCCAATGGTAACCCTAAGTCTCATTTTGAAGCTAACACCTATAGAACTTTAAATTTAATATATATTCCTTTCTGCTAGTACATTATTATATATAATGAAATTTATTATATCCCCCATAGTAGTGTATAGACCGACGGTCCATCTAATTTTGTCATTCCATTTGTAATATAACAGCCGAAGTTGACAAAGCGATATCCATCTCTCCGTCTGCGGAAATCACAATCAATCTTATTTCTAGTGAAAATGGTTTACAGACATTCCATTTAAATTTATAAGAATTGCTTCAATAGTTGAAGAGATTTCAATAAAAATTTATTAAAAAATCTCTTGAAAATATAAGATTTTTCTATGTAATTGCTGTTGTTATTGACGTTATTCTAAATATAGTATTTGGCGTGCAGTAGCTGTAACAGTTGTCGTTGTTGTTATTGTTATGATAGTAGTATTTGCTTAAGCAGTATGTATTTATTGTTAACTCCAATCGGAACATACCAAAAAGTGTTTGCAATTTACTTCTTTATGTGATACATATGAATTATTTTTATCTAATAAAATGTTTAAGCTATTTTGATAACCGTGTTATACATATATTCGGATAATTGTCTTTTTGATGTATTTAAAAGTATTCGTCAAAGTGCTTCTTATGAGGTAATTAAACGATTTAGTTTTAATGCTTTCCTCACATAATTACCCAAAAATCTTGTAAATTTTGATGAGGTAATTAACCAGGTATTACAGTATTAGTTCAAGCTAGTACTACCTCAATTTTTTTTTTAAATAGAAAAAAAAATCATGTGAGTCCGATCACAGGGGAGATGTGTAAACATCTGGTTATAAATAAAATGCAGAAAACAGCGACGAAAAGGTTATTTCATATAATAATTTTTTCACCAAACAATCATAAGTCATACCGATTTGTCTTAATTGTCACATCTTACCCGTAAGATGTGACTCTCACATGTACGCTGTTTTTGTGATTGTATTGTGAAATAGAAATTTACCCCCCTGCGCGTATAGATGTTTACACATCAAAAAATATGTGAGTCCGATCACAGAGGAGATGTGTAAACATCTGTTAACACATCAGTTAAAATCAAACAGTAAACGCCATCTATGTATAGCAAGCAACTGATATGGTTGTTATACTTGATGGTTGTAGTTGTTTGATATACATTTATGGCGCTTTCTGTTGGTTGTTGAATCAGCTAAATATACTTAAATCATTGTATTGTGAAATAGAAATTTACCCCCCTGCGCGTATAGATGTTTACACATCAAAAAATATGTGAGTCCGATCACAGAGGAGATGTGTAAACATCTGTTAACACATCAGTTAAAATCAAACAGTAAACGCCATCTATGTATAGCAAGCAACTGATATGGTTGTTATACTTGATGGTTGTAGTTGTTTGATATACATTCATGGCGCTTTCTGTTGGTTGTTGAATCAGCTAAATATACTTTAATCATAGTATTGTGCACTAATACACTTACATGTATCTCACACCGATATTCTCTTACGCTGTTTTTATACCCTATAACACTATGTGGTTTGGGTATAATGACTTTGTGCTGCTGTTTGTAACAACCAGAAATATTTGACCTACACCCATCTTTAATTATACCGATCGAATCAGAATCACTATCTGATTCGATTTAACGATGTCCGTCCGTCCGTCCATCCGTCCGTCCGTCCGTCTGTGTGTCCATGTAAAGCTTGTAATCAAACTGCAGGTCGCAAATATGAATATATTTCGATGAAATTTGGTATTAGATCTTTTATCGGCCATGGGATGAACGCTATTGAAATTGGTGAGAATCGGTCCACGTTCAGACCTAGCCCCCATACAAATGACCCCTATGAAATCAACATATATTGCCATAAGATCCAAGTTATCATACAAATCTTAGTCAAATTGGGTTTGTATGTATATATTACATCCATTAATCAGTAGTCCAGAAATGATCCCTATTGGACAACTCTTAACCATAGGCCCCATATAGAGCTGTTTCCCGATCTTCACTTAAATCTATCAAAAAACAAAAATATTGCACTGATTCTTCTCAAATTTTGTTTGTATATATTTTTGGAAAATACAAGAGACTTTAACAAACATGGTCTGGATCGGTCCATTTTTGGGCCTAGTCCCCATATAGATATAGCATCCGATATGAACTTTTTCATATCTGCAGCCAAAAAAATTAATAAAAATCTCACTCAAATTTGGTTTATGTTTATTTTCTATATCCAGTTAGTTGGGTCTGAGAGAAGGGTATATAAACGCATGGTATAGGGTATCGTATAGTCGGTCTAGACCGACTATAATTTTCTTACTTGTTGTGATTGTATTATGAAATGGATTTTTACCCCCTTGAGCGCATAGATGTTTACACATCAAAAATCTTAATATGAAAGAAAAAATAAAATTAATAACTACTATTAATTTGTAATAAAAATAAAAATTAATCAGATTTTCATATTTTTTTTTAAACACTATAGATGTAGGCAATTTTTCTTTTAAGAACCATAAATTTCATTTGAACAGTTTTCCAGTTTTGATAATTTAAAATTGCTTACATATATAAAACTTATCTTGTTTTGATAAATTGAAGACATGCGTTTTGTAAAAAAAAAATTTCAGATTAGAAATCTTATGGATTTAAAGATATTTGTTATTTAATACGTTTGAAGGTTGTTCTTTAAGTTTTGTCAGATTCTTAAGTTTTTCGCATAACATCATTACAAATCTAGCAAAGCTTAAGAAAAGTTAATTCAAATTCATTTACCGCACGCTTGACAAAAAAAATTAATGGAGATGGCAACTCTTATTTTGAAACTATATACACATTAGGGCGGGTCGATTTAAAAATCGCCCAAGTGACAAGGAAATCAAAATAAGAAACTTTGCCCGAGGAAGCGTACCTCTAAAACGAATTCTGATGTCCCGACTTTTGACCTGTCTGTCTGTCTGTCTCACTTTGACCCATTTAGAGTGACCCAATCGAGTCCAAATGTATGATCGACCCCCAGTAACTTTGGAGGGCCGACCCACCCATGCCAGTGGCATACACCCTGGAACCCCCTGGGGGTTCCCCATACAAAATTTAAAAAAATCACCATTTTTTGTTTAGAATTGGGCTGACTATGTTTGATTTAATTTAAAATTAACACTCATACGTATACGTATCTTCTACTCTGCTAATAAATAATAATCATACGCCTTGACTATGTTATGTTATTCAAAAAGATCGATCGGATGATTGTAAATAACTTTTAGATCGTTCCGTGACTATGCGAGACTCTGCGTGACTACCCCAATATTATTCTGTAGTCACAACAAGACTTTGGGCCAAGTTTCAGATTAATTGCATGAGGGGGAATGGGGTTGCCCCATGGCATACAGGCAGGCAGACAGACAGCTCAAAATTCGAGGCATTAGAATTCATTTTAGAGGTATGATTCCTTGGCAAAGTTTCTTATTTTGATCCCTAGAATATGATTTTCCTTGTCACTTGAGCGATTTTATTGCCTCCCTACAAATCGACCCGCCCCGTTAGGTATGTAACATTGCAAAGTACATTCGCCATTCACAACGTACATAAATAGTAGTATAATGTAAATCATATATTAATACTATAGCCACATACTAATAGAATCCATTCGCACCAGCTTTTGAAGTCAGTGATGCGCATTTCATAGCACAAATTGTGCTTTTACTAGTTCACACATATTCTTATGCTCTTTTATTTAGTCGTCAGTGAGGTAGCAACTAGTTCACATGCTTAGTAGACATATTGATTATTTTTTTTTTCAAAAATTATAAATGCACAGCAAGAAACAAATGATGACATCCAAACAATATTATATGACAAAACTGCTTTTGGTATATCGGTAATCTTATATATTAAAAAAACTTATGAAAATTTAAGTCAGTCCGTTGGCCGTTCTATCTGACCGATTTCTTTAATTTTTTTTACTGAAAGGTATTTAGAGATATATATGTCATCAGTCGTTGAAATTTACTCAACTCCCACCATACTCAAGTTATACTCAAACGCGATTCTTCCCTGTACATTTCTTATGGGACACATTCACTCAAGCAATTCGAATTCTCATAGCTCCTCTTCTAATAACTGAATCTTGATCGTTTCACTCTCAGAATACTCAGTGGATCAAGTTTTTTTTTTTGAGCTATCAACTGCTTAAATTCGTTGAGTTTGAGGAAAGTTATGCGTACACAATCAAATTTAATTAGCGTTTTGTATTACCATCACGACAATAAAAATTGCTGAATTGTGAATTGGATAAACTTGTTTAGCATACCTTAGGGTCTTATAAAATAATTTATTAAATGAAAAAAAAAATTGCGCTCGAATTCCGAGGGCTGGGATCTACTAGTTTGTTATTAAAGTACATTTTGATTATTTACCTAATAGTATGAATAAATTAAATATTTAGGAGAGAGAATATAGAAGATGCAACATATATGTTGCAGAAAATGTCATTGAGGTTGTGTTAAAATATGGAGCCTGATAAATATGTAACATAAATTTTTTTATGAAACAGATAAAACAGACTTATGATAAACAGGCCTTTACTTAATCCATTCAATATTTTTTTTCAGTGCAGTACTCTCTCCTGTCCACTACTATCACCGAAAATAATTTTTGTGTACCTTTGTTTTTAATACACAGATACATGTAGCGTTTCTTCGTTTTTGGAAGATGGTGTGGAGAAATTCAGCCTTATTTCGGAGAGACACCGTGTAAAATCAATTTATAATAAAGCAAGGAATAAACATTTAAAACGACGATCGCCTCCGGTTGTCACCAGTAAATTAAATTCAGCTCCCCCGACCGACTGTTCCCGATATTCTGGCGGTGTCGGCTGATTCCTCCTTATAATCCAGTGGGCTCCACCGATTACTCTCGATAATCCAGCGGCCTCGGCTGACTGCTCCCGATAATCGATCGGCCTACAGCTGACTGCTCCGCGTAATCTACCGGTCTTCGGCTGACTGCTCCCAGTAATCCAGTGGTAACACTCTTATTCGACTCCTTCTATTCGCAGGCAACAGCACCACGACTTGATTACAAAACCGTTCTGTCAAAAATACCCTGCGCCTTTGCCTTGCCAATCTACCAACTACCGAGAACCATTTGATTCCGATTTCCGAAATTCGAAGAAGATCCGAGTGGGGGCGAAGCAACCGTCTTCTCATTGCATATAGTTTAGGGGTCCTTAAATGATCCCTGGATATGACCGACCACCCCAGCCAAAAACTAAATCTCCGCTACAAGTGAAAGGATTAAATAGTTTTTATCTAGACGACAGATTATTAACCCCATATAGGTCCTTAACCAACAGGTTGTCCTGAATGTTTTTGATTATGGATTTTTAAACTCTTTTTTTAACTCATACTCTCTGTCAGTCTGTCTGTCTGTCTGCCATGAGCAACCCCATTCCACCTCATCCAATTGATCTGAAACTTGGCCCATAGTCTTGTTGTGACTATAGATTTATTTTGGGGAGTGATTTATCAGATTTATATGAGACCTGGCCGACAGACGTGCTGTGAAAAAAGATTTACTTTGACAAAGTCACGCACAGTCACGGAGTGATTTAAACCCCATTTCCCCTCATCTTTAATTTTAAAATAGTCACGTAAACTCACGCACACTCCCAGAGAGATTCAAAATTCATAAGCATAAGGAAAGAATGAGTTTTAATAAAAACTTTGTTTTTATGGGTTAGATTATTAATAACTATATAATTAGATTTCATTATGATCTATTGCATGTATTTTAACAATGAACTCAATGGTCAAACAAATGCCTGTTTTGAACCTTGGAAATTTCTATAATTTGGAAGAGATACAAATATTGGACAAAGTTTGGGTAAAATATGCTGAGAAATAATTTTTTTTTTTGAAATAAAGTCGGTTGCACTTACGGAGTTTTCAGTTGTTAGTTACAAACAAAAGCGCAAACTCATTATAACCATAAAACAGTAACAGCCGAATTGATCTAAAGTTGAGCACCTGTATTTTCGATTGTATTAACAGAAATTTAATATCACTTAGCCATTTTCTATTGTATTTATACCCTATACCACTATGTGGTTTGGGTATAATGACTTTGTGCTGCTGTTTGTAACAACCAAAAATATTTGACCTAGACCCATCTTTAATTATACCGATTGAATCAGAATCACTTTTTGAGTTGATTTAACAATGTCCGTCCGTCCGTCCGTCCGTCCGTCCGTCCGTCTGTGTGTCCATGTAAACCTTGTAATCAAACTGCAGGTCGCAAATATGAATATATTTTGACGAAATTTGGTATATAAGCTTTTATCGGCCATGGGATGAAAGCTGTTGAAATTGGTGAGAATCGGTCCATGTTCAGACCTAGCCCCCATACAAATTACCCCTATGAAATCGACATAAATTGCCATAAGATCCAAATTGTCATATAGATCTAACTCAAATTGGGTTTCTATGCGTTCATTATATCCATTAATAAGTACTCCAAAAATGATCCCTTTGGCCCCATATAGAGCTGCTTCCCGATCTTCACTTAAATCTATTAAAAACAAAAATATTGCACTGATTCTTCTCAAATTTTGTTTGTATACATTTTTGCAAAATACAAGAGACTTTACCAAACATGATCAGGATCGGTCCATGTTTTAACCTAGTCCCCATATAGATATAGCATCCGATATGAACTGTTTCATATCTGCAGCCAAAAAAATTAATAAAAATACCACTCAAATTTGGTTTTTGCTTATTTTCTATGTCCAGTTAGTTGGGCCTAAGAGATAGGGTTTCTAAACGCATGGTATAGGGTATCATATAGTCGGTCTAGACCGACTATAATTTTCTTACTTGTTTTTATTTGCTAATAATTGAATGAGAGAATTAGTCTTGCTGTACAGAAATGGGAAAATGTCATGTGCATGTTTTTGTTTTGTTCGAAAGATTCTTTTTATTTGCAGCTTTGAAAATCATTTTTCTTAATTCAGCATGCAATTTCCTTACATTTAGCATGCAATTTCCCTACAGTTAGCATGCAATTTCGCTACAGTTAGCATATATATTTTTCTCATTTTTAACAGAAAAATTCCCATTTTTAGCATGCATTTTCCCATAAATCTACCCAAATTAAGCAAACATTTTGCCATTTTTGACATGCATTTTTACCATTTGGCAAGCATTTCCTATAGACTTAACAGGCAGTTTCCCATAATTTAGCATGCATTTTCCCACTTCCCTTAGTCCCATAATTGAATTGGAATCTAAATCAACCCGAAATTCGTTTATTTACTTCATAGCAATTGGGTTCACAATAGATTCGGATATAATTTATCGTGTTGTTTTGTACAGATATAAAGAACAGTATTATAAATAATAACATAGAAATAATAATTCGTATTTATAAAACTTTTTAAATGTATACCCATAAATAAGCGGTGTTTATTATAGATGGCTTTGTGCTCTGACTCAGCATTTTTGAATGGTAATTAAATAGAAGCAGCAAAAGACGTTTACGAGAGTTAGTCCCTAATGACTGACTAAACCATTTAAGTACACACAAAAAACAGAAGCATTGTGACTACCGAATTTGTTGTAACACAAGTTAATAAATAAATTTTGAATTGATTCTGCATTTAGAGTAAATAGTTTGTCATAATATAGAATCGTTAGCTGCTATTAAATTTCTGTTGATACAATCAAAAACAAGCTATGCAACAAGCCGCTTGGCGATTTTTTTTCAGTGTTTACTTAGCACTTCTATTAGCTTCTTATGAAGCTTTACTGACTTTCAATAAAAGTATAACATTGCAGATTAGGAACGATGCTGAACAAACATAATCTTCATTCATTCAATTTTTGCAGTAAACATTTGGTACGACATTATATTTATTATTACTTCTAGTACTGAAATAGCTATCAGAAAGTGAAAGAAGTGCATTTGCGATTTTTTTTTTAATAAAATCAGGTCATAACTTTGTTGCTATTCTACCATAAACTCAATTATACTTTTTTAATCTGATCGATTTCAATTCCATTGCCTTGAAACTTAGACATGGTAAATACATGTTAAACTTTCACATATATTTACTAAACGAAGCATTTTGTTGCTGTCGCTGCACTTGAGTCGCATGGCAGTCAGAGTAGAAATAAATATTTTATACACAAAATTTGTATAAGACATGCTATAAATTTACTAGTAAGAATTATGTTTACTAATACCGTATCTGCTTACAGAGCTTTTAAATTCAATACATGTATTTATTTAAGTATTCTTATTTAGCTAATTATACCCTATACCACTATGTGGTTTGGGTATAATGACTTTGTGCTGCTGTTTGTAACAACCAAAAATATTTGACCTAGATTTATATACCGATCGAATCAGAATCACTTTCTGAGTTGATTTAACAATGTCCGTCCGTCCGTCCGTCCGTCCGTCTGTGTGTCCATGTAAACCTTGTAATCAAACTGCAGGTCGCAAATATGAATATATTTTGATGAAATTTGGTGTGTAAGCTTTTATCGGCCATGGGATGAACGCTGTTGAAACTGGTGAGAATCGGTCCATGTTCAGACCTAGCCCCCATACAAATTACCCCTATGAAATCGACATAAATTGCCATAAGATCCAAATTGTCATATAGATCTTACTCAAATTGGGTTTGAATGCGTTCATTACATCCATTAATGAGTAGTCCAAAAATGATCCCTTTGGCCCCATATAGAGCTGCTTCGCGATCTTCACTTAACTCTATTAAAAACAAAAATATTGCACTGATTCTTCTCAAATTTTGTTTGTATATATTTTTGCAAAATACAAGAGACTTTACCAAACATGATCAGGATCGGTCCATTTTTGGACCTAGTCCCCATATAGATATATCATCCGATATGAACTTTTTCATATCTGCACCCAAAAAAAATTAATAAAAATCCCACTCAAATTTGGTTTTTGCTTATTTTCTATTTTTTAGGCCCAACTACTAAGAGATAGAGTTTCTAAACGCATGGTATAGGGTATCGTATAGTAGGTCTAGACCGACTATAATTTTCTTACTTGTTTTCATTCAAAAAATGTAAATTAGTTATGAATGTCAATCATTTTGACAACAGAACATCATCAGTTATCACAGCGATAACATAAAAAAATTATAACTAGTCTAGATCGACCTACCGCACCATATACCATATGCTTCGGAAAAGAACATAAAAAATAAGGAATACCCGAGGTGAGTTTGTCATATATTTTCTGACGGCAAATATATTAATGTTCATATCGAATATATTCAAAAAGAGTCAAATCCAGAAAATAATAGTTCTTTAATGTATTCCAAAAATATATCATCTCAATTAATAAACAAAGTACCCTTGAAGCTACATAAACTTGCATTGACCTCTCATACCGCTGTTTTCAAATCAAAAAACTGGTTTTGTTATAAAATGAAAAAGCTTTACTCCACCAACATATTTCATTTCCTTCAACAATACACTTCTACCAACTGTTTCTTCCAAACTTTAAAAGGTTATTAACTTTGATCTTTATCTATCTAAGAAACTCAAATGATGTCCCTGGATTAGGCTATGACAGGCGTATGCGGTGATTATGAAACAATATGGGTCCGATTTTGTTCTTCATGGAAACGGTGCACAACACTCAAAATTTTTATTTATTTACTTACCTATTTAGAATTTTGCAATAAAAAATAAAATGCTACATTTATAGAGCTAAGCCTTAACCTTATAGAAAATAATGTATAAATTGGGAGGAAACAGATAAGCTTGTATACATCTATACGCGCAAGGGGGTAAATTTCTATTTCACAACACAATGACAAAAACAACGTAATATGTGAGCTTACATGTTACGCTGTGGCCGTAGGACAAATCGGTGTGACTTATGATTGCATTGGTCAAAAAATTATGATATAAAATTGTTTCAGCTAATTCAACAACCCTTTGCTGTAAAGCGACAAAAATTTCACAATATAAACGTATAACATATACATAATTCAACAACCCCACAAGTATAATTAGAGTCCGTGCAGTTGTTTGCTATAAGCGATACATAGATGACGCTTTCTGTTTAGTTCTAAAAAAGTGGAATACAAGAATCTTTAATTACTAGATGTTTACGCATTTCCCTTGTGATCGGACTCCCATGATTTTTTTTTATAAAATAATCACACAAGAAAAGTTATATAATGGAAAAGGGTATAACAGTATTATAATAACATTTGCAATTCACAATGGGTATTGTATCGTTGCATCTGTTGTATCATGTATTACTTTACAATAGTGTGAAATTGTTGTTGGTAATTTTCACTGAAAAATCTGATACAACGATACATGTTTAGTAAATGTTGTATATTGCATCATAACATATCAGTCACAAGTGAATGCCGGTTTTTATAAAAAAAGAAAAAGAAATACATACAATTATATCGGATTAAATAATTAAAAATAAAAAAATAATAAGAAAATTATATTTGCAATAAAATGAGTAGTTTCAATTTGAAAAAAATATTTGCTCAAATCGTTCGTAAGTTTAAATGTTTTTATTTTGGAAGAGTTTTATGTGGGTGGTTCCTCTGGAACTACTAGGAATTTTGAGCATAGCAATACCAATATCAACTATGTTACATCAAGAAGTAGCATAACATATGCGATTTACGAAACGAGTCGACCTACGCTTGAACAACGTTGCAAAAGAACGTGTGGGAGAAGAGTAGGATTTTTAGCGAAAAATAATCTTTTCTGACAGAGCCAATTTTCGTCTCGGTGGTTCCGCCAATAAGAAAAATTATCACACATGACTGCGGAAGAGCGCGCCCTAAACGTGGCATTGTTTTGTGTGTTTTTCGAGTCAGCGATATCATTGGGCTATTTTTCTTTGAAGATGAGGAAAGAAAACGCGTTAGAGTGAACGGAAAGTGCAATTATAAATAAATATTCGATTTCAACATGATGGCGAATCTTGGCCACAGCCCTTTGGCACCGTCGTACGGTTATTTGTAGGGATTGGCTAGGGATGAGTCTTTATGCTTATAAATCCGTAAAATATTAAGTACGAGAAGCAATAGCATGTCAGTCGTATACAGATTCAAGTGATTTTTGCAAACATTTTTTTCTACATTCTTCTAAACTTTATTCATATTCCGAAATTTTAGTTTAAGTTATCATATAGCTGTGCTAGTTTTAATAAAACCTTTCTATTTGATTCCAAGTAACTAAAAAATGGTTTGCTGGGATACTACGCTAGTAATGAAGTTTGATATCTTCATTTATCATAATATTTATTTATACTCACTTTTTACATTTATAGAAAAAAAACTAAAGTCAATTTCCGTAAAAACCACAATGATCTAAATAATAATAAAAAAATAGATACTCGCTCCAAGAGAAATAGTAACAGACAGTCGAACCTATTTATGACGAATCTTTATGCATTTATTTTTTAATATTGCCAACCAAACAAAACTATCGATATCTTTGCTTACTGTTAAAATAAAAGTAGTATATTTGTGTGAGTTTATTTGTGTGTATGTGCAAATTTATATTTAGAAAAGAAGTTATATAAATTGAAAATGGGATAGAAAATAACACGCACACACAGACAATCATATGTTAATAATGGAGAGGGAGAACTGTTAAATAAATATTCTAACACTTACTTACGTGTACATGAAATGACAAATGTGTATGTGACATTTTACCCTGTTAAAAGAAACTATTATTTAAGAACACAGACACACACGTAAATTATCGTATATAAACATTAAGATATGAATAGTGAATGCTGTACATATGTTACAAATAATATTGAATTCAGATGATAGAAAAAAAAAAGAATGAAGAACACACACTATCAATATTTCCTTCAATTTCCTTTTTCTAACTGAAGTATTCTTTCCCCCTTCTTTGGTTGTATATAATATATTGCCAATAAAGTAGCTAAACATATTATTTGTATTTGGAATTACTTACGATGCGGGAAAGAAAATTATTATAAATCAACTTGGATAACCATATATACAAATCGTGATCAATTGCGGATTCTAAAGTTGAAGAATGTACTGCCCGTTCTCTTCTTAAATACAATGAAAATTGTAACAAACCAATGTTAATATTTACAGTTAAATTTCTGGACTGAGAAATAAATATAACTTCAAATAATACTTTCCTACCACATGGTCAAAGCGTTTTCGTATTGTAATTTTACTGTAATTTTTGGTGTGTGTGCAGTTCGTGTACATTGTGGATGAGTTGATGATGTTGTTTTTTTTAAACAAATTGATTTTGTTTACTTTTTCCTTTTTTCCGATAACTGCAGCTTATTTTTCACTACCCCCTCAATCTCTCAAACTCAGTCATTCAAAAATTTGCTTAGTTTTATCTTGGCATTTTCCATTTCTCAGAATATATATTTATTGATAATAAACCTTTTCTTTCTATTGATTGTGCTGTTGAACATTTAAAATTTGTTTTTTGGTAGATTTTATTTCCTTATACAAACTCAATGCCATTAACATCAATGACATCTATTTTATCATCGGAATCATCATCATCATCATCATCATCATCAATGTCACCACATAGACACTTGTTGGAGTAAACACATTATAAATTTTGTTATATTTATAAAGTAAATATCATCAAGTTCGTTTAAATAAAAACAAGTTATTGGCAAAAATACAAAAAAGAAGTCAATGCGAAAACGGATAAGTTTAATATTTTATAACTAAGAAGGGTTTAAATCTAGTGTCCACATTGAGCGAAGGAATTTATGAGAAGAAATTTATTTAATTTATTTTCAATAACGTTAAATTAAACTATCTCTACTGTTAGAAGATGTTAATTGATTATTAATTGTTCTTTATTTTTTCATTCCTTTATCTTATTCATTTTTACATAGCTTGATTGGATTGTCTATAAAAATACCTGATTAAACAAACTATACATGACCTACATATGGGGTATAATGTGATATAGTATTGAACAATGTATTTGCTGTATCGCCAGTCGATAAAACACAAACATTTCCGTACATGAAATTCGGGCAATGATTTTATTGTAAATTATCGTATCAACAAATGTTTTTATTTAAATATATTTCTGACAATGACATTTAGTCGTAAACTAAAATACATTTATAAGTGACTAAATAAAGTTATCGTCCACCTTATGAATATAATCATGCTACAGTGAGGGTATAATGAGATTGTGGCTATGTTTGGAACTACCAAAAACACTTGACCGGAACCAACAGTTATTATACCAATCAACTCAAAATCCCTTCTGTCCATCCGACTCCGCCTGTCTGACTCTGTCCTCTGTATGTCAAACTAGAACTCACAAGTTGGGATATGAAGTTTCCAAGCCTTTCATATTTTAGGATAAAAAATATATTACTTCTTTTACTTTAACTTATGTTTGACTTTTGAGAGATCTAACAATGAATATGTTCGTAACGTTACGAAAATTCATTGTATTGAGAAAATAATTGGTTGGTGTTTTTTTTTTTTTTTTGTTTTCATCGGCGATCCCACCCATTCATAAATCCCACCCCCACAAACTTACAAATCGTTCGATATTTTTTATTAACAACAAAAATATTCACTAGAAATAAGTTATATGGCAAAACGGGTTAGCTAGTATTAAATAAAAAATATTAGGATATTAAATAGGTGTAAAAATATAAATTTAAAAAAAATATACTATGTAGTCAGGGTATAATATTCGACTTTGAATCACTTTCCGAGTCGATTTAGCGATATACGTCCATCCGTCCGTCCTTCTTGTGTCCATGCAAACATGCTGATCAAACTACAGGTCGCAGATATGAATATATTTTGATCAAATTAGGTATATGAGCTTCCATCGTGCACAGGATGACCGCTATTGAAATTGGTGAAAATCGGTTCATGTCCAGACCTAGTCACCAAACAAATGACCTCCATGCGATTGAATTGAATTGCCATAATATCCAAATTACCACACAGATCTGGCTCAAATTGGGTTTGTGTACGTTTGTTGAATCCATTTATCAGAAGTCCGAAAATAAAACCTATAGGACAATTCTTATTCATAGCTCCTGATAAAGCTAATTCTCGATCTTCAATTACATCTATCAAAAAACACAAATATGGCACAGATATTTTTCAAATTTGGTATGTATATGTCTTTGCAAAAAATAAGTGACCCTACCAAATATGGATCGGTCAGTATCGGTCTATTTTTCGACCTAGGCCCCATATAAATATAACATCCGATGTGAACTTTTTCATTCCAAAGGCAAAAAAATTAGTAAAAATGCCACTAAAATTTGGTTTATGCCAATTTTCTATATCTAATTAGTTGGACCTAAGAGATAGGGTTTCTAAACGCATGGTACAGGGTATCGTATAGTCGTTCTAGACCGAATATAATTTTCTTACTTGTTACTTAATCGTTTTAAAATCGAAATATATAGCATTAATGATATTGAACGCAAATCAAAAACTTTAACAGGATATCTCTTAATTTAAAGTTTTGATAATATATCAAAGTTAAAGTAACTTTAAAGTTAGAAAACACAATGCAGTGACTTCATTTATTTCGACATTTTGGTCGGACTCTGTGCGCCACTTCCGGCAGCAAATTGAGCAGCTCATTTATGCCGCTTGAAGGTTTCACGAAGTTCTCTCCAACGTTTTTTGCAAAAATCACCCAAGTATTGGAGTGTATAAAGATTTGTAAAAATTCACTTCTACTAACTGGATAAGTTTTACGAAACTGCCCTTTTTCCGGAAATGTTTTTAATATCTAGACGCCCGATTCTATACATATTAATTATTTTTTACTTCATCTGTGATAAAATTTCACTTATATCCAATTTTTTTAAATCACAAACAAATTATACTAATTTACATTAATAAATTAAATTTTAAGTCAATTTTTATTTACATGTTGCAGTTGGTAGTGTGGAAATATTAAAAAAAAGGACACCCTAATTTAATAAAATAAAAACTGACAAAGAACTACTTAAAACTATATAATTAAAGAGATTTCATTTAACTTTAATGCAGTTAATAAAAAAGAAAGCAAATATTTAAATTAAAAGTAATTTCATTTACTAAAACATTCATAAAACTAAAAAAAGAAGAATATACTGTTACTCTGCACTAATCTAATCGTCGTTCTACGCGCTGATGGTGTTTTATTTCCAGCTACGAATATTCGACGAATTAATATGTTCATGTTAATAACGATTTTATATATAAAGCATCCTTTGAAATGAGTTATGGCTTTAGTAAAAGAAAATAAAAAATTTGATTTCTTAATAATTTATGGCTAAAGCTTAAGGATGTTAAGATTAAAATCTGTATAATTTATTAAATTTTTTTAGCATTTGCCATCATAATGTTTCATAAAAAATTTATTTATTTACTTAAAAGATTTTATGACTTTTGTGACTACACGTTATGGTGAAAAACAAGTTCTGAAAATTCCTGTTAATTTAAACTTTTTTATTTGGCTGTTGCTGTTTTTTTTTTTTTTGCTAGCTATTTAGCATAATGTTTATAGGATTTGCTTAATTTTATATGAAAAATGTTAAATAAAACATATACACACATATATATCAGCAGAGAAAGAGAGTATGAAATAAGCATAAAATACGTAATGTAGAAATAACCTTATCTTTATGCCTTGCTGCACTTGACTTTAACAAATTCAAAAAACTCACCTGAAAGTATGAATATTCATATGTATTAGGGTCGCAAATATTTCTATAGCCTCTTTTAAATATTAACAGTTGATACAGAGATATAAGATTTTGGTTTTATCAACAGAATTGAAACGAATTCAGACTTAACAGCTGAATTTCGGATATGATAATAAAAAAGGTAGTGTTGCATTAGTCTTATACTATCAATCGCAATAAGTTTTTTAATTGATGCTACAAAATATTTTTTCCCCTAAACGAAATCTTATTGGCATATTTTTGGTAAGAGGGTACAGCAATGCCAATTTCAAAAAAAAAAAAAAAACATGCAACAAGTACCCCGAAAAGCGCTTATAAGGGCGAAATTATAATAAAAGTAAAGATATTAAAAAAATGATATAACAAATTTTTTTAAGTTTAAAGAACTTTTACGAGATCACAAATTTTTATCGAATTTGTTTGAATTTTTTTAATCTTTAGTCCATAATTAATATGTATTAACGAACTTATAGTAGTCAGAAACATTCCATTTCTTATTTTGTTTTGCAACAAAATTCATTGCACTGAATACTTTTTCGAAATCTGCCAATAGTATGTATATATATAATTTAAAATAACGGGATTTCATTGACTGAATTTCTGAAGTTATTTTCTTCAATCAATACTGTCTTTATTTTTTCCATTTGCGTAGTTTTGAATTGTTGGTAGAATATACATACTCTTCGATATCTGATTTATCTTTTATAAATATCTATACTAATATAATAAAGAGGTAATGTGTGTTTGTTTGTTTGTTTGTTTGTTTGTTTGTTTGTAGGGGGTAATCTCCGTAACTAGCCATCTGATCTTCCTGAAATTTTCACAGAGTCTTACTGCGGATATGGGAAGTGCTATAGGCTATAATTTTTTTAATATTTTTAGTGGGCGTGGCACCTCCCACACAAAGTAAATTTTTAATATCATATACATATATTGAGTACCATGACAGGGAGAGCTTTGCAAATTTGTGTGAGGTCACCTATTGTTAATATTAGTAGCCGCGCCGGAAATGGGCCGAATCGGAGAAGTGGGCGTGGTACCTCCCATACAAGTAATAATTCAATGTTATATATCTCGAGTACTATGATAGAGAGAGCTTTTAAAATTTGTCTGATGGCACCTATTATTAATGTGAGCAGTCGGACAAAAAATGGGCACTATTGGACCAATAGGCGTGGCACCTGCCATATAAATAAAATATAAAATGCCATATATCTGCAGTACTGTTATAGTGAGAGTCTTGGGACTTTGTGTGAACCCATAAGTTATTCATATGATTAGTTAGACAAAAAATGGGCGTGATCGGAGCAGTGGGCGTGGCACCGCCCGTACAAAGTAAATATATGATATCATATAACTGGTGTACTAAAAGAGGGAAGCTTTGGCACTTTGCACGACACCATCAGATCTTAGTATGAGTAGTCAGACAAAAAATTGGCGGGTTCACTCCAATGGGCGTGGAGCTCCCCATGCAAAGTAACTATTAAATATCAAATATTTGGAGTACTGTAAAAGAGAGAGCTTTGTGGCTTTGCGTGACCCCATAGGTTCTTTGTGTGATTAGTCGAACAAAAAAATGGGCGTGATAGAAGCAGTGGGCGTAGCACCGCCCATGCAAAGTAGATATCTAATATCATATAACTGGGAAAGGCTCGACATTTTGCACGAGTCCCTCAGATATTAATATGAGTAGTACAATAAAAATTGGGCGGGATGGGATAAGTGGGCGTGGCACCTCCTATATCAAAAATATGATGTACTACGAAAGCAACAGTCTTTTGACAAGTACATTAGTTATCAATGTGATTTGTCGTGGAAAATATATTGTCAAAATCAAAAATCGCGAAAACAAAAAACATATTCAAAAAAAAAAGAATTAAAGAGGTAATGTGTTTGTTTGTTTGTAGGAGGTAATCTCCGTAACGACTTATCTGATCTTCCTGAAATTTTCACTGATTCTTACTGCGGATATCGGAAGTGCTACAGGCTGTATTTTTTTTAATATTTTTAGTGGACGTGGCACCTCCCATTCAAAGTAAATTTTTAATATCATATATATAAAGTACTATGATAGAGAGAGCTTTGAAAATTTATCTTAGGTCATCTATTATTAACGTGAGTAGTCAGACAAAAAAATGGGCGGGATTGGACAAATGCGCATGGTACCCCTATACAAACTTAATATTAAATGTGATATATTTGGATTACTGTGTTAGTGAGAGCCTTGGGACTTGCGTGAGCCTTTTCGTAACAATTCGGAAGGGGGGGGGAGGGGGAGGGGGAGGGTGTAGCGAAGCGCACCGGGTTACATCTAGTAATATTATAAAGAGGTAATGTGTGTTTGTTTGTTTGTTTGTTTGTTTGTAGGAGGTAATCTCCGTAACTACTCATCTGATCTTCTTGAAATTTTCACAGAGTCTTACTGCGGATATGGGTAGTGCTATTGGCTATATTTTTTTTATATTTTTAGTGGGCGTGGCACCTCCTAGACAAAGTAAATTTTTAATATCATATACATATATTGAGTACTATGATAAAGAGAGCTTTGCAAATTTGTGTGCGGTCACCTATTGTTAATATTAGTACCTACGCCGGAAATGGGCGGGATCGGATAAGTGGGCGTGGTACCTCCCATACAAGTAATAGGTCAATATTATATATCTCGAGAGCTGTGATATATAGAGCTTTTAAAATTTTTTTGATGTCACCTATTATTAATGTGAGTAGTCGGATGCAAAATGGGCAGTATCGGAAAAATAGGCGTGGCACCTGCCATACAAAGTAAATATAAAATGCCATATATCTGAAGTACTGTAATAGTGAGAGTCTTGGGACTTTGTGTGAGCCCATAAGTTATTCAGTTGATTAGTTAGACAAAAAATGGGAGTGATCGGAGCAGTGGGCGTGGCACCACCCATACAAAGTAAAAATTTAATATCATATTTCTGGAGTACTGTAAAAGAGAGAGCTTTGTGGCTTTGCGTGAGCCCATAGGTTCTTTGTGTGATTAGTCGAAGAAAAAAATGGGCGTGATCGAAGCAGTGGGCGTAGCACCGCCCATGCAAAGTAGATATCTAATATCATATAACTGGTGTAATATAAAAGGGAAAGACTCTACATTTTGCATGAGTCCATCAGATATTAATGTGAGTAGTCCAATAAAAATTGGGCGGGATGGGATTAGTGGGCGTGGCACCTCCTATGTAAAAAGTATGAAGCACTACGAAAGCGACAGTCTTTTGACAAGTTCATTAGTTATTAATGTGATTTGTCGTGGAAAATATATCGCCAAAACCAAAAATGGCCAAACCCAAAAATCGTGAAAAATAAAAATCGCCCAAAAAACAAAAATCTTCAAAATCAAAAATGGACAATATCAAAAAACGCTAAAAAGAAAAATTGCCAAATGATATTCTAAGTTCAGGGCCAATAGTTAAGTGTTGCCAGATCTAATATGGATAATCCATCTTCTTCTCATGGGCAGATACATGTACTTTTTGCTCCAGGGTAGGAACGCCGAAAAATCTGATAATTGTTGTACCGAATGAAAAAACAAAAAACATTGTATATCAGCATCAGCAAGCATTGAAATAAAGAAATCTATACTAATATTCTATACTAACATAACAAAGAGGTAATATTTGTTTGTTTGTTTGTTTGTAGGGGGTAATCTCCGTAACTACTCATATGATCTTCCTGAAATTTTCACATTTTTTTTAAATATTTTTAGTGGTCGTGGCACTCCCATACATAGTAAATTTTTAGTATCATATATATTAAGTACTACGATAGAGAAAGCTTTGCAAATTTGTCTCAAGTAATCTATTATTAACGTGAGTAGTCAGACAAAAAAATGGCCGGGATTAGACAAATGCGCGTGGTACCCCCACACAAACTTAATATTAAATGTGATACATCTGAATTACTGTATTAGTGAGAGCCTTGGGACTTTGCGTGAGCCCTTTCATAACGATTCCGAAGGAGGAGGGGTAGGGGGAGGGTGTAGCGAAGCACACCGGGTTACATCTAGTCTTTTATAAATTATTTAAGAAAATTTATAACATTTTCAGTTTAAAAAAAAATTTTGTCCACTTTGAGTAGATATATTTTTTTTTCGATTTATCAGAATCGTATATCTGAGACTCTGTTAATCAACTTATATATCTTTTTGTATATATTCGGTATTACTGACGAATAAGACAACCAATTATGAGGTTCTTTGATCAAACCAAAAAATTTGGTAGAAGGTTTCACAATATGTAATTTTTTGTTTAACATCAACTTTTGTTTTTAAAATGTGTCAATGTAGCTTTTTTTTATAATCGCTACATTGAAAAAAAAATTATTTCGGGAGTTAAACGGCGCTAAATCTACATAAAAGGAATTATGGAAAATCAAATCATTCTTTTGATATCGTGATGAATTGGACAAATTTGTAAGTAACTTACGAGCCATTTCGTTAATAGTTGAGGAAGCCTGTTTTGAATTATTGATACAAAATTAAAATTTTTTATACAGTCTATAATTTCCCATTTATTTTATCGACTGGAAAACAAACATCTAGGTCACAGTGACATTACCATTGTAAAAAGGTTGCTATAATCCGCTGTTACAACAAAAAATTTTGTTATAAGTTGTAGATGATAAACGTAGATCCCCCAACTACTTTGAATGAAAAATATTTTCTTCACTTCCAACCTGCACCCACATAACTTCACAGTGCATTAAAAAATCCAGAATTTATTCCTCTATCAACCAATACTTACGAGATGCCTTGTATTTGGTTCAGCTAAATAGTAAACAGAAAAGAGGAAGGAGCGAAGAGGAAGGAGAAAGGATGAAAGAGAAAGGAGAAAAGAGGAATGAGGAAAGAGGAAGCTGGAAATAGGACGGAAGAAGGAGAAAGGAGAACGGAGATTAAATAAGGAGTAAGGAGTAAGGAATAAGGAACAAGGAATAAGGAATAAGGAATAAGGAATAAGGAATAAGGAATAAGGAATAAGGAATAAGGAATAAGGAATAAGGAATAAGGAATAAGGAATAAGGAATAAGGAATAAGGAATAAGGAATAAGGAATAAGGAATAAGGAATAAGGAATAACGAGTAAGGAATAAGGAATAAGGAATAAGGATTAATGAATAAGGAATAAGGAATAAGGAATAAATATTAGGGATGTGGAAGCAGGAAATAGGGACGAGGGAAGAAGAAAAAGGAAAAACGAAAGAGGAATGGCAAAGGGTAAAGTGGAAAGAGAAAGGAAGAAAGAGAAGAGAGAAAAGGGAAAAGAAGAACAAGGAAAGAGGAAAAAGGAAAGCGGAAAGAGTAAGAGAGAAATATTTGTTGACATTTGCCTTCCGTCATGTGTGAAGAATGAATGATACATATATTTTCCCTATAATTCGTTGAGCGGTCCACTGGAAATATATCAACTAGAGAAGTGGGCTATAAAAAAAGCCAAGCTGCTGTTGAAATCTTGTGGGAGAACCCATAGAATTTTTGTGGGAGCAAAGCACTTACTATGTAGATAGAACCAGTTCAATAACTAAAAAGGAGTTTGTGTGTAGCTTATTGAATATAATGGTTTTTTTATTTTATTTTATTTCAAGTCATACTTTTCATCCCAATTTTAAAACTTTTCTTATTCTTATAGATATGCTAAAATATTCCTAGTAAAACTATTACTTTTCTATATAGCTAAGATCGTCTCGAAAATGCTTTTTGTGATCATCACGTATGCATTCCGAGTGTGAAGTGCGTAGGAGTGCATTCGCTATAAAAAATTAAAAAAAAAAACCTTTTATTTAACTGATTTTCTTTACTTTTATGTATGCCTTAATAAAATATAAAACAAACATATTGTTATACAACATGTTTTGAGAGTTTCATGCCACAATATACTAAACATGATACCTTTTATTTTGTTTCACATTTGCCATTAGGTTATTTCCATATTTTCTAGAATATTTGGAATTTAATTGTTTATATTAATATTTATTTATTATACACAATGTTAATTTAGTGTAAGTAAATTACAGAGTAATTTTAAAATAAAACTCGTGCACTTGGAATGAGCTCACTTATCTCGGCAGAACACAGTACACACCATGATAATACTGTAACAAGATAAAAGGTTCGATAACCTGTTGTCTTCATAGACATCACTGCCCACCCTTGTACATGGTCAATAATCTCCAAAATATGCTTTGAAGCTCTTTGCTATATGCGAGCGGTTGTATAGATTTCAATGAGATAAGAAGATGAGGCCAATCTGCATTGGAACGTTGAGAAAAAATACGGAATAGAAACCAAGAAATTTTGTAAGAAGGAAAAGGCCATCAAAGCGCAACGAGAGAAGCATGGTCTTCGTACCCCTACTATATAAGTGAAACTGACTCCAAAGTCATTAGAGTCTGAAGACTTATTGTTCTCTAAAAAAAAACTCAATCCATTAATACATGCGATTTAGTTATATCTTTAAAGTTATTATAATTTAAAAGCTAGATAGCTTAATTGTGTTCACTAATAATCCGATCCTAATCAGATTAACAACTAAATTTTTGATTGTATCAATAAGAATTTTGTATCAACTAACCATTTTCTTTTGCAATATAATAGTTACTGTTAACACGTCGGTTTTTATGACAACCATGGTTATTAAAAAAAGCTTGAAAAAAAGAAATTAAAACTATAGTTGTCACAAAATAAATTGCCTATAAATATTTCAATGTTGCACATTCTCACTATGATGATACTTTTTTGTGTAATTATAGTTAAACCACACTAAAATACCTGGCAGCATTAACCAAATATAAGTGTAATGACTAATATTTGGTTTAAGTTTTGTTAGTACATTTTTTCTTAAATATACGAAAATAAAATCATGACATCTATAGTTTTCATTTGGATCGTAACTCAAATTAAAATATCATAAGCAAATAACAGCAATGGTTGTTAAAAAAACGTACTTGAAATTTGAATATATTCTGATTGCTTTTTCGATACCAAGACTTTTGGTGTTTACGGTATTAATTTAACTTAAAAAAAAAAAAAACGGAATTACATGCGGCTTGTTTCTGATGGTAAGCGTTAACATGTTAAGACAATATAATTGTAGTTTCAATCAACTTAAAATTCGATTACTAACTACATCACAAGTCGGTTGCCAATATATTTGATGGCCACAGCAAACCTATTTTCCGTGTTTAATTATCATAGATCTTATCTGCTGCTCTACAATTTTCTTTGAGATTTTTTTTCTTGGTTTGATTTAAAAGAAATACATTATTTTTTTTTATTTCCAGGTCGCTATTTTTTTAGTATACCAGATATATGTACCACCTTATTTTCACCTTCATAATTTTTATTTACGGCAAACATTTTTTTAATCTTAAAAATACGATGCTTATGTGGAGTATAAGGAAAGACTCACAGTATGTGAATGTAAATTGCACTGCTTCAGTAACACAGTTCGGGTCTAACTCTGGGACTAGAGTCCGAAATTTAAAATCACAGTTTTTCATCACCTCAGGTTTTCGCGAAATAGAAAAATATAATTTAAGCTATATATAGCATTTTAGTACACCACGAGTAATTTTTTTTTTATACAGAATTAGTTAAGTCATTGGAAAGTAATACTGTTCGGTTTAAATTTTATTCTTCTCGGCAGAAAACCTCCGTTAAAATAAACTAATGTGACTTATTCGCTTCAGTCTTAAAACAAAAAGAAAATGATGATCTGATTCTTAATATGATCTTATAGTTGCTGCATCACCTTTTTTCTAAGCTTAAAAACGCAAACCATTTGTTATGCTGTATTTATTTAGTTGTCTTTTTTTTAATCCTTCAGCATAAATAAGGACTTAATTAAGGAAGCAAAAATTTTTATATATATTTTTAATTTTTTTAATAGTGGGTCAAATTCACTATACTGAGCAGTTACAACGGGCGATCTCTGCCAGAACAAATAGGATATCAAAACAAGTCCCAGAAGTGTACTGAAGGTAAAAAATAATATGTTAAAGACACTAGAGAGTGTTGTGCAAAAAAAAAAAAATATTCATGATGCAATACCGTCCCAAATTAAAGAAATATTTTGGTTTTGGAATTTTTAGGCTATGATTTTAATGATGTGAGAGAGAAATTCTTAGTTCACATTCATATTCAGCGCGCCATAGACGTTGTCGCAAACTCTGGTTCCAACCACATTTTGTGGGCCTGTATAATTTTAGAAATTCTTTTGTTCATTTAGTCAATTTTTATTTCCTCATGCGATGTACTTTCTTTGACGATTTCACTATTTAAGTTAAGCTCCTTTTGATTATTTTTTTTTATATGTACATATATTCAAATCTTAGTACCATCATAACTGTAATTTTTTTGGTACTCCCTTGTACATCAAACATAGTTATATTAATTGGAAAAAAAAAATAAACTCAAAAAATATGATTTTATAATATTAAAACCTTTATTCTGTATTCAGGTTTTACTACACATGTTTGTAGCATGTTTATTACGAACATATTTTAAACATACACATACTCGTAAATGTGTCATAAAGTTATTTGATTATATAACTTACACTGTGCAGAAAGTTTTGTTAAATCCGTATAAAAACTTTAAACAGTAATTTAGTTTAAACAAGTATTGTAATTATAGTCGGTCTAGACCGACTATACGATACCCTATACCATGGTTTAGGGACCCTATCTATTCGATCCAACTAAATGGATATAGGAAATAAGCATAACCCAAATTTGAGTGGCATTGTTATTAATATTTTGGCTGCAGATATGAAAAAGTTTATATAGGGTGCTATATTTATATGGGGACTAAGTCGAAAAACGGACTGATCCTGACCATATTTGGTAAAGTCACTTATATTTTGAAAAAATATATACAAACCAAATTTGGAAAAAATCTGTGGAATATTTTTGTTTTTTGATAGATGGGAAGGATGGGAAGCAGTTCTATATGTGGCCTATGACTTAGAATTGTCCTGTCGATTATTTATTTTTGACTAGTGATTAATGGATATAATAAATATATACAAACCCAATTTGATTGAGATCTATATGATAATTTGGATCTTATGGCAATGTATGTCGATTTCATAGGGGTCATTTGTATGGGGACTAGGTCTGAACATGGACCGAATTTCACCAATATCAACAGTGTTCATCCTGTAGCTGATAAAAGCTTACATACCAAATTTCATCAAAATATATTCATACGTGCGAGTTGTAGTTTGATTACAAAGTTTACATGGACACACAGACGGACGGACGGACGGACATCGCTAAATCGACTCAGAAAGTGATTCTGAAAGTGATTCAGAAAGTGATTCTAGTCGATCTGTATAATAAAAGATGGGTATAGGTCAAATATTTTTGGTAGTTACAAACAGCAGCACAAAGTCATTATACCCAAACCACATAGTGGTATAGGGTATAAAGATTACATTTTATAGTGATCAAAAACCCATTGTAAAAACATTTAAAATGCCTATGGCGTTGAAAAAAAATGAAAATAATTTTTTAAGAAAAGACATTTTTTAAGAAAATTAAAAAAGTAGTTTCCGTGATTTAAGCAATTTTTTGTTCCCATGAAAATATTAAATTTTTTTCGATCTGGTAAACTTAAAATCGGAAAGTTCTTAGGGAAAGCTAATTGTCTGTACAAACACTTTCATAATATTTTTCACATTCTCCGATTTTTTTTAAGAGAAGTATTTATGACTGTCTTTATTAATTTTTTAAGGTAAGGTTATTTTAGGTCGTAATTTTCTTATGTGCGAATAGAAAAATCTCATCTATTCTTAGCGTACTCCTACCTTGAAAAAAAAACTTCATAATCCTACCTTTGTGCAGTTTTCTACTTCTTGTACGTTTTTACTTGGAAATAGGTATTTTGTAAACAAAAATTATTTTATTTAAAGAAAAATCAGTTTGACGTATGTCTTTACGTATAAAGTGATGAATTAAGTATAGCTGTGCATATTTCCAATTTGGTTTTGGTGAGCCTTCCAAACGGTCTTTTTTTAAAAGACAGCAAGCTAACTCATGGTTATAATTTGCTTACTAGTTCATTTCTTGCACGTAACATACGAATCTGCCTCTTTTTTTTCAATAACAGAACGAGCGAGGCAGAGTTTATTTCAGAAGTAGCACATATACCCATGTACGGTTGGGGAACAGCAAGTCCCAGATCACGCACAACCAAACGTTGCTCTGCATGTTTTTGTTTTTCTGGCTAATTGGGGTTAATTTTAAAAGTATATGAATATATTGTATTAAGCTCAATAAATAGTTGCATTCAAGGCTGATACTAAATACATCCATTGGCTGGCCGACTGCTGGTTTTTCGTTTACAGTTATATCCAGAAATCATTTTGTCAACTTTGTCAACTTCACCCTTAGTTCGGTTATAATGCGATATTAGTTCTGGAAGCTTCTTTCCAATAGTCTGGACTTCTGGCATTTTGTGAAGAGTACTCTGCAGCATTGTGCATTTCAAATTTTTTCCAACCTAGGATACTGCACTTATCTTTGGTAAATTCAAATGTACACTGAAAAGTGGAGCCCTTTTGCATTGGAATCGAGCGCTTGTTCTTGTGAAATAACCCAACTCATAAGACGTGAAGAAATTGTACACTGTAATGTTCTGATCTTTTTGGCACTCGACCATATGCAATAGAACTCGTTGGCCTGAATTTATTCTGGATCAGTTTCAGCAGCTCTCCCAAGGTATAGTTATATTTTTTAGACATAAAATGTTTTTGCACAAACTATATCCCTCTGGTTTGATTTGCACAAATAAACAACCTCCATGGAAACCAGATAGCTGTTCGTCTACAGTGACGTAAGGGTTAAAGCGCATGGGTAACATTTCAGATCACATATCCCACAGATGACGAATTGGAGTAAATTTCTATTTTGTCGACGACTTATTATATCACTAAAGCGAACAATTTAGGTCAAGTACTCAAACTGTTTCTTCGACATAATTTTTCTGAAAATAATCGGACCGAAATTGACAGGGAACAGCTCATTATTCGTGTATATTCAATAACATTCAACTAACTTGTGGACGCGAGTCAATATCAAAACAGCCAAGCATCGACTTCCTCATGGTTTTCATTCTTTAGCTCACCAAATGCACACTTTTCCAAAAATGGTTTTCCCAATATGCGGTAGAAAAATATCAAGAAAGCATCCTCGATACTATTCACGTGCAATGAAGTATTATTAGTAATACTTGGCCGTAGTCTCAACACATAGCTGTTGCGCTCTAAAGCCTTTTGTCATTAGAGACAAATAAAGGCTCAATATCAACAAAATCAGCACCCGCATCAACTTCAGCATCAAAACTCCGAAATCTACAAAATCCGTATAATTGTTTGGGTACTAACTTTCTTCTTACACTTGGCGTACAAGCTACAATTTTCATACAACTTCCCTATGCCGAGTAGAAAACTACACCAATCATACCAAATTGAAGTTGTCAAAAAACAACGATATATGTATGATTTGAAAATTAAAAGTAGTCTATTTCGGTTCATATACATGATAAAGAAAAAGTCGAGAAAAATGTGTAACCAAACTTCAACAGTTTTAGAGATTTAAAACAAAAAATGTAGTTTTCTACACCAATGTAGGACTACGGTTAAAATATAGTAAGAACAAAATCTCTAACACATTTTTTCTAAATCAATTTGCAAAGATCACCCTGTCACAGTACTCAATATATATATATATATATATATATATATATATATATATATATATATATATAAATTTCACTTTGTATGGAAGGTGGCGCGCCTACTAAAAATATCGAAAGCAAATTATAGCCTGTTATTACTTTCAGATACACAGTAAGACTATGTAAAAATTTCAGGAATAGCGGTTCAATGCTACAAACAAACCAGCATACATACATTCATTTTTATATAAATAAATTATAAAATATCATGATTAAAATTATAGAGTTTTCGAAACAACCCTCGTATAAAGGTTGCTTTTATCTATACTAATATTATAAAGAGGTAATGTGTGTTTGTTTGTTTGTTTGTTTGTTTGTTTGTTTGTTTGTTTGTTTGTAGGACGTAATCTCCGTAACTACTCATCTGATCTTCTTGAAATTTTCAGAGAGTTTTGCTGCGGATATGGGAAGTGCTATAGGCTATAATTTTTTTTAATATTTTTTAGTGGGCGTGGCACCTCCTACATAAAGTAAATTTTTAATATCATATACATATATTGAGTACTATGATAGAGAGAGCTTTGCAAATTTGTGTGAGGTCACCTATTGTTAATATTAGTACCTACGCCGGAAATGGGCGCGATCGGATAAGTGGGCGTGGTGCCTCCCATACAAGTAATAGTTCAGTATTGTATATATCGAGTGCTGTGATAGATAGAGCTTTTCAAATTTTTCTGATGTCACCTATTATTAATGTGAGTAGTCGGATGCAAAATGGGCAGTATCGGACCAATAGGCGTGGCACCTGCCATACAAAGTAAACATAAAATGCCATATATCTGGAGTACTGTAATAGTGAGAGTCTTGGGAGTTTGTGTTACCCCATAAGTTATTCAGTTGATTAGTTAGACAAAAAAAAATCATATAACTGGCGTGCTAAAAAAGGAAGCTTTGACACTTTGCACGAGCCTATCAGATCTTAGTATGAGTAGTCGAACAAAAAACTGGCGGGTTCACACCAATGTGCGTGGCACTCCCCATGCAAAGTAAAAATTTAATGTCATATTTCTGGAGTACTGTAAAAGAGAGAGCTTTGTGGCTTTGCGTGAGCCCATAGGTTCTTTGTGTGATTAGTCGAACAAAAAAATGGGCGTGATCGAAACAGTGGGCGTAGCACTGCCCATGCAAAGTAGATATCTAATCTATACTAATATAATAAAGAGGTAATGTGTGTTTGTTTGTTTGTTTGTTTGTTTGTTTGTTTGTTTGTAGGGGGTAATCTCCGTAACTAGCCATCTGATCTTCCTGAAATTTTCACAGAGTCTTACTGCGGATATGGGAAGTGCTATAGGCTATATTTTTTTAATATTTTTAGTGGGCGTGGCACCTCCCACACAAAGTAAATTTTTAGTATCATATACATATATTGAGTACTAGATGTAACCCGGTGTGCTTCGCTACACCCTCCGCCTCCCCCGCCCTTCCGAATTGTTATGAAAAGGCTCACGCAAAGTCCCAAGGCTCTCACTAACACAGTTATTCAGATATATCACATTTATTATTAAGTTTGTAAAGGGTGCCATGCGCATTTGTCCAATCCCGCCCATTTTTTTGTCTGACTACTCACGTTAATAATAGATAACCTGAGATAAATTTTCAAAGCTCTCTCTATCATAGTACTTAATATATATGATATTAAAAATTTATTTGTATGGGAGGTGCAACGTCCACTAAAAATATTAAAAAAAATACAGCCTGTAGCACATCCGATATTCGCAGTAAGAATCAGTTACAATTTCAGGAAGATCAGATAAGTCGTTACGGAGATTACCTCCTACAAACAAAAAAACACACTACCTCTTTATTATGCTAAGTATAGATCATTAATATAGATTCATTTATTTTGATACTTGCTGATATAAAATGTTTAGATCTGGCACCACTCAACTATTGGCTTTGAATTTAAAATATCACTTGGCAATTTTTATTTTTTAGCGATTTTTGATTTTGCCCATTTTTGATTTTGAAGATTTTTGTTTTTAGGCGATTTTTATTTTTCGCGATTTTTGGGTTTGGCGATTTTTGATTTTGACGATATATTTTCCACGACAAATCACATTGATAACTAATGTACTTGTATCATATAAGTGGTGTACTATAAAAGGGAAAGACTCGACATTTTGCATGAGTCCATCAGATATTAATGTGAGTAGTCCAATAAAAATGGGCGGGATGGGATTAGTGGGCGTGGCACCTCCTATATAAAAATATGAAGCACTATGAAAGAGACAGTCTTTTGACAAGTTCATTAGTTATCAATGTGATTTGTCGTGGAAAATATATCGCCAAAATCAAAAATCGCCAAACTCAAAAATCGCGAAAAATAAAAATCGTCCAAAAAAACAAAAATCTTCAAAATCAAAAATGGACAAAATCAAAAATAGCCAAAAAAAAAATTGCCAAATGATATTCTAAGTTCAAGGCCAATAGTTAAGTGTTGCCAGATCTAATATGGATAATCCATATTCTTCTCATGGGCAGCTACATGTACCTTGCTCCAGGGTAGGAACGCCGAAAAATCTGATAATTGTTGTACCGAATGAAAAAACAAAAAACATTGTATATCAGCATCAGCAAGCATTGAAATAAAAAAATCTATACTAATATTCTATACTAACATAATAAAGAGGTAATATTTGTTTGTTTGTTTGTTTGTAGGGGATAATCTCCGTAACTACTCATCTGATCTTCCTGAAATTTTCACATAGTCTTACTGCGGATATGGGAGTGCTACAAGCTTTAATTTTTTTCAAATATTTTTAGTGTACGTGGCACCTCCCATACAAAGTAAATTTTTAATATCATATCATATATTAAGTACTAGGATAGAGAAAGCTTTGCCAATTTGTCTCAAGTAACTAATCTATTATTAACGTGAGCAGTCAGACAAAAAATGCGCGTGGTACCCCCATACAAACTTAATATGAAATGTGATATATCTGAATTACTGTATTAGTGAGTGCCTTGGGACTTTGAGTGAGCCGTTTCATAATGATTCGGAAGGGGGGCGGAGGGGGAGGGTGTAGCGAAGCACACCGGGTTACATCTTGTCATTTAATATATGTTTATGACTTGCAAACTTCAGGAAAAATTTTATGAAATGAAATTACCTTGTTTGTTGGTAGTTAGTATATGACGACAGCGGTGATGATGATTTTATTGTTAATGTTTTCTTTTTTCCCGAAAATTATAAAAAATAAAATATAAACCGGAATATAAAATTGGTTTTTTGTATGTTCTTAAATTAAACTGTTATTGTTATTATTATTTTTTTAGGAAATTGCTAAAGGAAGCAGGTGAAAATTTAGTGGGTAATTTATAAACTTTATGACGGTTGTTTACAAATGCAGCAAAAACACATCATTAACGATTTCTGGTTGTTTAATAAATATATTTTGGTACCAGTTAAAAATTTAAAGATTTGAAATTCTTGCAATTTAAAACCAAATAAAAGGATACAAATTTATAACATCCCTCATAGTGTTTATCGAGGTGATCATACTAAAAAAAACAATAATTGTGATGAAAACGATGTAAATACTGTACGTGTGTGCTTAAATACACGAGTAAGTAAGTATTAACAGCTTGTGTGGCTATGTGGTAAATGAATGATTTTTACGGCCCTCTTTGACCATACCAATTCAAGGACTGGCAGCCGCACACACACACACACAGTGTACTAAATACTAAGCAAGTGTTTTGTGTGTAATGTTACCATTAAATACAACTGCACTATGTATTGAAATGTTTAGCATGTTGTCTTTTTTTATATATTTTTATGTTGATGATACATATTTCATTTTATACGTTTAGTCCAGCCTCCTTCCTCTAAGCGATACCAACTTTATGTCTTTCTGTGTGCTTCAATGTACGTTTGATGTGCGTTAATGATTAATACCCTATACCGGTATGTGGCGATGCTATAGTGAGTTTCTGCTGATGTTTGTAACTAAGAAAAATATTGCACTTATACCGACTTTATTAAACCGTTCAATTTAAAATAGCTTTCTGAATCTATTTAGAATTTTCTGTCCGTCCGTCTAATAGTCTGTCTGTATGTGTGTTCATAAAGTAAAATTACATGTTGCAAATATAAATTATTTTGATAAAATTTGATATATAAGCTTTTCTTGGCCATATGGCGATAGCTATTGAAACTGGTGAAAATCGTTTCACGTTCAGACCTAGACCCGCGCGGCCACGTTCAAATAACCCCTATGAGGTCGGCTTAAATTGCCGCAGAATCCATTTTAGCATATAGATATCAGTCAAATTTGGTTTATGTGTGTTTATCACACACATTAATAAGCTGTTCCTGACATTCACTTAAATCTATCAAATAACGTAAATGTTGGATAGATCTTTCTCAAATTAAGTTTGTCTTAATACCTTACCAAATTTGGTAATGATCGGTGGAATTTTTGAATTTTAAGTCCGATATGAACTTATTTAACAGCAGGGCACAAGTTAGGTACCCAAACTTGGTTAATTTTAATTTTCTATATGCACGTATGACTTCAGCAGTTTCATATAAGACCATTACTCCAAACTCATGGTATATCGCAGTCGGTTTGATGATCTATAACTTTCCTACTTGTTTCTGTTTTCAGTTTTATACATTTAGTTGTTCAAACTTTATTTTTGGTTTGACTTTGCTGATGTTGGCCACAGAACACTTGCAAATATTTGATTATTCCCTTGAGCATCATTTACAGTTTATGGTTTTGCGTATATATGTACAACGTTCAGAATTTTTTTTTTTCTTTTTATAAATGTTTGGCTTGACACCAGCACTTTTATGTTGGTTTATGCTGTAGAGGTTGTTTTTGACGGGACTCACGTAAGCAATTTTCTACGCTTAATAAATCACAACAAAATTTACTTGTTTTTTGTTTTCCTATTTTGTATTTTTTTCTCCAAAGAGCGAGATGTAACACACAACATACTGTTAAAATAAAACACGAGTTCAAATCTCATAACACAAACGAAGAAAATTTTCATAACACTCGCTTGTCATGTGTTGTATAAACGAGCATAAACGTAATTTTTTTTCTTCTATAAACAAAAAATAACTCAATAAAATAAGACAAACGAGAATGGTGTTTTTTTTTTTCATCAATTCAATAAAAAAATATTAAATCTTCAAAGGTGAGGACCATATGCTCTGAAATCACCAGTTTTAAAAAACAATTCCCTTCTACTAGTCGCAGAAGATAATTTTTTTTTTTATTGAATATCGGGTTCAGTTTCATTTTAAATACACAGTTATAAGATATTTATGTGGAAACCTACAATTAGTTGAAAGTGAATTTGTCTGAACCACTCTTTCGGTGCTGTCATTTTTAGAATCGAGGAAATAAAAAAACGGGTATAATTTATGTCAAAAACTCTTAATACTGTCTAAAATATTAGCAGCAGATCAGTTATTTAATTTTGATCTTACTGAAGGAAAATCATAAAAAACAAAAAAAATCCCATAATGAAAATTCCAAAAATTCTTGCATGTCCATTCCAAAAAACCTTGCATGTCCTTTAACTGCGATGTAAACTTTTTTCAAACAAAAAGCGAAAAACATTACCAAAAAAACGACAAATTGGAATGAAACTAAAGGCGCTAAATGGCGCTGTTTATATGCTTGTTAAACAAAAAAAAAATCTTTTTTAATAATTTTCCAAAAACTTGTATATTATTTGTACATTTGAGATAATTTAATATATGTGACCTTCTCCGAGAAAAGGAACAGATTGTGTCAAAAAACGGGCTGTGTCAAAAACGGTGGATTCTGGTACCTAAAAGAGTGTAGAAACTTTAAATGCATTTTTTTCTCAAAACTTAATTTTCACACACTAGGTCCCTTTTCTCGGAGAAAGTCACATATAATAAAATGATTTCAAGTGTATACCAATCTAAAAAAACAAAAAAAAAAGCATTGAAAACATTTCTTATGAAAATTTTTTTTTAAGCCAGATAAAACTTGAAATTGTAAAAAATTACTCAAAAAGTAAATTAAAAAAAAAATATTTCTCCGAATGTCACGAATACCATGAACAATGTTGGCGTCAATTGTTGCTGGTTTATCAGCATTAACCAGAGACTTCACGAAGCCCCAAAGGAAATATTCGAGAGGTGTCAAATCATACTACTTTGGAGGCCATGAGACAGCTCCAGTTCTCGAAATCAACTTGATAAATTTTGGTTTCGAGGATAGATTTTTACGGTTATCGATTTTAAAGTTGTGTTATTCATTTGAAAGTAAATGCCAGTGAACCTCGGGAGCCAAAACAGGGGCTTCGAAAATGGGCTTTCTCAGTATTTTGCTAAAATTAAAAATTTCTTTTAATTTTTAAATAACTGTAACTTTTTTATTTTAAAAGGTTTTAGAGAAACTAAATTTTGTTTAATTTTAATTTTCTAAGCTGTTAATGTAAATATTAAAAAAAAAATTAAAATAGGTCAAAATTTCCCGAAAATCTTCTATTTAATAGGGCATAACTCCTGCCCATCAAAAGCCATAAAAAAAACTTGCACCCTTCTGTAGTCCGAACCCCCCTACACTCCTACACCCCACTACACCCCAGGACATTTTTTCTGACCCAAATTCAGATAGTTTGTGCAAAATTTATTAATTTTTTTTTGATTAAGTTCTAATAGTTCTTACTCTTAAAGGCATTTTCAAAGAGGAAAAACCACAAACTATAGTAATTTAATTGGTAGGAAGGTTGCAACAATCTTATCGGTTCAGTTTTTTTTTAATTAGCAACTAAACTTTAGCAACTAAACTTTAACAAAAAACATACAGAACACAATAATTTACGAACGACGATATGCTTATTTGATACTTTTTCTTATATTTTTGACCACCATCTTAAAGCAAATATGCTAACCCACGTATCTTATACATACGCGGCTGTTAACTTTAAACCTATGATTTTAATATTGCAATAAATTTTTAATTCTCCATTTTACAGAAAACTATTTCTTAATCTTTTCAGTACAAGACTTTGATAGCCAATACCATTTTAAATCAAAATCTATGTACATATTAAGCACTTAGTTTCACATTGACAGAAGCCGTCAGTTTGGTGCCTCCTGTAAAATATCGTTGAGTGGCCTTTTAATACAATAAGTTCACTAAATTGTTTAACCACCACTTACTACCTTTAAGTTGTTTTGGATTTTATTCCGCAAGTTCATTTGAAATCTCTAGTCTTTCTTCACTTTTTTATAGTCATTTAAAACATTAAGTTTGAAATAATTTGATACTTTATGGTTAGGATACTATAGGAGTTTTAGTTTCGCATAGGACATCTTCAGAAAGTTATTTCACTTACCAACAATATTGAGATAAACAGAATGGCCAATCGGTGGTGTAGTTGATATTTGGCATTCATATATACCGGAATCTTTGCGCTGAGCATAACGTATGCGCAACGTCCAATCTTCAGCATGAGGCGAATGCATAGCTTCAAATCTTTGATCTGAGGTATAAGTATATCGCCCTACCGTCAACAGATGTATATCGCGATGACGCACCCAGGAGACCTTTAAATACAAAAATAAATAATTAATTAATTTTAAATGTATGAAACATAAAACAGTTTGTACAAAATGTTTGTAAACCCAAAGTACATGTTATTATAAATTTATTTTTACATGACAATTGGCCTAATCACACGGATACTTAAACTTTTCAAACTGCTGTTGGCTTTATGCCAAAAAACAAATAAAAATAAATAAATAAAAAATTTTAGATAGAAAATGAAATCATATACAAACACAAATACAATCATTTAAACTTTTCTGCCAACTGTGATATATATATATATATAATATATATATATTTGTATGTATATATGTACTGTCAACTGTTATTATACACAACAATTTTGAATGAAATATCTAAATGCATAAATTTGGTTTTCAGTTGTCAAGAAAATGAAAAGTATGGATTTCAGAGAAAATTTTGTGGAAAAATTCTATAGATGTTAAAAAAAAAAAATGCATGAACAATGTAATCGCTCTTTCGCCTATATAATGAGTTCCGGAAATTGGTCTAGCCCCCAGCTGCACAAGGTGTTATCATTTGACCACGATTCGAAGCGATGCACAGTGGGTTGAACGGTATGTAAAATGGCGCTTAATTCATGGAAGTCGTAATTTTAAAATAGTGTTATTTTTTATAAATTAACACATAAATAGCCATTATTTAAAAAACAAAACGGCAAAAAAAAATTATTTCTAACCTGTTAGGCACCTTTTTGTATTTTGGGAAATATGTTCTTATTTCAAAATTTTTGCTGTAACTTTGGAATAAAAAGCGATAAAATAGTAAATTAAATTGCAAATAAGAGCTTACTTAATGTGCAGTTAACAAAAATATAAAAGTGTAAGGGCCGTATGCATATTAGCAATTTTATATGAAAAACATACAATAAAGTCTACCCACAGTACACTTTAATTTTTTTGCATACGGCCCAAATATTTAACATGTACTTATATTTTAAATTGGAATCAGATTTTTTTATCCACATTCCATAACTCCACAAAGTCATATTAGAAAGTATTTATTAAACCTCTGCACAAATGCATTTAAATGCCGTTTCAAGACATTCCCTTTTTTTAAATACTGATTGTCGATTAGACTTTTCAAACGAATCAAATACTGTATTGTGACAAACACATATAGCACAAAAAAAAAAATATATATACACAAAAATTCAAATGGATTGTGTGTAGTGTGTTATAAATGACTAAAAACGGAGTTTAAAGAGTACAGAATTACTCCACACAACAACGAATCAAATCAAATCGCACTAACTGCACCAAAACACACCAAATAAACCAAACAAAAGTAGGTGATTTGAAATATCTTATATCATTCTTTAAATCATTAGGTGAAATTAGCTAGATTTGGATGGAAAAAAAACCAATTGTAGATGAAAAATATTTTCGTAGAATATTTACATTTTATATTTTAAATTATTTCATTTAGAATGTACAAAAATATTTTTTAAATAATTTATTAATTTACTAGATGTAACCCGGTGTGCTTCGCTACACCCTCCCAAGGCTCTCACTAACACAGTTATTCAGATATATCACATTTAATATTAAGTTTGTAAAGGGTGCCATGCGCATTTGTCCAATCCCACCCATTTTTTTGTCTGACTACTCACGTTAGTAATAGATAACCTGAGATAAATTTTCAAAGCTCTCTCTATCATAGTACTTAATATATGTGATATTAAAAATTTACTTTGTATGGTAGGTGCCACGTCCACTAAAAATATTAAAAAAAATACAGCCGGTAGCACTTCCAATATTTGCAGTAGAATCAGTTAAAATTTCAGGAAGATCAGATAAGTCGTTACGGAGATTACCTCCTACAAACAAACAAACACATTACCTCTTTATTATTCTAATTATAGATCATTAATATAGATTCATTTATTTTGATACTTGCTGATATAAAATGTTTTTTGTTTTTTTTTTAATTCGGTACAACAATTATCAGATTTTTCGGCGTTCCTGCCCTGGAGGTACATGTAGCTGCCCATGAGAAGAACATGGATTTTCCAAATTAGATCTGGCACCACTCAACTATTGGCTTCGAACTTAAAATATCACTTGGCAATTTTTATTTTTTTTTAGCGATTTTTGATTTTGCCCATTTTTGATTTTGAAGATTTTTGTTTTTGGGCGATTTTTATTTTTCGCGATTTTTGGGTTTGGCGATTTTTGATTTTGACGATATATTTTCCACGACAAATCACATTGATAACTAATGTACTTGTCAAAAGACTGTTGCTTTCGTAGTACATCATATTTTTGATATAGGAGGTGCCACGCCCACTTATCCCATCCCGCCTAATTTTTAGTGGACTACTCACATTAATATCTGATGGACTCGTTCAAAATGTCGAGCCTTTCCCAATTATATGATATTATATATCTACTTTACGTGGGCGGTGCTACGCCCACTGTTGCGATCACGCCTATTTTTTTGTTCGACTAATCACACAAAGAACCTATGGGCTCACGCAAAGCCACAAAGCTCTCTCTTTTACAGTACTCCAAATATATGACATTAAATAGTTACTCTGCATGGGGAGTTCCACGCCCATTGTTGTGAACCCGCCAATTTTTTATCTGACTACTCATATTAAGATCTGATGGTGTCTTGCAAAGTGCCAAAGCTTCCCACTTTTAGTACACCAGTTATATGATATCATATATTTACTTTGTACGGGCGGTGCCACGCCCACTACTCCGATCGCGCCCATTTGTTGTCTAACTAATCATATAATAACTTATGGGTTTACACAAAGTCCCAAGACTCTCACTATAACAGTACTCCAGATATATGGCATTATATATTTTATTTGTATGGCAGGTACCACGCCTATTGGTCCGATACTGACCATTTTTTGTCCGACTGCTCACATTAATAATAGGTGACATCAGACAAATTTGAAAAACTCTCTCTATCATAGTACTCGAGATATATAACATTGAATTATTACTTGTATGGGAGGTACCACGCCCATTTCTCCGATCCGGCCCATTTCCGGCGTGGCAACTAATATTAACAATAGCTGACCTCACACAAATTTGCAAAGCTCTCCCTATCATAATACTCAATATATGTATATGATATTAAAAATTTACTTTGTGTGGGAGGTGCCACGCCCACTAAAAATATTAAAAAAATTATAGCCTATAGCACTTCCCATATCCGCAGTAAGACTCTTTGAAAATTTCAGGAAGATCAGATGGCTAGTTACGGAGATTACCTCCTACAAACAAACAAACAAACAAACAAACAAACAAACACACATTACCTCTTTATTATATTAGTATAGATAAATAAATAAATTTGGACAAAAAATTTGTTTAGCTTTTTCAGAAAATTAACTTAAAATACATAAGCTAAAATTGTAAAAATTGTATATGTCAATAATTTTATGTATTAAATTTATTTGTTTTATGTATATTAAAACAAATATGATATGAATAAATAATTACAGGTACCTTAAATGACAGTTAACCACAAAATTTAAACTTAAAAACTCTCCATGTTAGAGTCGACGGAGACCTATACTTTTATACAGCAATTGATTCGTATTGAAGTGCTTTTTCAGAATGATCTCAACTCCACAGTCAAGAGTTATTTTTCAACGAAAAAATTAAACTTAGGATGAAACACTTAAAAAGACAGTTTTATTTTGCCGTCATAAAATAAAACTCTTTTGAGGAGTTTTATTATAAAATAAAACTGATTTTCAATGGTGCGTGGTAGGGCAGAAGAAAACACATATTTCAAAAAAGGATAACTACACTTAATATTCTTAATCGGCCCGATTTTTGGCATTTCCGCCTTCATCAGCGATTTATTGAACATTATGATAAAAAGGCTTATCAATCGATAAGGATCTTGGACAAAAATTATCGTAATTGTGACCCATATCGACGATTTGAGTTTATTGCAAAAGTAAAGTTAAAAACATGCAATGAAAATATACTTGTGGCAATCACGCTACTTACCTTACTATACAAAGCGATTTTGTATTATTTTACAATTATTATTTTTAAGACACAGAAGACTCAAAAACAGGCAATTTTATACGAAAAAAACAATAACAAATTGAAAACCCACATATATTTTTATTTGGGTGTCAATTTACATAAAATAAGCTTTATTTTACCGTCATTAGAGTTTTTAAGTTTTTTTAAGGGTTTTATCCAACCTTTTATTTTTATGTTGAAAAATAACTATTTTAGATGGGTTTTTTACTAAACTCAAAAAATAACTTTCACAAGAGAACTTTTTTGATATCACTTATAACCATTACGGTCCCTGAATAATTATCATTTTTTTTTTATTTTCACCACTTTCATAAATTTGAACAAAATTTATAAAAAAAAAACAAGTAAGAAAATTGTAGTCGGTCTAGACCGACTATACGATTCCCTATACCATGAGTTTACGGACACCATCTCTTAGGCTCAACGAATTGAATATAGAAAATAAGCATAAACCAAATTTGGGTGGCAATTGTTGTTAATTTTGTTGGTTTTGAATATAAACAAGTTCATATCAGATGCTATATTTATATGGGGACTAGATCGAATAATAGATCGATCCTGACCATATTTGGTAGGGTCACTTATTTTTTCCAAACATATATAAAATATATAAAAATATATAATACCATATTTTATTATAGATTTAAGTGAAGATCGGGAAGCAGCTTTATATAGGGGCGTTGACTACGAATTGTCCTATTGGGTTTATTTTTGGACTTCTGATTAAAGGATGTAATAAACACACGCGAAACTAATTTGACCGAGATCTAAATGATAATTTGAATCTTATGGCAATATTGTTGAGAATCAATTTGTTTACATATTTATTTATTCATACTTTGTAATAAAACACTTGTTATGTTTCTGTTTTTATACATAGACACATATGCATTGATTTGTATTTTAGTTTTTAGTCAAATAGAAAAAATAAAATTTCATTCACAATTTATCTATACCATAGAAAACAAGTCCTTTTCTCTGCTAACAGGTTATGGGCCCAGAACCATAACTAAATAATTAAATTATTGGTTGTTAGTTATTTTCGTGGATTTACATTGCTTTCTGGAATGTGTGATTGCTGCAAATAAGCTAATGGAGGATTCAAGATCAGCAAATTGGAAGGTTTAGAAAGATGGACCCTGTGGAAATTCCAGATAAAGGTGGTATACGTGCTAGTAACCTTTGGAATATTGTAAATGGAGTTCGTGAAAAGCCTGAGGAAGCTGGTGATGATTTAAATAGCTGGAATTTTGCAGACGCCAAAGCTCAAAAGACTCTGGTTATATCCATGGGTGAGGAGCCAATGTTGCATATACTAAGTTGTGATTCAGCGGCAGCTATGTGGTCTGTTCTCGAAAGCATATACGAACAGAAATCTGAGACGTCGATGCATTTGCTGCAACAACAATTTTTCCAATATGAGAAAGTTCCTGAAGATGCAATTTCTGTACACATTTCTAAATTACAGACGATGGCAAAGCTGCTTGAAGATCTTGGTGAGAAAATTTCAAATAATATGCTTATTACCAAGATTTTGATGACGTTGCCGGAAGATTTCAAACATTTCTTTGCATCATGGGAAGCTACGGCTAAAGAGGAACGAACTCTAAAAAATTTAACATCAAGATTGTGTATGGAGGAATCCAGATTAGAAATTCAACCCTCGAAGACCGAAGCCTTTGTAGCAAAAAGAAATTTTAAGAAAAATTTCAAAAATAGTCAACAAAATCAAAATGGTAACAAGAATTTAAAAGGTAAATGTTTCATCTGTAATAAATTCGGACATTGGAAACGAGATTGTCCCAACAAAAATTTTAAGAAGTCTGGTGGGGGCGATTCTTTTGTCGGAGAGCATTTGTTCGTTGTTTCTTCAGAAGAAAATGCATGGTATGCTGATTCTGGTGCAAGTGACCACATGTCAAGCAGAAAAGAATGGTTTCAGAATTATATTCACTTTGCCACCGCAAAAAGTATAAGAGTTGGAAACGGTGCTGTCATTCCTGCATTTGGTAAGGGTGATGTTTATGTAAAGGCATTTGATGGTAAGGTCTGGAATAGCAAATATATGTCTAACGTTCTTTATGTACCGCAAATCAAACTAAATCTTTTTTCTACAAATGGATGTCTGGATAAAGGGTATACTATGGAAGCCGAAGCAAACGAATGCGTATGTAAACGTGAAGGCAAAATTTATCTTTAAGGAATAAGAGAAAATTCAAGACTCTTTAAGTTGCTGCTAAAAGTTCAAGAAGTAGAAGTTAAAACAAATGCTGCAGTAAAAGGCAGTTCTTTGCAACTATGGCATGAAAGAATGTGCCATCAGGGCAAAGATCACATAAAAGATGTGTTGATGCGGCCCAATATTAAATATTCAGATAACGATTTTTTGTGAAGGGTGTATAATGAGTAAGCAACATAGAATGCCATTTGCTGAAAGTCTAAACAGAGCCAAAGAAGTCGGAAGCCTGGTGCATACTGATCATTGTGAACCGATGCAAGAAAAATCGTTTGGTGGATCTCGTTTTATGGTTGTTTTTCGAGATGACTTTTCAAACTATCGTTACGTTTACTTCATAAAGCCAAATCCGATGTACCGCAAGTAATATCTAAATATTTTGATCAAGTGGAAGCAGATACAGGCGCGAAGGTTAAAATATTACGGTCAGACAATGGCTCGGAATACGCTAATAAAGAGGTATGTAATATTTTACGTAAATACAAAGTTATACACCAAAAATCTACGCCATATACACCGGAACATAACGGTAGAGCCAAAAGAGACATGAGAATTTTGGTAGAAGCAGCTAGATCTATGATACACAATAAGAATCTTAATATTAATTACTGGGGAGAGGCAGTTAATTGTGTCGTATTAACATTAAATATAACAGGAAAGAGTCCACAGAAAGACAAAAGTCCTTTTGAGTTGTGGTTTGGAAAAACTCCCAATATTTCTATGTTTCATGTTTTTGGTTCAGATGCATATGTTCATGTTCCACAAGAAAAACGTAGAAAATTGGATCCAAAGTCCAAGAAAGGTGTTTTCGTTGGATATCAAGACAACTGTAAGGGTTATCGAATTTGGATACCTCTTGAAAAACGGTTAGAAATTTCACGAAATATCATTATTAGAGAATCTGAAAAGGAGATTATAGTGCGAGAGAATTTCGGGGATTGTACTAATCATGACATTGTGGGGGAGAATAAATCTATGGAAAAACCTACATTAGAAAAGGAATTTGAGGATGCTCAAAATGACTTAGAAGAACAAAATACAGTTATAGGCAATGATCATGAAGTACAAGGTAGTCGGTACAATTTACGTTCAAGAAAGAAGAGTCCGATTCAGAATATTATAAATTGTGCAATAATGGCCGATTATGATGAACCTCAGAACTACCAAGAAGCAGTAAATAGTAATCTTAGGTTGCAGTGGAAGCAAGCCACGGATGAGGAGTATGAATCTCTTTTGGCTAATGAAACTTGGAACTTAGTACAGCTACCTAAAGGAAAAACAGCAATATCTAACAAGTGGGTATACAAAATAAAAAGAAACAAAGATGGTGACATTAAACGATTTAAAGCGCGGTTAGTTATACGAGGTTTTACCCAAAAGCAAGGAATAGATTACGAGGAGACTTTTAGTCCAGTAGCAAAATTTATTTCTATTCGAACAATTTTAGCCTTGAGTGCATCTTTAAATTATTTTATCACACAATTTGATATAAAAACAGCTTTTTTGTATGTTCAACTTGAGGAAGATATATATATGCATCAACTTATAGGATATGGCGATGGTAGTGATCAAGTCTGCAAACTTTATAGAAGTCTCTATGGACTTAAACAGGCATCCAGATGTTGGAACAAAAGGTTCACAGAAATTCTGAAGAAGTTTAATTTTAAGGTAAGCAATGCAGATTCTTGTGTCTTTACTGGGGAAATTAAAAAAAGGAAAATCATACTGGCTATATACATTCATGATGGTATAATTGCTGCAGAATCAAAAGATGTAGCTGAAGAGTTTATAAAATGTTTGAGGTGCGCGTCTGACGTTAAAGTATTTAGTTCGCTCTTTTATTTAGGAATGGAGATAATACAACAACCGAACAAGATATGTGTTCGTCAAACTGCATATGTAAAGAAAGTGAATACACCTGCTGAAAATGTTAAAGCATCAAATATCGATTCACATAATGTCAAGTTTCCGTATCGAGAAGCAATTGGATCTCTTATGTATCTCGCAATAGCAACAGGACCAGATATTGCGTTTGCTGTTTCATATGCAAGTCGTTTTATGGATTCCTTTAATGTTGAACATGTTGCTGGACTGAAGCGTATTTTTAAATATTTGTGCGAAACTATTGATCAAGGAATTGAATTTTCAAAATCTAACAACTTATCTTTAATTTGTTATTCAGATTCAGATTATGCTGGGGATACGGAAAATAGACATTCAACTGGTGGTTTTGTTACAATGATTTCGGAAGGTCCGATTTCATGGTCGTCAAGAAAACAGCAGACAATAGCGCTCTCTACTACCGAAGCGGAATACATGGCAGCCTGTGAATGCGTTAAGGAGCTAATTTGGGTGCAACGGTTGTTAAAAGATATTACTGGTGACAACCTTCAACCCCCCATTTTATGTTTGGATAATCAAAGTGCCATAAAGCTTGTTAAGAAACAGTTTCACAAACGTACGAAGCATATTGAGGTAAAGTTCCATTTCATTCGTGAGGTACATGGAAATAAAGGTTTTCAACTTAAGTATGTGCCAACAACAGAATAATTGGCTGATATTTTTACAAAGCCGCTCTTAAAGCAACAATTTAATAACATAAAGAAATTACTAAATATTAATTGATGTAAATGGGTGAATAATTATTTAAACAAAAGTGGAAGTGTTGAGAATCAATTTGTTTACATATTTATTTATTCATACTTTGTAATAAAACACTTCTTATGTTTCTGTTTTTATAGACACATATGCATTGATTTGTATTTTAGTTTTTAGTCAAATAGAAAAAATAAAATTTCATTCACAGTTTATCTATACCATAGAAAACAAGTCTTTTTTTCTGCTAACAAATATAAGCCGATTTCATAGGGGTTACTATATGGGGAGTAGGTCTGAACATAAACCGATTTTCACCAATTTCAACAGAGTTTGTCCTGTGGCTAAGAGAAGCTTATCTACCAAATATCATCAAAATATATTCATATTTGTGACCTGTAGTTTGATTACAAGGTTACATGGATACACAGACAGACAGACGGATGGACGGACATTGCGAAATCAACTCAGAAAGTGATTCGGAATCGATCGTTATAATAAAAGATGGGTCTAGGTCAAATATTTATGGTAGTTACAAACATCAGCACAAAGTCAATATACCCGAACCACATAGTGGTATAGGGTATAAAAATACATATTCTTTTTTGTATATTAATTTTCTTAATTTTTTTCCTTCTGACTTAAAAACACTTCTTTATGCTTTTGTGCTAGAAGAATTTTCTGACTCAATCATTGAACATTTAATCGTACATGACTGTAACACTGTAACATGATGTAGACTCATAATTGTTGTTGGTTGTGTTTTAGAACACATCAAATTATGCATTGCGTTGATTTGTTTGAATTCAACTACTGTGAAACATTGATTCGTTTGAATCAAACTACTGCTTGACATTAATTCGTTTGAAACTGACTACTGCTTTTAAATATTTGGTTTTTCATAATGTATCATTCGAACTGATTTAAAAAAAAATAATAATACAGTTCAAAGCACAACAAAAACTTGGTGTGTGGAATTAGTATTACGAAATTGTGACCCCACTTAAAAAAAATCTGGTACCACCATAAAGATGCATGCATACACCTGCTTTGGCTTCAGAAAAATTGAAGCTCTCATATTCTTCAGATCTGGCTCCCAGCGATTATTATTTGTTCCCAAACTTGAAATAGTGGCTCCAGGGAAAAAGCTTTTTAACAAATGAAGAAGTCATATCAGACACGGAAGCTTATTTTGAAGGCTTTAACAAAAGGCTTTTTTTTCAATGGTATCACGATGTTAAAGTCTCGTTGGAAGAAGTGTATTTCACTTAACAGAGATTACGGTGAAGAACAAAATTGATTCCAAAAACTGGTTTTCCATTGTTAGGCCACAGATTTTCACTCCACGTAGTATACATACTCCAACGAATTCGTGGACATCAGTCAATAATGATTTGATTGCTAATTCTAACGTTTAGGGGACGAAAATTTACCAAAAAGGAAAAATATTGTACATTTGGTATGTTTTAAACAAACGAATCTAGGAATATGTATGTGGATTCCAGTAGAGATAGAACCTCAGATGAGAGAAAATCTTTTGGGAATTTGGATGTTAAGGGTCATAAGACGGCTCATAAATGTAAAAGGGTACCTTTGTATATTTTCTTAACAAAGTAACTTAGGAATATGAAATTTGATATGTAGACTCCACCACGGCTGAAATGGGAAAACTGGTACTTTTAAACTGGTAAATTTGATTTGAAAAGACATTTTCTTACAAAAAAAAAAATAAAAAATCCACAAATGGAAAATCAAAATTAATCCAAATAAGACCCAAGCAATAATTTTTCAATTCAACAAATCTCCCAAAAGACTGCCAAGACGTCATCTTCTTATTGAAAATAATACCATAAATGTACTTATGATGTCAAATATCTCGGAGTTGTCTTGGACATAAAGCTTACTTTTAAAAAACATATTATGGCTACGTGTCAAAAAGCTATAAAATCATTTAAAGCATTATGGCCACTACTAAAGAGAAGATAATTTCTAAACCGCAAAAAGAAAAATCTTCTCTTCAAAATGTTATAAGGCCAATATTAACATACCCGTGTCCTATTTGGAGTAACACTGCCAACTGTCACCTAAAATGCTTACAAATTATACAAAACAAATGTTTTAAAATTATGAATAAGAAGCCCTGGAGGTATCCTACAAAACTTCTTCAAGAAGAAACAGGTTATGAAAAAATTATCGATTTCATAACCAGTATTTATAACAATTACTTTGCCAAAATTTAAAATTCCTCTTTCCACTAATAAGAGAATGTAGAGAAATTACGCAAAATTAAAAGAAATCACCAAATTGAAAATTATTTGCTTATAGATGCCTATTATTTCTAGTAAAACTCCTATAAGCACATAAATATTTTTCATATAGTATTTGAATTTATTAAATCATATAAAGGTTTTTTTCCTCCCATTTTCCTTTAAAAATCAATAAAAAATAAAATAAAAACAATTTAATATCTTCAGATCCTATATATTATTTTTTGCAATATCTATATGTAAAAATAAGATCTCATATATAAATATCAAATTTGTTAAAATATATAAATGAGGGAAGAATATAATTAAAAATAAAAAAAAAAAACAATTAAGAAAATTATAGTTGGTCTAGACCGGTACCCTACACCATGCTTTGAGAGAATAAGTCTTAGGTCCAACTAGTTGGGTTTAGGAAATAAGCATAAACCAAATCTGATATAAAATTTTTCTACATCAACACGAAACGCAAATATAGAAGCTACAAAATGAAACCCTAAAAGATTTTTTTTGTATCACAATAAATTATAAAAAAAAATCTCAATCAATTTTTCAGATATTTATATCTGCAGCTCTTTTCACAGTCATAATATATATATCATTATTTAAAAAATAATGCAGTTTTTTTTCAACACTTATGTTTATAAACATCCATGAATAATAGACTATAATATATATATTATAGTCAATTTTGTTTTAATTTGATATTAAATTGTTTTTAAATATATCTCATATATTAATTACACACTTATTTTTATAAATAAATCTTATTTTTGATCTTTATAATGAATAATTTTCGAACCTGATATGAATAAAAAAAAAACTAGTACTTAAATAGGTAGGTGACAATACATTGGAAACTTTTACAAAATACTAAATATGTTTTAATAAAATCGCGTTATGTCCTAAAATTGCGAGCTTTTTACGTTAAAATTTGTAAAAGTTTTTTTTTTTCTCCTCTTTTAAAATTTTGTTATTATCTCTTCAATAACAAAACTCCATATCATATTATCTTTTTGACAAAGGATTTTAATAGACTATGTTGACGACAATGCCAATTATGTATGTTTACAATTGGCTTCAGGCTGATTTGAAAAATCTCAATCAAAAATATCACATATTCTAAGTAAATAGTATTTTTCATTTCGTTTATACATTTTCCATTTTAAACTTATGATAGTATTTACTTTTCATCCAATACATATTGAGATCTAAATATGCGAAATAGAACAAGATAGAAAATGTTTCTCGGTCAAACCTGACTGTATGCCCAAAGCAATTCAAAATATTAGCATTCATTTCGCATAGCGCATGAATTTTGCTAGTAATTAATGTCCAAGTTCCACTTGTATTGATGTATTGATAGAGCTCATATCTATTTTCACATAATATCAATAGTTGCGTCGTTACAATATACGACGAACTTTATCCAGCAGTACGTGATTATGTTGGAATAGGAAGAATTTAAGTTTCAATTAGAGTTCTACTCGCTCTTCTGAAAATGCCTCAAATTGCATCGTAACACTTTCAGCCTTGAGTAGTCATTGTAAAATCATCAATATAAAAATTATTTTTAGCAAAGTCTGCTTTCTTTTTTTACTTCCCTTTTATATAGAGAGCACGGAAGAGAACTCACAATTACTGAATATCGAAAAAAAGAATGTATTTTTTTATATTTTACGCACCTTAAACCAGACCTCTTAATCGGTATAGCTCGATTTGAAAGGATTAAGTAACAAAAAAAAATAAACCATTACTTCTCTATTGAAGGTGGCATTTCTAATATGTTTTTCCTTTTGAAATTTATCGGTCCATGTTATTACAATTTGAAATTTTTCTGTCCATTAAATTTTTCATCGTTATTTTCAAATTTCTGATTTTATCGTAAAGATAAAAACTTTAGTGAAATAAAATGGATTAACCATTTAAAGAAAATTACATTTTATGATTATTGTATGTCAAAATTAAATTTTTTTCATATTACGTGCCATGAACATCTATGCAAACAGTATTGTACTATTAAAAGATTTTATGAAACATGTTGATGAATAACTAAAATTAGCAGCTATTTTTGTTTAATGAAAATCGTGCTTTGGTCATATTCAGGATACATGGTTAGAAAACAAATCAGTTATATTTTGTTTCAAAACTCTAAAATTAATCTGCATTACAAATTGCTGATTACAGTATTGCAGGGTATTTAGAATGATGCATTATTAAGTAGCCCATTTGACTGTGCCTCCCTCAGGGGATTCGAATGGACTTGATTTTTAGTGTTATCCCCATTTGTGATTCGAAATATTTTCGGATTTCGTTTTCATTATATTTCCATATTATTTGTTAATTTAAAAATAACATTCAAAAACATAACATGCTATTTTAAGTTACTAATTATTAATATTTTATAGTATACAAAAGAAAAGAAACGTTTAAAGGAACTAAATAACCAATTCAATTAAAATAAACAAGAGTATCAAGTTTGGCTGTGTCTATTCTTTGATATCCTCCACATATGCTTTAAACCCAATATTATAATTAATATTGTTTAATACAGTTACTTAACTTTATTTCTTTACTAGCTGACCCGGCAAATGTTGTTTTGTCACATAATTAATTTATAGTGAATATTGGTCGACTAATCACATGAAGAACTTATTGGCTCATGCTAAATCCGAAGGCTCTCTCTATTACATTACTCCAGATATATGATACTTAATATTTAATTTGTAAGTGAGTTGCCACGACCACTTGTCCAATCACGCCCATTTTTGGTACGACTACTTACATTAACAACCAATTGACGTGCAGACAATTTAAAGACTGTGGCCATCATAGAATTCTAGATATATGATGATATGAGTTTACCATGTATGGGAGGTGCCAGGTGCAGTGGGCAGCTTTGATCCCTCCCATTTTTCACCTAACTGCTCACACTTATCATTCGTAAACTCACACCTAGTTTCAAGACTGTCGGGTTTATAGTAGTTCAGATAATATTTTTTGTTAGTAGGTGCCACGCCTACTAATCCAATCCCGCCCATTTTTGGTACGGCTTCTCGTATTAGCAACCAATTAAGGTGCAGGAACTTCACGACTCTGGCCATCACAGTACTTTAGATATATGTATTTACCATGTTTGGGAGGTGCTACGCCCACATAACTTCTCACACTCATCATTCGTGAACTCGTGGCTCGTTTCAAGACTGTCGGCTTTATAGTACTCCAGATAATTTTTCTGTATGGGAGATGCCAATCCCACTACTCACATTAACAACCAATTGAAGTGCAGAACGTGTCAAGACTATATATATGATCCCGGCCATTTTTCACACACCTTCTCACTCTCATCAGTCGTGAATTCACATCTGGTTTCAAGACTATCGGGCAAATAGTACTCCAGATAATATTTTTTGTATAGGAAGTGCCACGACCACTAATCCAATCCCGCCCATTAATAACTCATAAACTCAGACAAAGTTCCAAGGCTTTCAATATTACACTACCCCCGATATATGACATTATATATTTACTTTGTATAGCGGTACCACGCCCACTGATCTGATCCCGCCCATTTTTTCCAAGTACTACCGCGGATAACATTTGGAGTCACTCTAAGTCCAAAGACTTTATCTATAACAGTACTCTAGATAGAGGACACTAAATATTTACTCTGTATGGTGGGTGCCCCGCCCATTGGCCCGATCCCGCCCTCTTTTTGAAAACTCTTCAAATTAGTTCTTTATATACATGTGCATAGTTTCAGAACTCTTGCTGTCATAGTACTCGAGATATTATATGTTAAACTTTGTATGAGAGCTGCCACGCCCACGTGTCCGATCCCTCCCATTTTTGTCCTGATTACTCATTTGAAATACATACAGCCGCAAACCTAATCTGGGCTATTACCTTTGTAATGAAACCGGTTTGGATCAAATCGGTTGGGTAGTTTCAGAATATATAAAACTCAAATATTCATACATTGTATTTTATATATATATAGATTTATTTATTTATTTATTTCGAAATTCCGTACAACAGGACATAAGATCTTATAACTAAAGTACAGGATTATTACTGAGTATTTAGCAGTAAGGAAATTTAACATTGTGTATAATAACAATTAAAAATAATAATAAAGAATGTTAATATAAAAATTAATTATTTAAAAAACTAATCAAAATAGAAAACCCAATAATTACATAAATTATAGAGGGCCTTTTTAAATTGCATTGCGTTGCTTATGAACTGAATGTTTGAAGACAGATAGTTCCAAAGACCAATTGAATTAATAAAAATCTGCCATTCAGATATTAGTGTTCGATGTCAAATTGGTACTAGATCATTTGTTCTGCGCGATCGACTGAACGATATTATATTAAAATAATAAGAAGGTTCACGGGTATATACAATTTTTGATTTCTTTGGTTTGTGATCAGTTTCCCATTTTGTGAGTATCTGTGTGCTTAGTCGAGCTTTCTGATCCTTGGTTTTTGATGCAAATAAAACAACTTTTTATTTAATCTATACACCTCACATTTCGTTGCTATTTGGCAACATCTCAGCTATAAAATCACATTATATACTCAGTATATAATGTGTATAATGTGATTTTGTAGCGTTTAGTACCTCATTTAGTTTTACTATGATATTTGTGTTTATAACGTCTTTTAATTATTTGAAAATTTATTTAAATTTATTTAATTTATAAAAAACTCTTGACAATATAAAACGAAGTAATAAATGTACATAGTGTAAATATAGTCAATAAATGTACCCCTGAAGATGTTGCCAAATAACAACGAAACATCTATAAACGGGTTTATAGATGATATAGAAAGTTGTTTTGTTTGCATCAAAAGCCAAGGATCAGTAAGCTCGACTAAGCGTACATATATGATTTTTTGTAAAAAAGTCAAGGTTCGTATTTTTAGTAAATCACAGAAACTAACTCCATGATTTTTTTTTTAAATTTCTTCTTCTTTACTTCTTCAGGCCGTAAACATAACTTAGTATGACGTTAAAAGCTTCCTCCAACTTATTGTAACTCGTATAACTACAGCTCGAAAAAACTTCACATCCGTCTAACAAAGTTGGCATTATATATGTTTTTGCAAGTAATAACCGATTCTTAAACGGAGTAAAGTAATGTCCACAGAATTCGTCGCATAGCATATGTTTTTCCAGCAGCTGCGATTAAGAGATCAGTCCATGTAAGATTATTATTAAAAATTATACCAAGATTCTTTTTTGTTCTTACAATCTCAATTGCTTGATTGTTTAGTATAACTACCGGTCCAAAAGATGATTTATTGGATTTTGGATTTAATGCCAAGCATTGAGATTTGCTGGGATTTAAGCAAAGACTATTTGTTGAAACCCACATAAAAACACGGTTTAAAGCCTCATTTAGTTTAATTAAGCAATCATCAGAATCTTTGTTGTATAATTGAACATCATCAGCACAGATATGAACACTGCAGTACATTAGTTACTCGGGTAAATCGTTGACGTATATTGTAAAAAGTTGAGGACCAAGGATTGATCCTTGAGGAAGCCTTTTCGATATTGCCAGTACTCGTGATAATTTTTGATTAGCAAAGACTGACTGACGATCCAATCAGTAGAACGCGATTAATCGAGTGGATGACAAAGAAGATTTGAACAAAGTTTACAATTTTATACCATGAATAACTTGATCAACCATACCGAACCATAAGAAAGCAAGAAATGACATAAAACCGGCATCAGTATTACTCCATATTCCCTCCGTGACATCAATAAGCGCTGTTAAGCATCTTTTCTTAGGCCGAAAACCTGACTGTCTGCTTGTAAGTAAACCATTACTATTATGTAATCGTACATTTGCATATGTAGTAGCTTCTCAAATACCTTTGATAGACATGGTAATATTTCAATAGTTCGGTATCCACTACTAGACTTTGGTGTAGGTATTATTTTTGCAATTTTTCTAATTAACAAGAAAAACATTTTTAGTATAATATTGTTGAATATGAATGTGATATATGTTAATATCACAGGAAGTGTAGCTTTTGAAAACTTCGGATGAATATTATCAAATTCTACAGCTAGACAACTTCTTAATACATCATCCTATGTTACAACCTTTCAATGCGTTAAGCAGAGCCAAACAAGGGTGTCTTCTCTCCGCGTCTTTCATCACAACCCTTGACGTTATTCTTGCATATACCAATGATGAAAATATGGGTATTCAATGGAGAAAAAACCACTAACTCGAAGAAATAGAATATGCTGACGATATCGTCCTACTTGCCACAATGAAGGAAAACATGCAACGAAATATTGATGACCTGTCCCTAAGAGCAGAACAATTTGGTCTGCGAATAAACGCAGCAAAAACAAAGTGCATCGCAGTAAAAAGCAATCAACTAACAACATTCACTCTAAACAACAACCCAATTCAACATGTAAATAGCTTCTGCTATCTTGGAAGCAACATCACACCCGAAAGCCGTGCAATTGAAGACGTAGGTATGCGAATACATAAGGCAAGGGCAGCGTTTTACAATCTGAGAAACATCTGGACATCTAACGCCCAATCACCAAAAACAAAGATACACATATACATACATACAACGCCTGTATAAAAACCATACTTCTATATGGCTCCGACACATGGATGGTAAACCAAACCATTAAACGCAAACTGCGAAGTTTCACGAACAGATGCCTGCGCAACATCTTAAAAATATGGTGGCCAAGAAGAATATCGAACGAAGAACTACTACAAATCTCTGAGCAGGAAGACGTCAATAAGCAAATCAGAAGAAAAAATGCAACTGGCTAGGCCACACACTCCGTAAGCCATAAAACGAGGAAGACCGAAGACAACTTGGAGACGCACTATTTTCCTTTAGACAGGAAAATCTTTCAACGAACTTAGATACATTGCAACCGACAGAAACGAATGGAGATTCTATGTAAACAACTTATGTTCCTGATGGAACATAAATGTAATAATATGTTACACAATCAAAACTAAATATTTGACTCTGCTCAGTGATCGGTTGATTATTAAAATTAGATACTATTCAAAGGCACTGTTGGAAGTCGTGTGAAAGTTTCATTAAGTAATTCTACATCTATTTCCGTTGTAATAATAATGTTTCCGATACCAATATCACGTATCAATACCAATATCACGTATCAATACCAATATCACGTATATTTTTCCATGTTTTCTTGGAACTAATTGCAGTGCTGAAATAATGTGTTAATTTAGCACTCTTAATAACGCGATTTACTTCTCCGTGTGCGTTACAATATTGTTCATGTAATGCGTCAGTTTTGAAACGTCTCCAAAGCACTATCTCTGTAAGAAAGTGCAGCTTTAGTATGACCACTAAACCATGGTTTTACTTCAAAACTAGTTTCTACAGCTTTCACCGGAACCGCCTTATTAAAAATTTGTTCAATTTTGTTTTCTATGAACTTAAGCTGACTTTCAGCAGAAAGCATAAGTAAATTGAATTCGCTAAATCAAGAGCTGTGACGTTATTATCCATATGTTTAAAATCATAATATGTGGCGTAATACATAATAAGTTGGATATGGAAATTAAAAGTAAGAAAAATGCAGTTGTGCTTCGAAAAACAGGACGCTGAAAATTGTTCAAATAGTAAAACTTTCCACTATCACAATTATTACAATCATGTCCAATAGCGTGTTTGCTGTAGCTGAAAAATGGGTTGGAACTGTTATATTTGTTGGATATAGCCCAACTGTTTCCATATTATTTACTAAATAATTCTTCACTAAGAGATTTGAGTTGAAATCGCCACATATAAAAATATCTTAATATTTAACTGTTAGATTCTCCAGAGTTTTGAAAAAATTTTGGATATAAATAATAATGTTTCCATGTGCTGAAAATTCTAAAAAGAGATGGAAGTAAAAAAAACCTGGAAATAAATTGGAATATAAAGACATTTAAGACATTAAGACATTATAAGACATTTCAATCAATCAATGAATGTTGACATTACTGCGCTACATGAAGCTTTTGTAAATATTCCTCTATCCTGTGGAAGAATTTAGAGTATGTTAAAAGCTTATGGTTAACACAGCACTTTACTCCACCGAAAATAAGGTTGCTACTTGCTAAAACATATCTTTTACCAACATTACTGTATTCATCTGAGGTTTTCACAGGTTGCAGCTCTAGAGATAACAGGAAACTTAATGTAACTTTCAACAGCATTATTCTGTACATCCTTGGATTAAGAAAATTTGATCATGTATCCCAATACTCGTGCCATGTCTTGCACATGTATTTTGACAACTATTTTAAGTTCGGAAGCATTAAATTTCTACACAAAATTATTATAATGAGGGCTCCAAAATATTTACGTTCACAAGATCTTCCAGAGGAAATCGAATAATTCAATCTAAATACCGAGATCATGCCTCTAAATGTCAGGTCTGAATGCAGGGTTGAGAAGATTACTATACCAATACTTTAATTGATTTTATTTGTCCAATGCATTGGGGTTTTGTTAAACTTTAAAATTGTAATATATAATATTTCAAATTTAGATTAAGAGTTGCTGATGTTAAATATAATGAATAACTTATCCGATTCCATTACTGTTATATATAAGATACTGTGCCCTATTATTATGGAAAAAAAATTAATATATAAATACAAATACAAACAAAAGTACTTTCTGCTAAAAAAGTACCTTTTCTTAAAAATTTATTTTTCTGAAAAGTACCTTCTCTTAAAAAGTTAATTTTTTTATATTTTTGTTGTTGTTTTGGGCTTACTGGTCGATTTGAATATGCAATTTTTTAATTAATTTTTTTTTTAAATATGGCTTTTCTTCAAAAATATTCTCATGGTTTTCGATCGGGCTTCTTTATATCCTCCACACCACCACGAAGAGGGTATATATCAATTTGTCAATCCGTTTGTAACTCATCGAAGTAAATTCCGCAGACCCCATAAACTATATATATTATCGATATAAATGGAGAAGTTGATATATATAATTTTAAATCTAGCCTCTTTTGTCTTTAAGTATTGACAACCTGATTATGACATTGTGGTTAGAACACGGCATAGCAGAATATAATACTCCTACGAGTTATAATGTACACCGCATAATAATTTTTTTTCGAAGCGCCTCCAGAGATTCACTGTCACGGATATTTTTAATTGAAGATTTTTGAAAAGATATTTCAAATGTTTTTCATATCTAAAAAAAAAAATCGCCTTTTGAGCAAAAAAAAAAAAAAATTTTTTTTAAAAGGAAACCTCGTGCTTTTAAAAAAGTAGCTTTACAGCCAAAGTTTAGTATTAAAGTGTAAAAAGAGGTATAGCGTTCTAGGGTTAAGTCACAAGCGGAGGATACCTTATAATCGGCAGAGATGAATTTCACATTCTCACTTGTATTTGCTTTAATTTCTTTATTAGTTTTATTTTCCGAAAATGAGCATTTGATCACAGCTCTATATAAAATGTTATTTATACAAAACACCAAAAGTTGCCGGAACCAATGTAAAATAAGTAAAGGGTGATTTTTTAGCTATTATCTTTTTGGCAACGCAGGTTTAAACTGCTGACGCACGTTTCGTGTTTTGTTTCATTGTCAAGCATCTTCAGTTTGGTCTATAATTTAACCATGAATCGTCTTACAAACGAACAACGCTTGCAAGTTATTGAATTTTATTATCAAAATGCGTGCTCTGTTAAGAAAGTTCATCGCGCGCTTCTTCCATTTTATAGTCAGTTTAATCGACCCACTGAAGCGGCTATTCGGGCTATTGTGACTAAATTTCGCACCAAATTTACATTGTTGGACATTAAACCACCAACACGCTTACGAAGAGTGCGAACTGAAGCAAATATCGCAGCTGTATCGGCCAGTGTTAATGATGACCATCAATTATCGATTCGTCGCCGTTCGCAGCAATTGGGCCTCTGTTACTCTACAACGTTGAAAATTTATCCAACTTTTTTTTGCCCAAAATGCAAGAGCTTGACTTGCATGACATGTGGATTCAACAAGACGGTGCCACATGCCACACAGCACGAGCAACAATGGACTTATTGAGAGGCGAGTTCGGTGAACATTTTATTTCACGTTCGGGACCGGTCAATTGGCCGCCTAGATCGTGCGATTTATCGCGTTTAGACTATTTTTTGTGGGCTATGTTAAAGCTCATGTCTATACAGACAATTCCGCTTCAATTGACGCATTGGAAGACAACATTAAAGCATTTATTCGTCAGATACCGGCCGAAATGTTGGAAAGAGTATGCCAAAATTGGACTAAGCGGATGGACCATTTGAGGCGCAGTCACGGTCAACATTTGCATGAAATAATCTTCAAACATTAAATTGTATGGATTCAAATAAAGATTTTATGCATTTTTCTGAATTTTATGTGTTTTTTTTTTGGAAAACTTTCCTATTGTTCTTAAAAAATCACCCTTTACTTGTCATAAAACCCTCTTATCTGACTTGCAAATCGGAAATTTTATAGAATTTTTGTAATGATTGACACTATAAAACCAACTGAATTTAAACAATGACTTAACTTGCATTCAAAATCTAATGATCCATGTAAAATGTTCACAATATGGAGAGAAAGAATAATGCCACATAAATGAGTGGCGAATATCTTAATTTTGTAAATATCGCTGAGGCATTTTTTTTCTTTAAAGTAACATATTTTTTTATTGGTTACTTATAAAGGATTACTCATGTTAAATTCCGAATTCGTTGAAGATTTCTTGTTTTTTTTTCTTTTACTAAAAGCAAGCAATTTTTTTAAAAACTTTTTACTAAAGAAAATAAAACTTAATCATTAAACTTTAACATTATTTATTGAAAGTCACCTTAAGAAAAAATTTCAAAAAAGAAATATGAGAAAATACTTTTACTTACACTAACACTTACAAAGCACTTTGTTCATTTCAATGTTAGTAAAAGTGAAGAAGAAAAAAATTCTAACTTCATTTGTTATGACAAAAAGTTACTTGTACTTTTTTAAGCCTTGAAAAATCAGCAAACTGAATAACAAAATGTCACTCACGCCTTTCCAAAGACATTTAGAATCTATTGTTATACCTTATACCACTATGTGGTTTGGGTATAATGACTTTGTGCTGCTGTTTGTAACTACCAAAAATATTTCATCTACACCCATCTTTTATTATACCGATCAACTCAGAATCACTTTCTGAGTCGATTTAGCGATGTACGTCCGTTCGTATGTCCCTCCATCCGTCCGTCTATCCGTCTGTGCGTCCATATAAACCTTGTAATCAAACTACAGGTTGAATATATGAATGTATTTTGATCAAATTTGGTACATAAGCCCTTATCGGCCATATGATGAATGCTATTGAAATTAGTGAGAAGCGGTCCATGTTCAGATCTAGTCCCCATACAAATGACCCTTATGAAATCGACATAAATTGTCGAATGATCCAAATTATCAAATAGTCTGAGTCAAATTAGGTTTGTATGTATTGATTACATCCATTAATCAGTAGCCCAAAAATAATCGCTATAGGACAATTCTTAGTCATAGGCCCCACATAGAGCTGATTCCCGATCTTTATTTAAGTCTATCAAAAAACAAAAAATATTGCACAGATTTTTCTTAAATTTGGTTTGTTTATATTCTTTGAAAATGCAAGTGACTTTACCATATATGGTAAGGATCGGTCCATTTTTGACCTAGTCCTCATATAAATATAGCATCCGATATGAAGTTTTTCATATCTGCAGCCAAAAAAAATTAATAAAAATGCCATTCAAATTTGGTTTATGCTTATTTTCTATATCCAATTAGTTGGACCTAAGAGATAGGGTCTCTAAACGCATGGTATAGGGTATCGTATAATCGACCTAGACCGACTATAATTTTCTTACTTGTTTTTTTTTTTTTTTGTTTACACAAAAACTCACAGTAAGGCACAAGAGTGGCCTACGTTTACGTAGGGCGATTTATTTTCTAAATCGCGCTGGACAAAATCAAAACGGTATATAAAATTATAAATTATGATATATTGCTGTCACACATTGCTGTCGCATATATGTATATTACTGGAAGTTGAAAAAAGCAACAAAAGGTAAACAAACATAATTTGGAGTTTCGCAATAGATGGCGTTGGTATCCACATTTCTGAAGACAAAAGTAATATTTTTGCAGAAACTATTATAAAGTGCCACAATACAACGTACAATTTTACATCAACAGTCGCTCGGAGGGTGATAAAACATATAGAACGGTTGAGTAACCAAACAGTAATTAACAGTGTAGATCAAGCGTTTATAACAAAAGAAGAAGTTAGGTTTTTTATGAATACAAGAAAGAATTCAAAACATAGATGGTATTTACCCCATTATGTTAAAATAAACAAGTAAGAAAATTATAGTCGGTCTCCACCGACTATACGATACACTATACCATGCGTTTGGAGACCCTATCTCATAGGCCCAGATAACTGGACATAATTTTTTGGCTGCGGATATGAAAAAGTTCATACTGGACGCTATATCTATATGGAGACTAGGCCCAAAAATGGACCGATCCTGACTGTGTTTGGCACAGTCTCTTGTATTTTGCAAAAATATATACAAACAAAATTTGAGAAGAATCAGTGCAATATTTTTCTTTTTTTATAGATTTAAGTGAAGATCGGGAAGCAGGCATATATGGCGACTTTGACTAAGAGTTGTCACATAGGTATAATTTTTAGACTACTCATTATTGGATGTAATAAATGCATACAAACCCAATTTGAGTAAGATCTATATGACAATTTGGATCTTATAGCAATTTATGTCGATTTGATAGGGGTCATTTGTATTGGGGCTAGGTCTGAACATGGACCGATTCTCACCTGCAGTTTGATTACAAGGTTTACATGGACACACAGACGGACGGACGGACATCGTTAAATGGAATCAGTTAGTGACTCTGATTCGATCGGAATAATTTAAGATGGGTCTAGGTCAAATATTTTTGGTAGTTACAAACAGCACAAAGTCATTATACCCAAACCACATAGTATAGGGTATAGGGTATAAAAACGTTTTGTTAGTGTCCGAAAAATTGATATTTTCCAAAAGTTTTCACAACTGCAGAAGCATTTCCAATTCAAAAGACTGGTAAGATACTGCCATATTAACGAGAGGAAAAGTCTCTAGTGCTATTATCAAAAGAATGAAGATAGCACTTATTTACGCTTATAAATCCTTTACCAAATGGAAAATCAAAATTAATAAAGGAAAGACATGACTTGTGCTTTCCCTTACAATAGATTTCCAAAGAGATTTCATAATATTGCACTTTCCCTTCAAGGAGCGTACATACCTCTCCTTGACTCAGTCAAATATCGGGAAATCGTATTAGATAAGAATTTAAACATTACATTCTTCAAACGCGTTATATGGCGATAAGATGTAGAAGACGTCTATTTATTTTCCTGAATCGAATATCAACTCTTAACTGTAAAAATAATTTTTTGCTTTACAAAATGTGTATAAGACCAATACTGCCAAGTTTGGTCTCCAACAGTTGCCAATACTAGTTTAAAAATTGCTCATACATTTTTTATTAGTTTTCTCTTTTTCCACTAAAACGGTAAATTTCTAATCGCCCCTTTCCTTAAATTATAATTATTTTATATTTGCTTCAATACTATTTAGTTATCGCTCAAACAATGTGTATACAAATTTATACATATATTTTTAACTATTAACGATGATAGTTTAAATAAATAAAAATAAAAATTGGTGAAATCTGGTTGACAAAAGTATTTCTTAAAAAGTGTAAATACAGAATTAGGGGAGTTAGAGAAGGGCAGTGAACATAATTTCATAATTCTCGGCAACTTATTTGAGTCAGTTCAGGCCAACAATCAAATAAATAATAGTAAGAATTTACATGTAATACTTTCAATAAGTTGTCAGTAACGAAATCTAACTTCGAATACAATATGACCACTGAAACAACTTTAAACTTAGAAGAGAGATCAATTATTTTAAATGAAACGCAAGCTGGAGATAATTTCATAACGAGAAAGAAAATATTATATATTTTTCATAAAATAAGCGGCAAATTGACTTCACGGATAGATAAGTTAGCGAATATAATTTTCAAAAATTACAAGATATAATGACTATTGAGTGTTATAATCTATTTAACAATATGTTAAATAACTCATATTTTCCCAAAACCTCAAAAGTTGTTCTATTACATAAAAAAGATAAAGATATAAGTAATCTGAAAAATTATCGAAAGCTCCATAAATGATAATATAAATAAATTTTGTAACAACAACAACCTGATTAGTGAAAAGCAATTCGGATTTAAATACAAGCACTCGACTATAAATGCCATATATTTCCTCACATCGAATATAAATTGGAACTGGAATAAACAATTATGTACAGGAGCTTGTTTAATAGATATGGAAAAAGCTTTTGATAACGTTTGGATAGCTGGTTTGATATTCAAATTAATTGATTATAAGTTTCCCTTCCATTTAAACATAAAAGCTAAAATACACTTAAAATCATTAATGGGTTACAACAGGGTACTGTCAATTTACCTGTACCTTTCAATATATTAATTTTGGACCTCCTTAGCAAAAGTGAAATTATTATGGCTTTTGCAGATGATATTATAATATATCATGGTGACAACACAATGGATAAAATTAATAAAAACTTACAAAATCTGTTCAAAATCGTGGAACAGTTTGCCCTGGATTGGAATATGAAAATAAATGTTGAAAAATGTGAAACAGTAAATAACATTAAAGAAGCTGGAAATCATTTGGAAATAAGTCCACCATAAATGATATACCGAATACCTAGACATATATTTAGATAAATTTTTATATTTTAACAACCACATCAAAGAGGTACTTCTCAAAGCGCGGAATGCATTTTTCTTATATAAAGCATTATTTCTTTTCCAGATATATTAAGTCAAGAGTAAAGATTACTATCCACCAGTCACTTATTTATTAGACCAATTCTAACTTATGGATGTAATATATGGTTTAATATTTCACCATAATTTTTGATGTGTAAACATCTATACGCAATACAATCGCAGAAACAGAGTAAGAAAAAAAAAACGGTGTGAGGTATGAGTGTATTGGTGCAAAGATTGTGATATTTTTTCATTTCTAACTTGTGTTTCACTCTATTATCTGCACTTAATATATGTAGAAAATTTTTAATTTCATATTTTCTTTATAATCTATAATATTAATAGGCTAGGCGATTTCTTGTTATCGATGTTTTGTTCTACCATTTTATCGTGATTTTGAACAAACGTATATTATTTGAAAGGTATTTATTTTTAGCTGTTCACCAAATTTACAAATTTTTAAATATTTTCCTTTATTTTGAGAAAATTTCATTTAAAGTTGTTACTAACATATGCTATGTGTGTGTTTATTTAATTTATTAATGTGTTTGTTAACGAGTTTGTTACCTTAATTCATAATAATAATAAATCAAAAAATTGTTAGTTTGTGAATTGGCTAAGTTAAAATGTTGCCTAGAAATTGCACTCGAATTTCGAGTGCTGGTATCTGCTAATTTTATTAAAAACGCTTAAATTTTTTAAAGAAAAAATAATGATAAACCCTTCTCGTCAATTTTTGCTCTTTCCTCGTATTTTTTACTTTTCGGTTTGTCTACTTCCACAGATTTATTGTTGTTTTTATTTTACTTGATATTTAATACAAACAGAGTTAAATTTCTATTATCTATTGTGAATAGCTGTCTGATACATTCAAAATCTGAATGCTAGGACAACTTTGAAGAACTCAAAGCTAAACGTAGGTCTTTTTTTCATTACAACACCTTTTAAAATTGCGACACAATTTAAAAAAAAAATTAATCAATGTGATTCCAATCACAGGGGAGATGTGTAAAACCATCTAAACCATTTCCAATTGTACTTCAGAAAATATCAATTAAATTTCAGAAAATATCAATTGAATTTCAGAAAGTATCAATTGTGTTTCAGAAAACATCAATTGATTTTCAGAAAGTATCAATTGTGTTTCAGAAAACAGCAATTGATTTTCAGAAATAATCAGTTGTATTTCAGAAACCATTTGATGTTTTACATTTGATATTTTTTGAAATGGATTTGATAATTCCTGAAATTCAGTTTATATTTTCTGAAATTACACTGATAAAATACATTTAATGATTTCTGACATACATTTGATACATTCTGAAATATAATTGATACTTTCTGATAATAAATTGATGTTTTCTGAAATACAGTGAGTCTCATAAAAAGTTATAATTGATAATTATATAATTAATTTAATAAGATATAAAATTTTGAGATGCACAGCATGTATAGATGATAGTTTAATAATAGCTCCGTACTTTTCAAATGAAGAATATATATGTGAAAAATTACAGAAAGGGTTCGTCCCTGTGGAGGCCTCTTTATATCTAGGTAAAATAAATTTAATACAAAATGAAAATGGCATTCCAGTCTTCTATCATCAGTTTTATTTTTTTATAACTGCTAATTAATTATTTTACTTTTTCTAATAAATTTGGTTGAAATAATTGTTTTCGTTTTTATAGGGATGTATCAGATTTTTCCGTACGTGAGTGGACAATGTTATAATTTTTAGATGTACACGTTCTAGGACATGTTCTGTTTTTTAACAGCACACGTGCAAGAACACGAAATTAAAATAAAGCTACACTCGAACCTATTTGGTTTATTTGTGACCGAAACAAAAAATATGAGAAAGAAACATGTTCGTGTACATAACGAAATATTAAAACTAAACACTGTCATGATTGTGTTCGGCACCGTACAAAATTTAGAAATACTCATAATTGATATCAAAATAAAAATATGTGTTTGTTGGTCTGAGCTATTCTTGTTTACATATATGTACGAGTTTTTTATTCAGTGTGTGTTTTTTCTGAACTCTGATAAACATTACATATAAATAATTTTTAAACTGGGTATACAATTTGAATTATTTTACAACATTTTGCATTTCACGCTACATTATTTATCTAAAGATATTTTATGAAACCTTTAAAATATATATTTGGAGCTAACAGAGCCACCCTAATGGTTATACTCTTCTAATGCTACTTACTCAGTTTTTCAACGCCCTTTTGATATTAGTGTTAAGCTCAAGCCATAAAACAACAAAACATAAGAAATTGAAGCGACGTATCTTAAGACCAATATACGCTGCTAATGACAATACACACTAAAACGCACTGCGTTGGGATGTGAGAATTATTTTAAAAGTTGCTTTTTTTGCAGTTTTAAAGCACTTAGGATATTTTTAATTGGTTGACTTTAAAAAAGAATGTTCCTAAGAAACATTCGAATTCTTGTATCATATATGTAATTGTTCAAATACAGATGTCAGCCATGGAGTCTACGTAGTATAGTTTCAGGCAGTAGTAACTATGATAGTTAATTTATAATGTGACCAACAAGTTTTACGAATAATTTTCAATATTTTGATTTTTATTAATATTAGGTCTAGACCGACTATAGGATATCCTATACTATGCGTTTAGGTCCAAATAATTAGGTAGAGGAAATTAGCATAAATCTAATATTAGTGGCATTGTTATTATCCCTTTTTTTGTTTCGGATATGAAATTTTTTGCTTTTTGATAGATTCAGGTGAATATCGGGAAGGCGCTCTATATGGGGCCTATGACTAAAAGTTGTCCCATAGGGATCGTTTTTGGACTACTCATTAATGGATGTAATAAACGCATACAAACCAAATTTGAGTAAGATCTATATGACAATTTGGATCTTATGGCAATTTATGTCGATTTCATAGGGGTCATTTGTATGGGGGCTAGGTCTGAACATGGACCGATGCTCACCAATTTCAACAACGGTTATCCTATGGCCGATAAAGGCTTATGAGCCAAATGTCATCAAAATATGTTCATATTTGCGACCTGCAGTTTGATTAAAAGGTTTACATGGACACACAGACGGACGGACGGATGGACATCAATAAATCGAATCAGTTAGTGATTTTTATTCGATCGGTATAATAAAATATGGGTCTAGGTCAAATATTTTTGGTAGTTACAAACAGCAGCACAAAGTCATTATACCCAAACCACATAGTGGCATAGGGTATAACTACAAAGGTGTGTTCTCGCTTCTCGATCATTAGTTTAAAATAAGAAACAGACAGAAGGCTTATTTCATTCTTTTGTTTCCCGGTCTTCTTGAGTGCCAACTAGGAAATGCTTTTCTCTGTAATCTGTACAGGCTTCTTTTTTACAATTTTGACAACTTTTATTGGTTTGAAGAGCACTGCATATTGGTTCTGCAAATTCGAGGAGATTTTTATTTTTCATTGAGAAAAGCGCGGCCGTTACTCTAGAGAAAACACCATTTGAGATACGAGCGATATTAATTTGATGCTTAAACAAATAACTGCTTTTGAAGGATCAAGTAGGGAGAACATCATTCAATTACTCACATCATTCCAAGCATTCATTGTCGATTCTATATTTATTTTTATACCCTATACCACTATGTGGTTTGGGTATAATGACTTTGTGCTGCTGTTTTTAACAACCAAAAATATATCACATAGACCCATCTTTTATTATACCGATCGACTCAGAGTCACTTTCTGAGTCGATTTAGCGATGTCCGTCCGTCCGTCCGTCCGTCCGTCTGTGTGTCGCAAATATGAATATATTTTGATGAAATTTGGTGTATTAGCCTCTCTCAGCCATAGGATGATCACTGTTGAAATTGGTGTGAATCGGTTCATGTTCAGACCTAGTCCCCTTACAAATGACCCCTATGAAATCGACTTAAATTGCCATAAGATCCATATTATCATATAGATCTCAGTCAAATTGGGTTTGAATGAGTTTATTACATCCATTAATCAGTAGTCCAAAAATAATCCCTATAGGACAGTTCTTAGTCATAGGCCCCATATAGAGCTGATTCCCGATCTTTACTTAAATCTATAAAAAAACAAAAAATATTGCACCGATTTCTCTCAGATTTGGTTTGTGTATATTTTTTGAAAATATAATTTACTTTACCAAATATGGTCAGGATCAGTCCATTTTTCGACCTAGTCCCCATATAAATATAGCATCCGATATGAACTTTTTCATATCTGCTGCCAAAAAAATTAATAACAATACCACTCAACTTTGGTTTATGGTTATTTTCTATATCCAATTAGTTGGACCTAAGAGATAGGGTTTCTAATCGCATGGTATAGGATATCGCATAGTCGGTCTAGACCGACTATACTTTTCTTACTTGTTGCATACTGCATTCAATTAATTTCATCAAAGGTATTAGTTAATTTAATTTATATAGAGACATTGATTCGTATTCTGAAATAAGTTTGCTATCGTGAGTAATTTAATTTAAAAAAAAATTATGTTTATTATGAAGGAAATCTGTTGCATTTTAAAACAATTGAGAATTAAAATACAAATTCTTATTACCGATTATAAATGTTCCAGTGGAAGTCGATATCAACTAATTCATTTTCTGTGTGTATATAATTATTTGTGTTTTCACATGTTCCATTCACCATTCAATGTTAAGTTTTTTTAGTACAATATTTTGAGTAACTGTCATTCATTTTTGGACATTCAAAAGTTCTTATGATTTACAACACTTTATGAAATACTAGTAATCCTTATTAATAACTTACGGAATTTCACAAAATTTCAAGACTCCATTGTAGTGTATACGTGAACATAGGGCTTAGTGTAAACACTACCTATTATGACTCACTATACACAACTGCTATGAATGTTTATGACGAAGCATTGGGCTAGATTGCGTCCATTTATTGTATTAAATAGACTGTGTTAGCAATTGAGTCATTTGTAAATAATAAGTTTGTTGACTTATTGAATCTGTGTCAACAATTTATATATTACTAGATGTAACCCGGTGTACTTCTCTACCCCCTCCCCCTCGAATCGTAATGAAACTACTCACGCAAAGTCCCAAGGCACTCACTATTACAGTAATTCAGATCTATCACATTTAGCATTAAGTTTGTGTGGGGGTTCCACGCGCATTTGTCCAATCCCGCCCATATTTTTGTCTGATTACTCACCTTAACAATAGATGACCTCACACAAATTTGCAAGGCACTCCCTGTCATAGTACACAATATATATGAAATTTAAAATTTACTTTGTGTGGGAGGTGCTACGCCCACTAAAAACATTTAAAAGATTATAGCCTATAGCCCCACCCATATCCCCAGTAAGATTCTTTGAAAATTTCAGGAAGAGCAGATGGGTAGTTACGGAGATTACCTGCTACAAACAAACAAACAAACAACCACACATCACCTCTTTATTATATTAGTATATATTTATATATATTCTATATTTATATATTTTATTATTTTATTTTTATTTTAATAATTAGTTATTTATAGGTCGGTTCGAGATCATGTATACATTTTCCAATACTAGAAAATATAATACTTTTATGCAATGTAAGAGGAATTTGGAAAAAATTGAAGACAGCGCTAGATGGAGTAGCTACTTTCGAACAAAGCGACTTGTTCATCTTCAGTTAAAGATTTCACATGTCATTACAGTTCCCATCTATGGGACGTTTGGCAAAACAAAAAGAGCTTTTTTCACATTACGAGATTTGTAATTGATCAAAGCGATGTTAATGTAGAGAAAGCTATAAATTGGAAAAAACTCTGCTTGTTCGTTCTAACTCCTGTATGAAAAGAAAGAAAAAACATTTCTCATGTTCTTTTCTTTCTAATGTTGAGTTAAATAGTTGATTAAGCATGAGTTGAAGCAATAGGCAGAAGGATGCTGACGATGAACAAGTCGCTTTGTTCGAAAGTAGCTACTCCATCTAGCGCTGTCTTCAATTTTTTTCCAAATTTCTCTTACATTGCATAAAAGTATTATCTTTTCTAGTATTAGAAAATGTATTCATGATCTCGAACCGAACTATAAATAACTAATTATTATTACAACACAAGATCGACAATACATAAAAACTAACATTTTTATTTTATATTTGCTTTTTATGGGATATACCACCATCACGGATCTTATACTGTTCACATTTAATTCGACTACTAATATAAATAACTAATCACATAGCATTTAGATTCTCTCACTGCAATAACAGTGCAGGCATTTAACTCTATGTCAGAGGTGTCTAGAGTTGCCTTTCCTCATCAGATTGCCTTAGAAACACATACTCCTGAAACGTCAAAAAGCTTAATCTAATAACATTATTTGTCGAATTTTGTTGGCGACGGTACCGCGGAAGATCGTCCACATGCCGTTCACAAATACCCACGACGTTTCAATGAACTGGTTCAAACAGTAATAAAACATGTTGAAGAGTGGCCAAATGTGTTGAATCGTTAGCAGAACCACTTTGCGGCATATTTTGGTGTCAATCAATTGAATTTGTAGCGCATTTTGAAGAATGGTTTGCAACTGACTCAAAGAATTTTGCTTGTATACCAGACACGTTGCTTGAAATACGGCCAAGAAGCGACGCGAATAGTTGACACTGAATTTGACTTTTGAAAGCAAATACTGATGACCGAGGAGGCCCATTTCGCACCCTGTGGTGCGAACGGGGAACGGAGAATCTACATTAAATCCAGGAAATACCATTGCATGACCAGAACGTAGCTACTTTGGGAGGTGTTTGTGTCAAATCAATCTTTGCGTCATTTTTCTTCGGAGAAGGCGAAATCAAAGAATGCTGCAACAAAAATTCCGAGATCTCCAGATCTGCCACTTCCGGACTTCCTTTTGTGGGGTTATTTGAAAACTGAAATGCACGAAAATAAACCTTAAGATGATCGAAATAGTTATGGAAAATATAGAAAAAAGGGCATACTTTGCCGCGATCACTATAGACGGCCATTTGATTGAGGTTGTTTTCCAAAAATTATCCAAATTAATTGAAAAAGATATTAAAATATTACTCATATCGCACCTCCGTTGCAATATGGATAAATGTATTTTTCCTAAATGTTGAGGAATCACGTTCAAAATTTTCTAGCTTATTCAAAATACAATTATGCCCTAAAATAAGCCTACAGAAATTTACTTAAAAAGTCTTTAGTCAATTAGGACGTGATTATATTTTTAAAGAATCCTAAGTCAATTAGGGCGTAATTGTATTTTGAGTAATCAAGGAAATTTTGAACGTGATTCTTCAATATTTAGGAAAATTACAATTACGTCGATATTGCACCGTCAATATGCTACGGCGCCGACTCGCTCGATTACACCCTTATTGGTTCGTCTACTCTCGTTAGTACTTTAGTAACCAGCACAAAGTTTAAGTGCTTTAGTTTTCATAGTATTCTTGATATTTTCCCTTGTATAAGAACTGCCAAGCTTGTTAGCCCGATATTGCCCATTTTTGTCAAGATTAATCCTTTTGATATTCAATAAATTCACACATGGATTTAAGACTCATTCTGTCATATTAACCCACATATAGTGTGACAAATACTTAAATTTTATGAGCGCTGCCTCACCCACTATTGCGATCACACTAATAATCCAGACTTTTACTTTTGTATATGCGTATAAAAACAGACGGTTTTTGGACCATTATTTAAACAAATATTTTTTTCATATTAAACAAATTTTGTTAAAGTAGTTTCTAGTAGCTTTATTTAGATATACTTACCTTTGTTTTTGATAAAATCCTAATGAAAGTATTGGAAGTTTTTAAATGAATTTACTATCAAAATGGTAGATCGGCCCGAATTAAAACTTGCTATGTAAATTAGTAACGTTGTGATGCCCAATTCTTTACTCCATGATTGTTGTTCCCCAATTAGTAAGCTATCTAAAACATTGCACAAAAGTTTCATAATTCCTCTCGACCTCTTCATATATCTACTTCCCAGAGAAAAAAGCAATACCAAATAATGGGTTTTAAAAGGCGAAGTAACTGGTTGAAGTTTGCCTGATGAGCTCTTAGTTTTAACACAGGGATGTCATTGGAAGTAGCTAGTTGCCTAGGAACTCAATATTTTCACATTGCAAGTAATGCAGTATGCAAGGAGCTGGCATGAAATATAAGTAGCTGTATAACACATTATTAGTAACGTTTTATCTTAACTTTGAAAGTAATGCAGTGGGCAGGGGTAGGTCATTATTGGTAATGCAAAAATCAATGAGCTGCTGTTACGAAATTTTTCCTGGGTTATGCCACTATTTCTGTTTCTATAGCCATCATAACAAAAAATAATCATTCTTTAGTTGGTCATATTGTATCGAAAGTATTTTCTTTTTTAAATATGCATAATGTTAGTGTTACATAGAATATTTTATAGTCCCTTTAAGTTTGATGTTTGTTTAAAAACACAAAAGAAAAAACAACAGAAAAAAAGTTAGAAAAAAACACTTAAATCTTAATAACGTAAAGTTTTTTTTCTTTGTACTTCTCATTTAGTGTTAGAAAATGGCAAGAGTGAGGGCAAAAAAAGAACAACTTTTTTTTGAAAGTTTTAGTGGTTTGAGTTTGAACTTTTCATGCTCGGTGGAAAGGCTACTACGTACTATTGATTGTTAGCATTTGTTGGGATGTTTCATAGTCACCACTGCATTATGTTCATCAAAGTCAAAAAGTGAAGAAAAACCTATTGTTAGTTTTAATGGAATTTATTGCGCAAATATTTACAAGGCATTGAAGAAATTGCTTGAGAGTTTTTAACTAGTAACAGTTTTAGTTACCATTTGTTTAAGGATTAAAAAGTTTTTTGTTTTTAACTTTAAAGACTTTTTCCATCTAATATTCTTAGCTTCGAGCAAGAGAAATACAATGTGCATGAATACTTAAGAAAATATGTACCACAACACATGATATGTCAATGCATATTATTCACCCTGAAATGCCAAGAGTGACGATTTGGTAACGTTGGATTATAAATAAAAGGATTTCGAAAGTGTAGTCAGGTCGACGAATCAAAAAAAAAAAAAAAAACCCTGGGAAAAACCATATCTTTTTTATAAATGTTCGTAATTATGTTGTATAGTTTTACTCTCCATATGAAGGTTATCCGTTAACGTAAGTATCAAGCCGTCTAACCTTGTTTAGTTATTGGTTAAATGTTAGAATGAAGCGGAGCACCTTTACTTCAAGAATAGCTTTGAATGACGAAATAGTCGAGCAGCCTAGGTTTTAAATCTAGTTTCGAACCCATGCTGTCCGACCCCAAATCTCGAATATATTTTCAAATATTTTATTTTTATCACAATAACATTATAGTTATAGCAGATTTTAATCCAAAGCTGTTACAAAAATATAATATTATCAAAAATACGTATATTTCATCATATTTGACAACAACTAACAGTTCATTATTGGATTTATATGACTTATGCTAGACACTCTCAGGAAAACCGGAGAATTTTGAGATTTCAAAAACACTAATAATGCATATTTGGAGGAAACATGTTGCCAGATAGATTGGAACCTCATTTACTTTATGTTGTCGGTAGCCGGTTAGCTTTCCTTCTAAGATATCATATCTCAGCTGTATATAATACAACATATCCAATCAAAAGCAGGATAATATATAAGCAACAAACGCTATGGTTCATAACATAGTTAGAAATTTAATAGATTATCGTGATAAAGTTTTATCCCGATAGAAGCGTTTTAAGTCAGATGAATTACACGAATTATGTCGTACAGAAAGGGAAAGCTAAGACCACGTACTACAGTTAAAAGTTTCCCCTGGTAAGTATAAAATATCAGCAGATGTTTCAGCATCAAATCCTTACTAAATTAAGCAGATTTTTATTAAAATCCCTATGCCTCAAGCTGATCACATATGCTAAAATATCTATACAGGTCTAACTTTAAATTATTTTTTTAAACACACACTATAACTTTGTTTTTTTATTTTGACTATGGGTCACTAAACAAAATTTAATCTTACGAGCATTAAAACTGACCCTATTTATTCCACCCAAGTCAGGGATTGGTGAAGTGTCTTGTTTGAAAGTGTCATTCTTAAATTGCCTCATAACAAATCTCCCTAAAACTTCGACCGAGGAATACGAATGAAAAATCTTACTGTCACGTGCAAAAGGGTAGAAGATTGGCACAGAAGGCCATCAAGAACAAGTAAGAAAATTGTAGTTGGTTTAGGCCAGCTATTCGATACCCTACACCATACGTTTAGAGAATTGATCTTACTTCCAACAAATGGGGTATATAAAATGAGCATAAACCAAATCTGAGTGGAATTTTTAATATTTTTTTTACCTGCAGTTCTAAAAAGTTTATATCGCAAGCTATACTTATATGGAGACTGGGCTGCCGATCTGGTCGCTAGAGCTCACAATACCACTACTCACTTCAATAGTTCTATAGATAGAAAAGTCAACTTTGTCGTAAGATCGATAGAAGATGACGACTCGTCTAATAACAATATAGACACTTTTACTTGTTCTGATGAAGTTATATTTTTTACTAAAATCTCAAAAACTCAAAGTCACCAGGTTTGGATCAAATAACTAACTTGATCCTGAAGAAACTTCCAAATGCAGCCTACGCTTTCTTGGTTAAATTTTATAATTTTTGTATTCAGAATGGCCATTTCCCAACAGGATTTAAAAAGTCGAAAGTTATTCCGATTGCTAAAAGTGGTAAGGGCCCAAATATACCATCGAGCTACAGGCCAATAAGTTTACTGATTTTTGTAAAAATTATATTGAAAAGACTGACTAGTGACTAGTGTAGTGAACATGGTAAAAGCCAATAAGAATAGACGTTACTCCACTGGAGTACTCTTTCTCGACATAGAAAAAGCTTTTGACTCAATTTGGCACAACGGGCTTATATACAAGCTTCATAAACTTCAATGCCCATTATACCTAATAAATTTAATCAAAAGCTTTCTCTCTTTTAGGTCATTTGTAGTCGAAGTGGCGAAGTCTCGCCCAACTGATAAATATATACCAGCAGGAGTACCACAGGGTTCGGTTCTATCTCCAAAGGCAGGTAATAACGCGGCTTTCTATGCCGACGACAGTGCGTTCATTTCATATGGAAATGTTTTGAGTGCTATTGTAAAACGTATGCAAACGGCCCTTTTCTCCACATCCAAATGCTCGTACTTCAACAAGTGCAAAATTAAAATTAATGAAGAGAAATCTCAGGCGATATTGTTTCCATTTAATAAATCTCCTGAAAGAAATCCCTCCCTAAAATTGTTTCTTGAGGGAAAGGAAATTGCTTTCTCAAAATCAATTAAATATCTTGGCATAACACTAGATGAAAAACTAACTTTCAAGAAACATTTGGTAAATGTTTCTTTAAGAGCAATTTGTTGTGGTCGAACTGTTTATCATCTTCTCAATAGAAAATCGAAACTTAGTATTAAAAACAAACTTCTGTTATACAAGTTGTGCATCAGACCTATTCTTACATATGACTGTATTGTTTGGAAAGAATGCGCGAAAACCCACAAGAAACGTATTCAAATAATTCAAAATAAAAATTTGAAGATAATGCTTAATTTACCAAGATGATCTCCCACTTTAGAATTGCATAGAATGACAGGACAAAGAACTATCAAAACGTTAATTACGGATATGACACTGGCATTCAATTATAGACGCAGAAGGTAAAAGTTTGCCTATTTGAGAATTTTACATAACATGGACTAATTGACTCTCTACACTCTGGTGTAGACTCAATTAGTTGTTTTCTTCAATAGAAACCTTTCAAACCTCCCTTTTTATTTAAATTTTTTTTGTGATATTATATCTATTTGGTTTTTTTCATATTATCTTTTTCCTATATAGTAGAATAATATGTTTAAGAAATGCTAACTTATATTAATAAATTATGTAACTAATTGCTGTAATATCTTAACGATATCAACTCAAAATTATTTTAGAAATAAGAAACTTAATGACTTATTGATAGTAAATAAATAATAATAAAATAATAAAATATGGAGACTGGGTGGGAAAATGGATCGATATTTGATATTTATTTTTTGTAAAAACATATATAAACCAAATTTGAGAAAGTCTGTGCAATTTTTTTTTTTAGGTATTAAAAGGCATGCCAGCCGTACGTTCTGATGACTTCCACGGGAATTTTGAATAAAACACACAAGGTCTTAAAATTGTATTTGACAATGTGTATTTCTTTCACATACATGGTAATGTGTCCAATTATACCGAGAGGATCATAAATTGACATGACGAATCTTAACACCTCTCTTTTCGTAGGTATTTTACCGCCAGAAAATATATCACTTTCGATAAGCCATGGTGATATTTTAAAAGTTATGACGTCCTCATCGTATTCCCAAAATACTTCTAAAATTTTTTCTATTTGTTTCTCTTATGTTAAGTTGAGGCATTTAGCACCTAAAGATTTGGTTGATGAATTGGATTTGAGAACCGATTTTTCGTTTGAAATCCAGTTCCGAATATTAAAACCAGCTTTCCGATGGATATATGATACATCTGAAATAAGTTTTAAAGCCGCCTGTGGCGTATCAACAGAATCATGAAGATCATCAACGTAATGATTCTCTTTTATAAATTTCGCAGCTTTGGTATACTCGTTTTCAAATTTACTGGCGTTTAAATTTTTCTCGTACTGTGAAATGCTAGGTGCGCATGTGGCACCAAAAATCATAACGTCCATCACGTAGATATCAGGGGGTTTGTCTTGCAAACAGTCGCGCCAAAGAAATCGTTATACATCACGGTCTTCAGGTCGTATATATATTTGGTGGAACATTTCCTCAATGTCTCCACAAACAGCGACCGATTTCTGACGAAATTTGAAAAGAACAGAGGGCAAGTTGGCTAAGAAGTCAGGTCCCTTTAATAAATATGAATTGAGGGACATCCCATTTGATCTTGCAGCTGCATCCCAGACGACACGCGATTTGCCCGGTTTATTTTTATTAAAAACTGCAAAAATTGGGAGACACCAAACTTTTCTATCATCACGGCTGATTTCTGAAGAATCTAATTTCCGTATATAGCCTTTTGATAGATATTTAGTAATTTTTTCTTGAAAAATTTTAAAAAGATCAACATTTTTTAATAAATTATTTTCGAGGCACTTTAGCCGTTTTAATGCCATTTCATAGCTATATGGCAACTCTATGATGTCATACTTCCATAAGGGTGGAACCTCATAGTGGCCACCTTCCTTCTGTTTAGTAAATTTATTAAGAATATTTAATGCCCTTTTATCATTTTCAGCCATAGTGGGTCTTTTACACCTATGCCCACACATTCAAGGGAATAAATACTACTTACTAAACGCTGTCGCGTATCGTCACCATTTGTGGCAGAGCACTCACATTCATGAAAATTGAAAGTCATACCTTTGCTTTTATTCTCTTCTGAAGCACCATAAATAAGCCAACCAAGTTTTGTGTTGACTGCGATCGGTTCATATGGAGAACCTTCACGATTTTTGCGCGAAACACCCAGATTTATATAATTTAATCCAAATAAAATTTGCGGAACAGCATTAGTGTAACTTTCTACAGGTAGTTGTCGCAAGTGCCGATATTGATTAGAAAAAGCATCATAATCCAACGATTGAACAGGAAGAAATAGAGAGTTTACCGTATAAACATTTAGGTCGAATTGTTTTTTATTGGTGCCTGAAATTGAAATTTTAAGTTTTTTTGAACTATTTTCTCTTCTTTCCATACCTCCCGTCCACCGCAAACACAGAGGATTTGGCACACCAATGGCTTCTAATTATTTTGCCAAACTTTCATTCATTAGACTGATGCTGGATCCTTCGTCTATAAACGCGAATGTTTCTATGATTTTATTTTTCCCATATGCTTTAAGAGGAATTATTTTAAATAAAATAAAATCTTTTATCTCAGCTATGTGGCTGTTGGTTACAACTTCTGTTTCTATTTTATATTTGATTTTCCTATTTGACGTTTCATTTTGTTTAATAACCGGCACAGAATAACGATGCAGTGAAGAGTGGTGAAAAAATTCACATCCCTCTTTACCGCATTTCTTTTTTCTATTGCATTGTCCACTATGTTTGGTCAAATAATATTTACATAAATTGTGTTTTCTTACTACCAAACATTTTTCACCACGATCCGTCGATATGTATGCTGGGCAATTAGCTACTGTTTTACATTTATTGTTGTTGTTGTCACACACAATGCATTTGATCTCAATATGAGAGTGAACAAAAGCTTTTTTATTTGTGTCTATTTTCATTGTGTTTGCAGTTATATTTTCTTTACTTTTCTTGTTGGTAAATTGATCAACTATTATACTGCTAGCTATTATACCAATATTAAAAAACCAGTTGTCAAATTCGTACAAATTTGGTTTTTTGTTTTGTTCAATCAGCTGTATTTTTTTTTTGTTGCCCATTGCATTTGATATGAAGGTGGAAGTTTTTGTGTCAACTCAAGGAGAAGTGATGAATTATTTAATTCGTCTAATAAATTGCTGGCCTTTATTGTAGAAATAAGGTTTCGAATATCAATAGCAAAACAGGTAAGTGTTTTTAAATTATTTTCATCCGCTTTTGGAGATAATTTTATTTTATTTTTTATGGAATTTATTATCTTTTCAGGTTGGCCATACAACATACGGAGTACCTGCATAATACCAGAAACCTTTGAAGGATGGATTAGCATATGCTGGACACTATGTAAGGCTTCCTCTTTTAGAGCCTTTTGGAGGTGAATGAGGTTTTCCGTATCGGTGAAGGCGCAAGCAGCAGTGGACCATTCGTAAGTGGAGGAGAAAATTGGCTATTCTTCTGGCAGGCCAGAAAATGTCGGCAATTCCTTTGGAAGTGATTGCCGGGCATTTATTTGATTTATTGCAGTTTTTGTTGTTGCGCAACATAAGAGGGTGGACAAGTAGCCGCACTTGGTAGCATAATATCTTAAAATTCTTTTTGCTGCTTATTTGCTGATATTGTTTGCGGTTTAAATTAACCGGCTCCTTCACCACCTTTGCGCCAACGGATTGCCAATCTCACAGTAAGTACAAAATGTCAGTACAAAATATAGAGGGTCAACCACAAAATAAGCAATTTGATCCCAATTGTTCACTTTGTCCCAATCCCCAAGGACAAAGCAAACCTTAGCAAACCTTATTGTCAAATTGTTCGTTAAGTTTTACAAATGCTACAATCTAAAAAATTTTCATCGTAAATAAATTAGTTAATATTTGGTGATGCCAGATTGAGAGTAATAAAATAAATCATTGGGATTTTGGATACAGCGCTAACATTAGGTTTACCTAAGGGAATATCGGGAAGCACCTTAATATGGAGGCTCTGACTAAGAATTGTCCTATAAGGTTTATTTTTAGACAACTGATCACTGGATGTAATAAACACTGATAAAACCAATTTGGTCGAGATCTATATGATAATTTGGATTTTAGGACAATTTAAGTAAATCTCATATGGCCCATTATATGTGGACTAGGTGCGAACATACACCGATTTTCTCTTATTTCAATAATGTTAATCATATTACTGAGAGAGGCTTATATACCAGACTTCTTCAAAATATATTTATAATTGGGACCTGTAGTTTGATTAAAGGATTTGAATGGTGCGCTGTGTGCTTTCACCAACGTTTCGAATCGTAAAGTGACTTTTACGAAAATCATGCACAATCGCTGTAATGAGGTGGTTCCTTCATTACATTCAAAAGCTCAGAAGTAATTGCACTTGGATGGCAATTTTCAGGGTTGTTAGCTACACCCTTTTTTGAGATTGAATGAACTTTGGCAATCTTACAACTAGAGAAAAAGATACCAAATGGTTACTGTTTATACTTTTTTGGTCGGTTCCATATATCCAAATAAAACATTAAATTACTTAGCCGTTAATTGTTGATTTATTTTGTATGTATCTTTATTTTGTTACAAAATGATGCGCTAACTAACTGAGCGAGACGACAGCAAAAAAAGGACTGATTTACTGTGTAAACTATGTACATCGTTTAAGACAAAATTAATAAGAGTAGAGAGAATTTAGAGATCAAACTTTACACTGGATCACAAAGATTTAATTCGAACATTCCGCCCGCCTCGTTACCGAAGGGGACGAAAATGAAATAGCGTATTCAGAATTGATAGATAACTAAATAGATAATTCAAAAATTCAACTAAATTTAACAATATAGTTTAATCCTATGAGTATTTACAAAAATTTTATGATTCTAAATTTTAAATGCCTGGCGAGGCTTCATTACAATACTTGTTGTCATCAACCGGAAGCGGGCAGAGTTTAAATAAAGGGCGCTTTAAAGTTGATGATGCAGTCTTCCCAGTAGCGACTCTTATGAGTCCATCAATACCTGGATGAACTGCTAAAATTCGACCCAATGGCCATTTTGTAGGAGGGTATCTTTCATCGGCAATGAGAACTAAAGCCCCTTTTTTGATCGAATTTTCTTGATGCTTCCACTTGGATATAGATTTGAATCGCTGCAAATACTCATTGGACCAACGCTTCCAAAAGCTTTCCATCATTTGTTGGATAAGTTGTAAGCGAGATAATCTTGAAACTTTTAAATCAAGAACTGATGGCTCTGGCACAGCATTTAGCGCCGATCCAATTAAGAAATGAGCAGGAGTAATTGCGTTCACATCTGATGGGTCATCGGAAAGGGCGCATAACGGCCGTGAATTGAGGACCGCCTCGATCTGCGTTAAAAGAGTCGATAGCTCCTCAAATGTTAAGGCGGTGTCACCAATGATTCTGCGAAGATGAAATTTGACCGATTTCACACTGGCTTCCCACTTTCCCCCAAAATGTGGGGCGGAAGGAGGGTTGAACTTCCACTGAGTGCCGTCATTAGCCAAAACTGCTGATAGATCTGAAAACGATTTAGAAGATTGATTGAAGAGATGCTTCAGCTCTGCGTCAGCGCCTATGAAATTGGTGCCACAGTCACTTGTGAGCGTAGAGCACACGCCGCGCCGAGCCACGAATCTTTTGAAAGCAGCCAAGAACCCCTCAACTGAATAATCTGAAGCAACTTCAAGATGTACGGCTGAAGTTGATAGGCACACAAAAAGCGCAATATAGCCTTTGTATTGCTTTGCTCCGCGTCCACGCCAGGTCTTAATAAGCAATGGACCTGCATAATCAACGCCGGAGTTAAGAAATGGCCTTGCAGGAGTTGTTCGACTATGTGGGAGTTGACCCATTAGCTGCCGAGCCGTTATTCCTCTGATTCTTGCGCAACGGACACATCGTCGATTGAAGGCTTTGATAGCTGAACGGCCACCTAGTATCCAGTAAGATTGCCATAGATACACGCTCATGACCTGGGTACCACCATGTAGAGTCTTCTCATGCGCTTCCGCAATCAATAAGTTGGTAATTGTTGACTTTGATGGCAAAATAATGGGATGTTTTGCATCTGGATCAATAAGAGCGTTACGTAGCCGCCCGCCAACACGGAGTAGTCCAAATGCGTCAATAAATGGCGTAAATTTGCTAAGAGGATGAGAATTCGGCAACTGCTGACCTCTATGTAGTGTCTTGATTTCGGACTGAAAATAAGAATTTTGAGTTAGCTTTATCCAAAACTTACGTTCGAAGTCCAGTTCTGTTGGACTTAATGGTTGCTGAAAAATAGATTTTTTGCCGCCTTTTGAACAAAATCGACGGCAGATGACAGTCACTCTTAGCAAACGGGATAGTTTTGAGAATTTGATGACCAATTCCCAGATTGGTTTTTCTTGATGGCGACGCACTATGTTGATAACTCGATGAGACGCTCTTTCCTCCAGATTATTGTTACCCAGTCTTATGTCTGGAGTTGGCCACGATGACGAGTGATCCAGTAACCATTTTGGCCCGTGCCACCATAAGGGATGATCAATGAGCTGCTGAACTAAAAGCCCTCTAGATGCGCAATCTGACGGGTTGCACTTGCCTGTAATATGGTGCCATTTGGCATGCGGTAGAGCATCTTGAATCTTCAGAACTCGGTTGGAAACATAATCTTTCCAACGAGAGGGATGCCCTATAATCCATGTTAGAGCCACTGATGAATCAGTCCACAAATGCGTGGAAACATGATGCAGATTTAAGATGTCTTTTAAATGAGCCACTCTTTTGGTTAGAATAACTGCGGCACTGAGCTCAAGTCGGGGAATGGTTTGCCGCTTTATTGGAGCCACCTTGGTTTTCGCCTCGATGAGATGCACCGATACGGAGTTGAATTCAGTGATGATTCGTAAATATATGACAGCCGCCATTGCATGCTCGGAGGCATCCGAGAAACCATGGATTTCAATGCCAATATTTGTTGATGATATGCCAATCCATCGAGGTATTGAAACATTGTTGATACTTTCTAAATCGGTAATAAATTTTAACCACCGATTTGCCAAATCTTCGCTAACCACTTCGTCCCAATTTACTTTCGAGAGCCAAATGTCCTGCATTAATATTTTGGCTTGAATGGTGACTGGAGAAATCCATCCAAGTGGGTCAAAAAGACGGGCTATATTGGACAAAATGGAACGTTTTGTAGGTTTGCTATACGATGTAGATAAAAATGGTGATGAGAAAACAAAGGAATCTTCCTCTGGTTGCCAGCAAATACCCAGTGTAGAAATGGATGGATTTTCTTGAAGTTGAAGCAAGTCTTTAATTTTGCAGCGATCAGGTGAAATACTAGAGATAACGCTAGAATTATTGGCGGTCCACTTTTGCAATTGAAAACCGCCCGCCATGCAGAGCTTATCCAATTGCATTGCAGCAGCTTGAGCTTCTTCTACAGAATCTGCCCCACCAAAAGTATCATCTACATAAGTGTTTTTTTCCAGAATTTCGACTGCCAAAGGATAATTAGAACCTTCATCAACTGCAAGTTGCCTTAAGACTCGATTTGCTAAATATGGTGCTGGACCGAGACCATAAGTAACTGTTGTGAGATGATAGGATACCAGGCTAGATGATGGCGATGGTTTCCATAGGATTTGTTGGTATGCCCAGTCACGTGAATCGACAATCACCTGTCGAAACATTTTTTCAATATCGGCTGAGAAAACAAACCGATATTGACGCCATCTTGTAATAACATCTGAAATTTCGAGCTGAAGCTTAGGTCCAGTATGTAAGATATCGTTTAGTGATAGACCGCTGCTAGTCTTGCATGACCCATTAAATACAACCCGCAACTTAGTAGTAGTACTGGACTCCCTAAAGACTCCATGATGTGGGAGAAAATATTCTGCTGCAGGATTTGTACCACGTGATGCAGGCACCATATGGCCCAGTGATTCATACTCTTTGAGAAAATCTGAGTAGAGTTGAAAAAACTGAGGGTTTGATTCGGATTTCTGAATCATTTTTAAAATCATTCGTTCTGCTGATTTACGGGAATCTCCAAGCTCATTAGGTGATCTTTTGAAGGGCAATCTAACAATGTATCTGCCTGAAGAGTCCCGTCGATGGGTAGCTTGAAAATGAGCTTCACACTCCTGCTCTTCTGGAGACAAAATTGAAGTTTTGGTAGCACCTTCTTCTTGCAACCAAAATTGCTGCAACAACTCGTCATGGGTGTAATCTACACGGCACTGAAAAGATTGAACTGAATGGCATGATGATGCATTGTATTTTTGATTGGGGACGCTCCCTGATAATATCCACCCGAGAGATGTGAGCTGAGCAACTGGGTAATTTTTGTCGCCCTTGAGAATTGACCCTTCCAAAAGATAACCGTATAAGTCAGCTCCGATTATAAGATCAATTTTGCTAGTAACCATATAGTTGGGATCAGCTAGCTGAATACCTTCAAGATACGCAGTGTTGTCAAGCTTAATAGCGCACGACGGTAACTCAGTAGTAAGCTTTGGCAAGACATAAGCAGATATAGCACATTGAAAACTTGATTCAAAATGTGGACATAGATTAATATGTACTAAACCTTTAGTCACGCCCGATTGATGCGCACCGATTCCAATTAGGTTCAATTTCCCTTTATGTTTTTGCAGATGATGTTTCTGCACTAATTCTTCACTGATTACCGTAATCTCCGATCCTTGGTCAAGCAAAGCACGAGCAGTAAAATAAGCTCCATGAGGTGACTTCACGCGTACTAAGGCTGTGGCAAGCAAGATCTTGGAGTGACAATTAAATGATGGTGAAGAGGCACGATTGCTGACAGCTACTGATGACGAAGTGTTTGGTTTCGAATTTGGATTTTGAGAACTGTTTGTTTCAGCTTGAAACCGATAACCATGAATAGAAGAGTGATGACGACTATTGCAGTATCTGCAGCGCTTAGTGCTCCTGCATTGAGCAACCCGATGAGGACCAAGACAGTTGAAACAGAGATTCTTTGAGGCGAGAACAGCATGTTTTTGTTGAAGAGTCTTGCCATTGTAGATGTCACAGCTCGAAATGTAATGATTTGAGCTGCAAATAGAACAAGAAAGATTATTTGATTGAAAAGATAACTTATTTGGAACCTCAACAGAACATTTTTGATGTGCAGACGTTGCTACGTGTGAGTTTGCGGCTGATTTCTTTGAAGCTTTTGATGAGCCTGCCCTACACTCCACGCTCTCCAAGGCTTGAATACGGCCACTGAGAAAAATCTCTAATTCAGAAAATGTTGCAGGCCTTTTGGATGAACTACGACAGAGTTCCCACGCCTCATGTGATGATGAGTCCAAACGTCGCACAACCATGTAGACGATGATATGATCCCACTGTTGTACGGGTGAACCTAAAGCTTCTAACGCACCAAGCGATTCTTTGACGACTGCTAAAAGATTCTTCAAATCTGAATATGATTTTCGTTGCAGATATGGCAGCTCGAATATTGCATCTAAATGAGAATTGATTAACATCCGAGTATTTTCATATTGAGTGCACAGAAGATTCCAAGCTGTATTAAAATTCTCTGATGAAACTGGCAAGTTTGATATACATTGCAGTGCTTCGCCACTGAGACTACTTTTGAGATAATAAAATTTTTCAACAGCTGATAATTCATTACTTGAAAGAATCATTGTAGTAAACAAGTCAGGAAATGGCCTCCAATCATGATAATTTCCTGAAAACTTGGGTAAGGTGATTTTCGGTAAAGAGCGCAAGTGTGAGGAATTGCTCATGGTTTGATTAATGATGCTGTTATCGATAGATGGATTACTGCGAAACTCCTCTAATGAAGTAAGCATTAATGACTTGGCATTGGCGTAAGTTTCTTCGCAGGCTGCATATATATCGTCAGTAAAATATTTGTTTTTCCTTGCCTCCTCAGATAGCCTGGTACGAGTCAGCTTATCATGGCAATTTTTAAACTTAGTCCAGTTGGTATCTAGGATTGACAATCGTGTTTGCACTTGGGCCTGTGTACAATCCTCCCTCGAAAGAGCTTTAAATTTCATCAAAGCCGATTGTATATGTGAAAATGTCATTTCCTGACACAGAAAAAACGATTCTTGACTTTCACTCATTTTGAATTAATGTAATTTAATTTAATTGATAGCATTTATAAATGTTTTTTTTTTTTTTTTAACTCGTAAAATTGTTTAATGTTGAAAAATTCTGCTCGCCACTGTATGTTAATTCTGTCTTCATAAGAAAAAGCAGCAAGAAAATAAACGCAGTCAGAAACAGATCTAACACTCAAAAGATATTAGCAGCAAAACTGCATAAGCAAAGATGATAATGACACAACACGATGATTGTAGCAGTGGCGTTATGAATGTTACAAAAAATATAACAGCAGTTGAGAGGTGTGGGCAGCGAACGAGTTAGTAGCAGAGCAGCAGGCAGTTCAACAATGATGATGATGACTTTAAATGATGGAACCGTAAGCAGCAACAACTTACAAGAAATTTGTTCTTCTTTCTTTTTAACTGTTGTTTTAATCGTTGGAATGTACAATGCAATTGAAGGTCACACTTCAATTTTTTAATGTTTTATGATGAAAATTAAAATCAATTTTTTTTTTTTAAATAAATTTTACGATTTTAATGATTAAAAACCAATCCGGGTTGAAGGACCAGAAATATGTTTATACTTTTTTGGTCGGTTCCATATATCCAAATAAAACATTAAATTACTTAGCCGTTAATTGTTGATTTATTTTGTATGTATCTTTATTTTGTTACAAAATGATGCGCTAACTAACTGAGCGAGACGACAGCAAAAAAAGGACTGATTTACTGTGTAAACTATGTACATCGTTTAAGACAAAATTAATAAGAGTAGAGAGAATTTAGAGATCAAACTTTACACTGGATCACAAAGATTTAATTCGAACAGTTACAAAGTGCTAAAAAGGTTTGCCAATGGATTTTACAGAAGACTGTTTTAGTACCAGTGGTACCACATGCCATCTGGTCCTGCTGAGTTGTTTACTTTGAGCTTTGCAAGAACCCTCATATCAGCTGAAGCAAAAGAGAGTAGTATATGGTACTGTTTCAAGTACGAGCAATGCGAATTTTTCAGTCAAAGATTAGCTTTATTAAACTGGACAGTGAATATTAAATCTCTTACCATTCATGATATACGCGAATTTATGTTCCCCGTGAAAAATTTTACTTATTTCGGTACAGCAATTCAAAATTAGTTTCATGAGAATTCATATAGAATGTTGCGGCTAAATAGGAAAAAGTCAACCATTTTGTTCTATGAGCCTTAGTGTTTGTTGCTATATGAAGCCTAGTTTTCTTTATAGAAGCGATTTTATGTTCCCGGCAAAAAGTTACTTCTTCCGATTTTTAACCATTTTGTGCTACAATACTTTATTTTAGATTTAAATAAAGTCCCAAAATAAATACGTAGACGTATGAGTGATAATTAATCGTATGTACATTTACGTATGTACTTTACTCTTTCATTAAATAATAAGCAAATTATACAGTTAGCAATGCGAGTAACTATATATTAAGATGGCACTTCATCTCCTTTTATCTTTTTTTACCTCCCACGATGAATGGTTGATCAACATAATGTAGTCTGTTTTATTTCAGACGGAATTTTGTTTCATATTTCTTTGACCTGTGAATACAATATTACTGAAAAATACTAAGTCTAAATATAAAACATTAACATATTAATTATACTTAACTAGCAGATTCCAGACCTCGAAATTAAAGTGTAAATTCTAGAAAATTTTATTTTTTCATTAAATAAAGACCCTAAAGTTATGCTAATCAATTATAGGCAATTCACAATTTAACAAAAAAAAAACTCAATTTTATTACAAACAAATTAACAAATTTAATAAACACACACATAGCATTATGTGTTAGTAGAAACGTTAAATGCAATTTACTCAAAATAAAGGAAAAAATTTAAAAATCTGTAAGTATGCAAAACGACTAAAAAGAAATACCTTTCAAATAATATACCTTTGGTCAAAGTCGGAATATAACAGTAGAACAAAACATCGGTCACAAGAAATCGCCTAGCCTATTTATATTATAGATATCTTACACATAAAAAAATTAAATGATTTGCATTTTTTTTTTTGAATTTCAATACGTGCGGGTCGGATTATTGTGACACTGGATTTATAACTATAGTGCGCAAAATTTGAGCCAAATCGAACAATGCTTTCTGGATGCGCATTGAGTTAGAAGTTCAATTATGAATTTATTTGTAAAAAGTATCAAAAATTTTTTCACAAAAGCACTGAGCACTATTTCTAAATCTCCAGTTTTACCTTTTCAAAAATTTTGTTCGAGAAATTTTCCGAAATCAACGATTGGACTCTAAGGCCTTATTAACTACTTATATATGTGATAAAAAATGGCAAATATATCTTCATATATTTTTATATATTATTATTTATATCTTTTTCTCAATTGGGCGAGGGCAGCATTTTTATTTCAGCGGATTTGAACAAAAATGTGATTTTTCACACTTTTTCAACTGTTAGGCTACATCTTTTTCGTGTTTTCGTATTTCAAATATCTTTTATCAAAATAATATATTACTTGATATATCTTCTTAGGCCTGGAAATTAAGGTTAATTTGAAATCTGGAAATTATCCCCCTTTAAGATCAAAAGTAAAATTTTAGGATATTTAAATTTCTTTTAAACAAAATATCGCCATAATATATTTGTGTAAGGATTTCGATAAAACTTGTTGATAATATTTCAATAATTGTAAAAAATAATATTCTGGACTTATTTTCTGAAATAAACCCATGGGGTTGAACTTTGAACTCAATGCGCATCCAGAAAGCATTGTCCGATGTGGCTCAAATTTTGCGCACTAAAGTTTTAGATCCAGTGGCAAAATGATCCGATCCAAAAATTTTTTTCATACAAACCGCCCTCGGCCGCCGCAAGGCCAACCTAAGTAGAAAAATTTCATATAGAAATAATCTATTCAATTATAACATAACCATTATCAGAACGTTCAATAAATCGCTGATTTAGGCTGAAACGCAAGAAACCGGTCCGATTAAGAATACAGTGTAATTATGAATTTTTGAAATATATGGTTTCTTCTTCTCTAAAACGCACAGCTGAAACAGAATTAAAATTAGCATGTTAATTACGGTATTAATTGCAATATGTCTGAAAAAGTACTACAAATCTAACAAACGAAAATTGATTTCTCTTCAACTGTTTTATAAACTTTGTTTTGGATGCTACATGAGCATGTTAAGAAGGCAATTGGTTATGAGCACAATTTAATAATTATTGCAAACTGATAAATTTAACGGTATTATTTCTGATATAATAGCCCAATAAAACTATTCTAGTACCTTCAACTTACGAATAGAGAACACAGAGATGATAAATTTCTAGGGATTACATTGGACAAGAAACCAACTTGAAATACTCATTTGTATAACATTATCAAAGCCCATTTACAAATTTATATTCGATCGGACTGCATACTAGATACGTTTAAATTGATTTAAATAAAACTAAATTTTTTCAATATTTTCTGTCAGAAAGATCTAAGTGAACTGTTAGAGGCAGAATAGAGAAAAAAAAGTAGATAAAGAAAATCACAGTCGATCTATACCGGCTATACGATAGCCTATACTATGTCCAACTAATTAGAGGGAGTAGGTCGAAAAATAGACCGATACTAACCATATTTGGTAAGGTCACTCATTTGTTTTTTTTTTTTTTTTCAAAAACATATACAAATCAAATTTGAGAAAAACCTGGAATGTCTTTGTTTTTTGATAGATTTAAATGAAGAGCGGGAAGCAGATTTAGATAGGGGCTATAACTAAGAATTGTCTTATAGGGTTTATTTTTGGACTACTGATAAATTTATTTTATAAACATACACAAACCAAATATCACAGAAATCTCATAGGGGACATTTTTAGGGAGGTTAGGTCTGAACATGATCCGATTTCCACCAATTTCAATAGCGTTTAGCATATGTCTGATGCAAGCTTATATACCAAATTTCTTTAAAATATGTTCACATGTGCGACCTGTAGTTTGATTATAAATTTTACATGGACAGACTGACGGACGAAAATCACCAAATCGACTCAGAAATTGAGTTGATCTAAGTCTATCAGTCAAAGTCATTATACAAAGTCATTATACCCTGACCATATAGTAATATAGGGTGTAATTAAAACAGAAGAAAATATAAATAAAATAGAATTTAGATAATTTTAATTTTAATTCGGCTTGAGATCATAAATTTTAATAAAATCAAATTAAACAGAATTGCTTTAAATTTTATTATTAATTTTTGTTTATTTAAAACCCAATATTTCGATCGAAATCTTCGATCATCTTCAGGGGATCTATTTAATGATATCTCTATAAAAACAAATAACAAAATAAATAAAAAATATACACAGAAAAACGGATAATACATTTATCACAAAAATTTTTATTACATACATTTAAAAAAAAAAAAAATATTCCGCAATTATTTCTGTTTGTTGTTTGGTTTTGTCACTATGTGTTTGATTTTATTCTATATTTGTCAATTGTATGTCTGTAAATTTGAGCGCATTTGTCAGTATCAGTTTTGTAATATAGCCTCTTCTCTGTCGGCACATCAATAATGTATAGCATTTCATTACTCTCACCCACTAATATCTTTACATCGTCAAAGTTAGGTTTATGACCAGTCAAAGTACAGTGGGCTGCTAATACAGTTTTTTGCGATAAAGGTTTGTCAATTTGTTTCTTATCTGACTTATGAGGTGCAAGTCTAGCTTTAAGTTTAGTTTTTGTCGTGCCAACATATACATACCTTTTGGCTTACGTCGGATTCGCCCCTTTTACAATTTATCTTAAAAACTAAGTTAGATTTGTCATTTCTTTCCAATTTTGATTTTGTTTTACTGAGCAGTTTGTCAATGGTATTATCTATCTTAAGCGCTAGCTGATATTTTCCTTTATTATAAATATTGGAATATTTAAGTCTTTCGGATAGGCCTGGTATATAGGTCATGGATTTGTATAATTTTGGAGGTTTTTCTATTCGAATATTTCCCTTACTTTTCTTTTTCCATTGTCCTTTTAAGTTATTAATTATTTTTATTGGAAAGTCATTTTTAATTAATATATTTCTTATTATGTCCATATTTCTGAGATGAAAATCTTTGTCACTTGTTTCTAAAACTCTACATATAAAGTTTGAAGCCATGTTAATTATAATTTTTCTGGGGTGTTTGGAGTAAAAATTAATCAGTCTTCCTGAGGCCATAGGTTTCTGGTACCAATATAATTTTAAACGAGTTCCTTGTCCTAATATTATGCAGTCTAAGTATGGTAATTTATTGTTGTTTTCCCTTTCATTGGTAAATTGAATTTGTTTGTGAAAGTTATTTAATGTTTTTAATGTTTCTTCAATGTCATCTGTTTTGATTATTGCAAATAAATCGTCAACATATTTTTTAAAAACTCTTGGTTTTCTCTTAAGTTTTTTAAGCGTCGTATCTTGTAGTTCCTCCATAACTATGTCTGCAATTACAGGAGACGTTGGAGATCCTCTCGGCATTCCTCGGTTTTGTTCGTAATATTTATTTTCGTGGTGGAAATATATATTTCCTTTAATGCAAAATATTAATAATTCCATATATAATTCTTTTGGTATTTTTGTGAATTTTTCTAAACTATCCCATTTTCTTTCGATCGTCTTTAGTGCTAAATTAACTGGAATACTTGGCAAAAGAGAGATTACGTCAAAAGACATTAAGGTTTCATCAGATTTTATATATGTGTTGTTAATCCTTGTTTTAAATTCTTTTGCGTTTTTAACATTATACGTAGAATCCTGCGTTAAGTTTTTTAAAATATCTACTCGAAATTGACATAGTTCATATGATGGTGACTTAATTGAAGAAAAAAAAATATACAAATCCATGACTTATATACCAGGCCTATCCGAAAGACTTAAAAATTCCAATATTTATAATAACGAAAAATGTGAACTAGCGCTTTAGACAGATAAAAACCTCGACAAACTCGTCAGTAAAACAAAATCAAAATTAGAAAGAAATGAAAAATCTAACATAGTTTATAAGATAAATTGTAAAGGGGACGAATCCAACGTATGCCAAAAGGATATGTTGGCACGACAAAAACTAAACTTAAAGCTAGACTTGCACCTCATAAGTCAGATCAGAAACAAATTGACAAACCTTTATCGCAAAAAATTGCATTAGCAGCCCACTGTACTTTGACTGGTCATAAACCTAACTTTGACGATGTAAAGATATTAGTGGGTGAGAGTAACTACAAAAAGAGATATACTCTAGAAATGCTACACATTATTGATGTACCGACAGAGAAGAGGCTAAATTACAAAACTGATACTGACAAATGCGCTCAAATTTACAGACACACAATTGACAAATATAGATTAAAATCAAACACAAAGTGACAATAAACCAAACAACAAACACAAATAATCGCAGGATATTTGTTTTTTAAAAAATGTATGTCATAAAACTTTTTGTGATAAATATATTATCCGTTTTTCTGTGTATATTTTGTATTTATTTTGTTACTTATTTTTATACATATTTCATTAAATAGATCCCCTGAAGATGATCGAAAATTGGGTTTTAAATAAACAAAAATAAATAATAAAATTTAAAACAATTGTATTTTATTTTATTTTATTAGAATTTGTGACCTCAAGCCGAACTAAAATTTAAAATTATCTAACAATAAAAAAGGCCAACTATACACACATATTATTTTAAAGTAGAATTGTAATTGTATTTGGGGATAAGCGAGAACGAAAGTAAATGTAAAGTAAAAACAAATTTCATAATTTGAATGAAAGTGTTTTTGTGTTGAAAGCCATATTCAAATTCATAATATATGTGAACAATACTCTTAAGAAGTTAAAAAATTATAGTCGGTCTAGACCAACTATACGATAGCCTATACCATGGGTTTAGACAAAGGCTCTGGTTATAGAAAATAACAATTGACCAATGAAAATTTATTGCTTTCCAGTATAAAGAGTTGTTTCGTATGGTATTCTTTCTAAGTACTAAAGAGTGAAATGAACCGATCAAGACAGTATTTACCAAAGCCGCTTATTTTTCGCAAAAACTTATACAACGAAATCTAAGAAAAATCTGTCCAATATTTTTGTTTTTTTAAAAGATTTAAGAAAAATCTGTGCAGCATTTTTGTTTTTTAAAATATTTAGGTAAAGATGGACCTGTTTTGGACTACTGATTAGTGGGTGTAATACACATATGCTATCTTATTTTTCCCAAGCTGTATATGATAATTTGGATATTGGGAAAATAAAGGTCGCCATTTTCGCTGTTTTCAATAACGATCGTACTATGGCCAACATAAATTTATGTAACAAATTTCGTCAAAAAATTGTAGTTTGATTAAAATACTTATATGGATACTCAGACGGCCGAACAGATAGGCAGACAGATAAACAGACATCGCTAAATCGACTCAGAAAGTGATCTATCGATATAACTTACAGTGGGTCTAGGTCAAAAAACTTTGCTAGTTACAAACATCAGCACAAACTTAGTATACCATGACTATTATTTGGTATAAGTTATAATAAAAAATTTTGGGAAAAAGTAATGTTCAATTCACATGGTTTACGGAAAAGGTAATTTCATTTATAATTTCCTAATTCAATCAAAATTATATTAGTTTTGTTTTAGACTTTCAAAATAAAGTTAATACTCCCTTCATATTAATTTGATTTTGATCCCTTTTACCGTGACCCAATCCAGCTGAAACTAAATATTGCAAAAACAAAAAAAATAAAAAATTCAAAAACAAATTTTGATTGTAGAATTTATAGTGCTTGAGTAAGACTGAAACGATATGGTGTGCTGAATTTATAAAGAAAGGGAGTATAACAAAAACCTGTTTTTAATGTGTTAGTTTTTTTTTTAGTCATAGGCATTTTTACCATTTTCATTTAAAAAAATCACCAATTCTTTTAGTGATTATAAAACAAAAACATAACATCGAAGAAGTTTTTTTAGGAACATTTTATATCCTACTTTTTATTATACGTATACTTTTAGTGCAACTCATACTATGCCGCATACAAAAAGGTAAATAGAACAAAATAAATATTAGAATAACATTTTTTTTCCTACTGCAAATATTGGTATTGTTTGCTAATAATTGACAAACAACTTTGGGGAAATAGACTTTATGCCCAGTGGTGATTTGATACATTACATGTGAAACCATCTACTTTAAATGATGACAACAATTTCTTGGCACAACAAAACATTCATTACAGAAAAAAAAAAGTTGGCAACAAAAAATTTTAAAAATGAAAACCAAATATGGTAGAAAAACTAGCACTGAATGTAGCATGCATGTACATGACCAGCAAGTGACAAAAGATCTAAGAACATTGACAACAACAACAAATAAAGTGAAATTACTGTTATCCTAAAAGGACAATAAATGTTGTTGTCATTGCTACATCGTTTTGTTGTTAACATTGTTATATTAACTACATAGTATTCGAAGTCTGTAATGTTGTTGTTGTCGGTCTTGTATATAATTTTTTATTTTTTTATTTACCTACTCCATTCCTGTCTGTGATGAGTGCAATGGGAATGCTAATGTCATTTAGTTTTTGCCAAACAAAAACTTTGAAAAGTCCGGTTTGCTCGACGAGCTACTACGACGAGAAATTATATTCGATATTGTTATTCAATGCCAGTTTTTTCATGTGTTGTACTCTGTTGTTTTTTCTTGTTTGTTTTTTTTATAAAACTTGCACCATGTAGTTTGTGCTTCGTTGGTCCCCTGATAGGCTTCACGTGCCGCACGTAGCTTGTGGATGGAACTTTATTGGAATATCAAACAACGATTTTCAAGTGCTCTAACTCAGCCAACAAAATAAGCTATGTTATCGAAGTTGTTGTGTTTTTTTTTAAATTTTATTTTAGACTTTTATTTCTATTTTTATGCTTAAATATAATCATTGAAGCGTTATAAGTACTACAAGAGTGCTGTGATATTTACATGTTAAATGAGAGCGAACAACTTAATGGTAATTTGTGTATTTTACTATCAGATACATATTTTTTGAAATAATTTTTTTTTGTTTGGTAAATTTTCTTTGCTTTAACAAATAATGCAAACCAAAAATTTGATACTTTTTATAAAACATGAAATTCTTATACTAGCTGAACCGTTATACGATTCTTAATCATATTAAATTCCAACTTGATTTTATTTAATTAAGAAAATAAATTTCTAGACAAAAGAAAATTTCTGTATCAAAAATAAGAATTTTTCAAGTGCAAGCCACTTACTTATTTGACGCACTTACTTACTTGACTTTTCTTGAATTTTAGTAATAGTCATTGCTTAATAGGAAACTTTTGAATGGAATTGTTGCACAAAGAAAATAAATTTACCATCCGAATTGATCGAAATTTAGCACCTGGTTAATAGATTTTGCCAACTGAATTTGATGTTGGGTTATAAGGAAAGTTTGGTTATAATTTATCTATAAGCCACGTATAACAATTTCTATTTAGTATATTATACGCAGCCTGACACATAATCTAAATGTTAAAAGTCCTGATGGGAAAGACGAAAGAATTTAGGAAAGTATTTGATCGAAATATCATTACAATTTACCAAATGCAAGTCCAGGTCACAAACGTTAATGAGCTGACTGTCAACCAAAAAATAGCAGTTAATAAGATAAATTTGCTCTTTTTTAAACTCTTTCCTTTAACCCGTACTCCCTGTCTGTCTGTTTGCTATGCATCAACCCAATTCTCATCATCTAATTGTTATGAAACTTGACCCATTGTCTTGCTGTAAGTATAGATTAATTTCAAGGTAGTCACGCACAGACAAGCATATTCATGCACAGTCGCAGAGAGATTAAGACCTCCCTTCACCTCATCCGATCAATATGAAATTTTATCCGTAGTGTTGTTGTAGCCAAAGATTAATTTTAAGATATTCGCACACAGTCACGCATAGACACGGAGTGATTTAAACCCCATTTCCTCTCATTCGATCGATTTGAAACTTTGTCCATAGACGTGTTGTGACAAAAGATAAATCAAAAAAAAAAAAAAAAAGCGCACAGTCACGCATAAACACGCACAGTCGCGAAGTGATTTAAACCCCATTTCCCCTCATCCAATCAACCTGAATCTTGGTCTATCTACTTACTGCGATCAAAGTTTAATTCTAAAATAGTCACGCCCTGTCATGCTCTTGGTCTATCTACTTACTGCGATCAAGGTTTAATTTTAAAATAGTCACGCACTGTCATGGAGAGATTAAAAACTCATATGTATAAGGAAAGAAAGAGTTTTAATAAAAACTTTATTTTTATGGGTTAGATTATTACTTATCATAACACTATACAACAGCCATTCTGTGGGGTGAGAAATTACAAATCAGGGTGAAAATACATATGGTGGTATAGCAAAACCTCCAAAACCTTCCGCAGTTTTCAGGCTAAACTTTGTATTCTATGACCTTTTACATTTTTTGCTTTTATTGATGTTTGTTTCAAATTGAAAAAGAAAACACAAAAATTGTTTTGCTTTCATTAATGCGTTTTATTTGCTTCTTTGCTAGATTCGAACAATTTAGCTCTTTGATCTTGAATAGAAAAGTGTGTTGATCGAACAGAATCGAACGCTATTTATACTAAAATTATGCTTACAAAATGTTTTGATATAAAGTGTAGCAACGCACAGAACATCTTTGGCTAATTTTACATATACAATTGTAATGAGGTATTTTGAAAGATACCATTTTTTTAAAATATTTTCTTTTTTTTACCAAAATAATAATTTGTATCTTAAATTTCAATTTTGTTTTTTTTTTGTAATGTTTGTTTAATTGTTTGGTGCGTTAACTTCATATTGGGTTATATTTACGTTTTACATGTAATGCAGGTTTACGTCTTTGCTAAATCTAGTGTTGGTAACATGTTCTAGCATATAAAAAACCCACAAGTAGATTACAAATAAAACAGGGAATAAAATAGATTGTGCGGTATAAATATCTGTAACGAATCTATACTTCATACTAAAGTAGAAAAATGTTCCAATTAACATTTACTTAATTTTTTTTATTTGTGCTTGAAGAAATCGATACCCAAACGATAACTTCTTCTTACCAAAGTTACCTCGTTTCAATGTTATTATACATTTTTGCATGAGTTAGCAATGTTTTTGCGACGTACGAAGGTAACCTTTAAGATGACAATCTATATTTTACTTCCTTTTTGTTCAACACGTTGGAAAGTTCAGACTTCTGAAGTCCCCAAGACAAAATTTTTTTAAACTCGTATTCCTATGGTATTATCCACAAAGCAGATATGAATATTGGATAACATAAGATATATATATAATACTAACATCAGGTAAAGTTTTCTTAAGCAAGTAATTTTTGAGAAATATTCTAATTCATTTATGGGTATAAATAATTTTATCTAATCAAAGATTTGTCTGTGGTCAAAGACACAAAAGGAATCAACTCCAATTTGATGGTAAAGTGTCTTACTTTAGTTACTTTCCCCAAAACGAAAGAAACCAGAAAAAATACTTGTTGTGACTCTCCTCATAACTTCTTCATCATTCGTATAGGCAACAAGAAGAAGACAGAAAAGAAAGTAACACACAAAATAGAGTCTTAATGAAGGCAACGGAATTGATCATAAAATTACAGAATTCTAACAGACAACAGTTAAAATATTTACCTCCTAAAATACAAAAATTTTTCTCAATAGTTAAAAAATATTAAAATTCGTAAACAATACAAAATAGGATTAAGTGGTTCAACCTGCAAAATTCCGGAAAATTGTGCATAAAAGTGAATAGTTTTATGTAAAAAATTAAACAAACTTTTATAATTTTACTTGTCATGTAAAAAGAATATCATTCGCTGAAGTCACCTTTGTCATCTACTTAAATTACTAGTACCACATTTCTAGAATGAAATTAATATTACAGTGTAAGCTCCTTAGAATAAATTTCTTAGAATCTCTATTATAATAAAACTATTTAAAAGAAAGTGCATTAGGTTTTTCAAAACGGTTTACTTAAATAATATAAATTAAGTAACTACTTATAAACTACTATTAAAAATAATTTAATATGCATTTAAATTTCATAAAATAAAATAACGATCGCGTAAAGTAACCTAGAAATCTATATCAATAACTTAAAGAAAATGTAAATACTTAAAACGTTATTACAAATGTTGGTTCTTTACTTGTGACCCGACTGTACCTAAAGCATCACCTTAGTCATAATCATGCAAGAACGCTATTAATTCCCATTTAAACAGCAACATCATCAGCATTGCAACCAAAGCATCGAACTTCTTGGAGGCCTTCATCGAACTTCGTTATTTGGGTGAGTTCAAATGATTTACAACGTTAACATTTAATATTGTCTCTTGCATTTATTTAGTCATTGTATAAATTGCATTTTTTGATAAACAAGCAACAAAAATTCCACTACATGATGGCGATTGAGAGATAAGTCTCATTTACCTCATGATTATGTTTTTTTTAGAAATAAAATATTTTTTTGATTTCTTCTTTGATCATGTAGTTTCTGTTAGTTTTTGCTTGTGTCTATAAAGTTCAGTATACTTCCGTAATTTCAAAATTCTGTAAACCGTTTTGAAACCGTATAAACATGCGGAATCGTAATATGATAATGCATTTTCATTTTCCAATAATTAAATATTAAATATTTTTGTATAATAATAGCACATGTGTGCTATTGCTTAATTTAAAACCTTTTCTATCTTTGTTCTAAATATGATTTAACTATGTTTTATATAACAATTTAAAATTTTATGAAAATATAAGATATCATTGCTTAGTGTAGTAATCTATGGGTTGAATAAATCATGAGTTTTTCGAATATGAATCTCTAAATCAATAGAAGTGTTTTCTTACGAGCAATGTATTAATGCTGTGATAGGGTGATATATGTTCTGGGGTCCTACTTACAATAATCTCGCGCTTGTAGGACATTTGTAAGGGAAGGTAAAGAGGCGCCAAACTCTAAAAGATATCTATGAGTAGATCCCAAACTAATGCAAATTCGATTGTTACATTTGAATTATTTAATATTAAATTAAACAGGCTACAATGGAGTTTACTTTAGGAAGTAATGTTGTAGTCATCTGGTTTATTTAATACTCATTTTATATATAAAAAAAAAAAAAATAGGGAGTCTACAATAATTTTTGTAGTGAGATATAACTTCTTTATGGAACAGGACCCGAACCCCCCAACCGACTGAAGCTAGTAGCTCAATGGCTCCCGCAGTCCTCCTCCAAAAGATTCTTTTGAACACCTTAATCTACGGTTTACCATGCAGTTTAACTTACGATTAAAATAAGCCAAGTCAAAAGCAATTACATTACACAATCCAACACTCATTGTGCAACACCAAAAGGGTTGACTGTTACAGTCGGCACCGCATCAGCTTAATTGCACATAGCACTGCTTATGCACTCTAAATCTAGGCTCTTGCATTATTGTATAAGCAGTGCTGATCGTGTTGGTTCTTTTTATTGTTTTATGTGTAACATGATCACTTTTTATATTTAGTAACCAAAAATGTTCTTGTTGGTAGTGATGAATATGTTCTACGCCACAACATAACACAATCAGCGCGTATGTTTATTATTTATTAGTAGAATAGAAGTATATACGTATGATTTTTATTTTCAATATTAAACATACGTCCATACTTTTTATTCTATTTTTACATGGATATATTAACGAAATTATATATCTACACAATTTTGCTGAAAAATGAAATAAGAAAATGTTTATGGAGTTAAAGCTGAAAAACTAAATAAATGATTAAACGTCAAGACCGACCGATTCTTTTTTCTTTGTTTATAAACGATGTTCCAAATGTTATTCGTTGTTCAAAAATCTTAATATATGCAGATGATGTCAAAATCTTTCAAAATTATTTCGAATCATTTCATACACGGTGTAGTTTAAATTTGAAGAAGCTGAACCTCTCAAAGTGTTTCGTCAGAAAGAGGTCGATATCTGTTAACTATCTGCTGGTTGATTATTGTCTCGATAAAGTAGATAACTTTTTAGATCTTGGTGTTTTTTTAGTTCATAAACTGAGTTTTATTCCCTATATAATAATTATTGTCAACAGAGCCAGAGGTGTACTTGGTTTCATAAAACATTGACCTAAAGATTTCAATAATCCATATGTAACAAAAACTGTATACAAGTCACTTGTGAGACCTATGTTGGAATATGCTTCTATAATTTGGTACCCAAGCAACCAAATTCATACTGACAGTCTGAAATCTGTGGAAAATTAATCCTCCATTTTCCAATTAATCTTCCATCTTATACCAGCAGACTTGCCCTTGCAAAGCTACCAATTTTAAAAAGCCCGAGAACTATGTTAAATACTTCATTTCTTCTTACAGTAATTGATGATGGTGTTTGTTCTGGTTTCCTAATTAACAGTATATCATTCAATAGCACACCACGTTACTTCTCACCGTTATCTGTACAGTTTTGTAGAGCTAATTTTGCGAATGCAGACCCACTCAGGAGAACGTGTATTCAATTTATTGAACTTTGTAGATCAATTGATTTCACATTGAATACTAATGTAATTGAAAGTATAATAATATGTTTTCTAAATTCATGAATAACTTTGATACTAAAATTAATTTAAAAATGTTTTCTCTGTAAACGTCTGTAAGAACTAATTCCACAGACCAATAAATAAAAAAAGGAAATGCCAAAGTTAGGATGATATTGATTTTCAGGTTAAAATATTTGGTAAATGTAATCCATGACAGTACTTTTTACATAGCAAAAGTACGACATCTACTTTTTTTAATAGAGCTTAATTATCTATATAAAATATTCCTGGATTAGAAATATTTTCTAGAAGTATATCATAAATGGAAAAAATTGTAAGCGCAATAAATGAAAAGGAATCCGGCAAATTCGTTAGTTAAATTGAAATCGGCAAGAATTATTTCGATACAAATGAACTCAATACTAGTATCAGTAATATCAATATATCCAAACTCAATGTAATTTTATTATGTACAGCTATTGTAACCCCACTTCCAGACTTTAACAATTCATCAGCTCGAATTCTCAGTCTTTCTTTGTTTCATGATACAGTTTTTCTCTGTTTCATGACTGTCAACTTGTTAGGTCCAGGAATCAAAATAATAGAAATGTTATTAGCGTGAATATACAGAAATCATTCCTCTTGGAGCGGCGCTGAGTGCCCAATCCCCAATGAACAAATGGCAAAAAAGCGCAAATACCCCAAAAAAAAGATTTGTATGGAAACAAATTTAAAATTTCATCAGGAACAACTGCCCCAATTTGTATAGTTTTTGGAGCGCAAGTACATTTTTTATTCCAATTTGAATAATTTTGGTACATCTATACATTTTAATTTGTAAGTTTGGGGCCCAAATTCAATTATGGTGAACAAATATACCTTAAAAATAAACTACAAAACCGATTTATGTTATTGTTTTGTTTGTAGTTTATTTATTTTCATAAACTAAAAAAATATCGGGAGTCATTTGTTAATTGAAGTAATCGGTAAATAAAATGTATCGTAGCTGTATTCCGCGAGCGCGTCGCTTAGTTGTCATTAACTTATTTGTAATCGCTGCAAATTATATTTTTTATAGATCATTCCAATAGCTTACATTTTAATGGGTAAGTGAAAATGTAAATATGCAATGAAAGTTTTGCAAACATTGGAAGATATGCTATGGTTGCCAGCTTAATCTCCTCAGTGATGCTGCAGCAAAGAATGCATAATTTAAATGCGTTTATTGTAGGAGAAATTTTCATTTGAATAGATATTTGTAGAAAAAAACCATTAAATAAAAATATCTGAAAAATTTTGCGGAAATTTTTTGGGTCATAAGTTAATTTTTTATCTGGATTTTAAAAAATTGGGGCAAGTGTTCATTTTTTTGGAGCTTTTTTTTTAAGGTTTTGGTGCTCTTGTACATCACGATCTTACGCCCCAATTTGGGGAAGTCGTTCATTTTTTTTGGGGCATTTGTTCATTGGGGCCTAAGTAATCAGCGCCTCTTGGAGCACGTTTTGGGTAAACTGACATCGAGAATGGAAGATAAAAGAGCCAAAACGGCAGTCATATCGATCACGTTCTGAAAGCGGAGGGAGGAAAATTTGAGGTAGAGGTGTGGTTAGTGCCGATGATTTTTTACTTCTAGGAGACGACGAATGTAGAGTACCAGGAAAGTTATCGGAACTGTGGATTCAAGTAAATAATTCGTCATCGAAAGAAAATTTGGCTTATAAATTAACATGATCACTAGTTACCTGATCAATGTCAGGTGGTACAACACGGAAATGAAAAATTTAATATTACAATATTTAATACTGACACAAATCAAAATTCTGAAAAGACAAGCCAGTTGCACTTCACAAGGAATAATGGATGAAAAATTCTAGGTTGCGAAGCTACCAATATATAACAAAAACAAGTTAGAAAATCACAGTCGGCTTAGACTGACTATACGATACCCTATACCATGCGTACAGAGTGGGGGTTTCAGGTCCAACTAATTGGCTATAGAAAATAAGCCGAAATCAAAATACAAACCATATATCTGTGCAATATTTGTGTCTTTTGATAGATTTAAGTGAAGATCGGGCATCAGCTTCATCTGGGGGCTATGACTAAGAATTGTTCTATAGGGCTTATTTTTGGACTACTGATAAATGGATGCGATAAACATAAACAAACTCAATTTGACTGATATATATATGATAATTCGGATATTATGGCAATTTAAGTTGATCTCATACGCGTCATTTTCATGGTGGCTCGGTCTGAACATGAACCGATTTTCAACAATTTCAACGGCATTCATCCCATGGCCGATAGAAACTTATATACTAAATTTTATCAAAATAGATGGCATTTTCCACCTGTGGTTTAATTACAAAGTTTACATAGACACACAGACGGAGGGACGGACTGACAGAAAGTGTTTCTAAGTCGATCGGTGTAATAAAAATAGACCTACGTCAAATATTTTTGGTAGTTACAAACATCAGCACAAAGTCATAATACCCTGAACATGGTGGTATTGGTTATAAAGTTGAGAAAGAACATACATTATATGTTATGTTAACAAATAGACAAAACAATTTTTGTTATTGTTACACTAAGTAATAAGATACCGTTGTTATTTCATAAATGCGCATATATAAATACATACATACATATTACGAAACATCTTTGATTTTCAATATTAAAGAGATGTATAGAAATATGAATGGCTTATTTAAAAATAAATACTTACTGCCATGAAAACAGAATTGAAATCATTATCGACTCAAAATTCGGTTTATATTTCCATCGCAATTCAGTTAGCCAAAACTTCGGTAGGCAAAATGGATCGTGGTGACTTACACTTTAACTTTATTCGAAGAATATTAATACGATGATTTCATGACATTTAACAACATTTTCACGATATTATATTATATCAAATGTAGTTATTGTAAAAATTTTTACAGGAAACACATCCAACAAAATAAATCCAACCATTAAATCAAACTATGCTGCCAAGTTTTTATGGCCTACATCTTTGTATGGTTTTGGAGTGTATTGAGTTCATGTTGATCGTTTTTACTACCATAACTAATTCATTAAAACGTACTTTAAAGTAATTATCGTATTAGTTTACATCCACTTTGGATGCATTCTCCGATATGGAGTTTAAAAGATTGTAGGCTCATTCAAAATTTACTAAAGTACTTTATCAATCAATATCTTGCAGTCTTAAAGATACTGAATTTAAGAAGATTTCATTTAGGAAGGTAGTAGTTGACTTCACATGGATCACTTACTGTTGAGGTCAGTAAAGTTCAGACTTTAGCTTAAGAGTTATACAAATGTAACAGACTTTAGGGCATATTAAAGATTATATAATATATATCTTTGAGATCGCTGTTTAAAATTCATGAAATTTATATTTTGTTATTGAGCGTTAAAAGTATTTTTTTCATACACAAACCGTTCAAAAGTGACCAGATGTGCGACGAGAATATCAGCTTTTGTTATTTTAAACTGAAGTATGCCTGTTATCAACTATTGTTATTAATTTGTGGAATGCAGATAAGAAAATTATCATATCGGAAGTTATTTTTAAACTCTTTCTTTTAACTCAATCTCTCTGTCTGTCTGTCGTGGGTCACCCCCATTCCCCCTTATCCAATTTATCTGAAACTCGGCCCATAGTTTTGTTGCGACTACAGATTAATTTTGTGGGAGCCGCGCATAGTCATGGACAGTCACGGAGTGATATACGTATCATTTCCCGTTATTCCAACGATTGGAAACTTGGTCGATAGACTTGCTGTGAACAAAAGATAAACTTCGACATATTCACGCACAGTCACGGTGTGATTTAAAACCCATTTCTCCTTATCCGACCGATCTGAAACTTGGTCGATAGACTTGCCCTGAAAAAAATATTAACTTTGACATGGTCACGCACAGTCACGTATAGTCACGCACAGTCATGGAGTGATTAAAACCTCATCCGATCAATCTGTAACTTTGTCCACAATGAAACTTTGTTTTTATGGGTTAGACTATTATAAACTATATTTGAAAAACAAGTAAGAAAATTATAGTCGGTCTCGACCGACTATACGATACCCTAGACCATGGGTTTAGAGACCCTATCTCTTAGGCCCAACTAACTGGATATAGAAAATAAGCATAAACCAAATTTGAGTGGGATTTTTATATTTTTTTTTGGCTGCAGATATGAAAAAGTTCATATCGGATGCTATATCTAAATGGGGACTAGGTCCAAAAATGGACCGATCGTGATCATGTTTGGTAAAGTCTCTTGTATTTTGCAAAAATATATACAAACAAAATTTGAGAAGAATCAGAGCAATATTTTTGTTTTTTTTATAGATTTAAGTGAAGATGGCGAAGCAGCTCTATATGGGGCCTATGACTAAGAGTTGTCCCATAGGGATCATTTTTGGACTTCTCATTAATGGATATAATAAACGCATACAAACCAAATTTGAGTAAGATCTATATGACAATTTGGATCTTATGGCAATTTATGTCGATTTCATAGGGGTAATTTGTATAGGGACTAGGTCTGAACACATACCGCTTCTCACCAATTTCAACAACGTTCATCCTATGGTCGACAGAAGCTTAAATGCCAAATTTCATCAAAATATATTGATATTTGCGACCTGCAGTTTGATTACAAGGTTTACATTGACACACATATGGACGGACGGATGGACGGACGGACGGACATCGTTAAATCGAATCAGATAGTGATTCTGATTCGATCAGTATAGTAAAAGATGGGTCTAGGTCAGATATTTTTGGTAGTTACAAACAGCAGCACAAAGTCATTATACCCAAACCACATAGTGGTATAGGGTATAACAAAAATGCTGCAACATTTTTATGTTTTGACAGACTTAAGTTAAGATCGGTAATCAGCTTAAAAGAGGGCTATGAATAAAAATGGTCTCACTGATTTTCAGCAATTTTAATAGCGTTCACACTTGGCAAATAAAACCTACATACAAATTTTCATCAAAACATATTCATATTTACGACCTGTAGATTCATTACAAAGTTTATATGTACATGTAGACAGACGGACGTACAAATGGATGGACATCGATATATTCACTCACCATATATTGGTGCAGGGTAATACAGAACTTAGCTGTAACAAAAATGTATGCACTACTCTCATATACTAAATATGTAGCAATGTAGAAGTATTTCAAATCTTCTTGCAAGTCATTTGAGAAATTCTATAGACGTAGTTTCTCTACAACTTCAGGAGTTGTTTGCGGAACTGAGAATTGACAGAACCATTAGACTGATTATTTTCATTACATGTAAGATTTCTGTTCCAGATCTGCGATTTTCTAAGACTTATTTATATAAACACTAATAAGTTATGGGTACGTGGTAAGGGAGTACTTGTGGCCTCAGCAAATCTACCCCTCCCTTTTATTGGAGCGACAATTTTCAGACCGATTTATCTCCAGAAATTGTCTGCAAAAATCGTGCGATTTAATGCCATAAGATTTCTTTCTTCAATGTTTTTTGAAATCCCAAGTCTTAGTGAATAAACCGTAGACAATTTCTGAGCTCAGTGCTGAGATGCGAGACGTCATTGGTGAGATAGAGCCACATCTATGTCAAATTTTTCTTATCTTTAAAGGTCAGGGGTCTGTGTTCAGAGCGGGGCCACGCTTACAAAAATCGGTTGTTTTTTAAACAAAATCGTGCATTCTTATTGGGGGACCCTTCAGTTGAAGAAGAAAAATGAGCCATCATGCTTAGAGGGCCTAAACCAAGAAGCCGGCTTAATATTTCAAATAAAGTGCATAAAAGCTCCGGGGACTTCTACCATTTCCCATTGGAAGCATAAAATTCCTTTATTTTTAATAATTTTAATAAACTTGTTAAGATAACGCAGCGAAAATTTGCAAGTTTGTTCTTTAATTTGATTGACTGCAAGCCCTCTATCAGAAAAGAACTCCTAAAGAAGCCAAATATATAAAAACAATTTTTCATAAATCTACTTCTGTAAGAGACGTTTTTATTAAAGTTTGAAATATATCTTCGTGGCCTATTAGTGTTGTTAAAGTCTTTTTTTTCTGTTTGAAGAAAAAGTGATAAGTTCTTTTCGAAAACCATTAACAACATAATCAAAATTGACAGGTCATTTTGTTTTATATACAAGCAGATATACATTTATACAAAAGCTAAATTCTGGTAACCCCAAAAAAACATTTCTCTACCAATACTAAAATATGATGAGTTGAGTTACAGCAAAAATCATAATTTCTTTTTATGGTTTTTTCACCGCACTTGTCATCAAGTTGTCAGCATTTTAAAAAACATTAAGGTTACAAAGCTGAAAGCTAGGGAAATCGCCAGTTCATTTTGCAAAAGGCCATAGAGAATTTTGTAGAGTAGTTAAAATGTCAAAGACAGAAACTGAGATAAGGAGATGTTATTGGTTAATGCTAAAGTCTAAATATAAAAGTCATTGTAGTAAACATGTCTTAATTATAAATTGATTTGAAGATTGTTATTTTTAAAAGATTCGGCTATAACTTAAAGATTTTATTTGAAACCAATTTAATAAAATTTCAAGCAAAAACTGTAAACAGGATTATAAATTATATTTCAAGTTATAAAAATTTTTTCTAGCAGAGCCCAGCACTTGAAATTCGATAGCAAATTCTAAGAAATTTAATGTTTTCATTCAATGTTTTGTAAATCAAAGTACGTACAAAATTTATGAATATTTAAATAAAATTCATTAAATTTCATTATATACATATATTTATATACAAGGAATATATATAAATGGGTTTGTTGATCAATAATTTTATAAGAGCCTAAAAGTAGTCTAATCAATTTAACCAATTCACAATTCAACACAATTAATCTACACACACACAGCATTCTACAGAATTTTATTTGAACCTCAAACATGTGTTTTATGTATGTGTTTGTAACAACTTTATATGATTATTGCTCTAAAAAAATGTACCGGATGATGCACAGCTGTAAAGATGCTACACATCTGTAAAGAAATATCTTTAAAATGGTATATTTTTGGTCGAAATCGATTGATAACTATAAGTGTATAAAAGGTCACAAGAAATCACTTAGCCTATTAATATTACAGATTAATAGTACGTCACATATGGGGTACATATGCATATATCATATATATATATATATATACATATATATCTGGATTCCAATAGAGTCGTAAGTACAAATCATATTGCAACAGAGTAAGTCTTAGTATAATGTAATATTTGTGGCATAATTCGAAAGAAAATTTTAATTTAAAATTTAAATGCATATAAAATTTAACTTTAAATTTATTAGTAAACCACAAGTTATATTTTAAAATAATATAAATCAATACATTTTATTGCTGTAATATATTTTTTTATTAAAGAAAAAGTTTATGTGCTTTCGATATTATTGGTTTTATAACAAACATGCCTTAAACTTTAATTGCATCACAATAAAACAAGAATAGAAAGAAAATAGAGTAGTAGGCAATCGAAATATTGCAATACTTTTTGAACTTGTAGAGGGATGATTCCAGCAAGAATCCAATCAAATGATATAAAACGTTCTATATAAAACTTCAATGATTGTTTTACTTTTGAAATAAAGTTTGAAAGTGGTGAACAGTGTTTCGAAACACAAAAAAGTGTTAAAAAATTTACATCTTAAAAAAAATTTGGACGATTATAATCACTGATGTAGGTTTTCATAATATTGATCTTGGACATAGCGTGCCATAATGAGTTAGAGGGAGTGAAAATTTAACACCTCAAAATGGGAAAGCCTTGTAAGTTTTTAAAATAAAAACTGATTTTTAAAGATACATACACGAAGAACATACATCCGAGAATATGCATTCAAAAGGTTTGTAAATACTAGCACTATCATCATTTCTTTTTTAATATTTCATCTAATCGTTGAAACAAGTAATAGTTTTTGCAAGACATCCATATTATCTGCAACAAAATAAGTTTTTACAAACTGCTACTTAGTTCAACTAAATAGAGTTAATACAATATTTTGCCCTTAATTGTAGAATAATTGCTAAAATTTCGTAAGAAAACTGAAATTTAAAATTTAATTTCATATAAAGTAAAATTTATAATTTAGTTGGAAAACAGAATTTTATAGCTTTGAACAATACTTATAAAGCAATATATTATATTGCTGCAAGAAATTCTAGAAGATAAATTATTGTTATGAAATTAAATAGTTTAAGTGCTTTTGATATTATTGGTTTTAGAACAAATATGCTTCAAAAAACTTCATTGCAGCACAAACAGAATATAAAAATGAAAAAAAAAAAAAAAAAAAATATATAATAGTGAACAATTGTAGAGAGATGTTTAAGAACTATATTAGAATAAGATGTTTTTGAATAGAGGGCTGAATGAAATTAAAATTTTTCTTATTCCTTATAAGCACTACTTTTTGCATGATACGTGTATCCGGATCATCCGATTTATGGCTGAGAAAAATTAATAAGAAGTAATATTAAAATATTTAGTCGTGATGCCAGGTACTAAAAGCCAATCAAAGGGGACGATTAAGTTTTTTTAAATTCACACACTTTGCTAAGAGCAAGAAAGAAAGTTGCGGTTGGAATTAAATCAACTCAGAAAGTGGTTCCGAGTCTATGGGTATGATAGAATATTATTGGTACAATTTTTTGGCAGTTGCAAATATGACGAACAAACTTGTCTCATTTCTATGTCAAATTGCGTGAATTGATTTCACAGCCTGTGACAATTTCGTGTTGGTTGGACTCTTATAAATTAAATGTGTTCCATTTATTAGAGTGTTTGAGAAATCCCTTTTTGTTTTTGTTTTTGATATGCGTCGTATGATATGGATACTACTACTACTACTCATATGGGTATAAAACCACACACAAGCAAAATTTTACCGAAATATTTAGTATAATACGGATATTATGGTAATTTAAGTCGATCTCATTGGAGTCATTTTTTAGGGGATTAACCCTGAACATGCACATATTTTCATCAATTTTAATAGCACTCGGAATATGGTCGATAAAAGCTTATATGAAAAACTTTATGAAAAATATGCATTAGAGTGGTCGCAGCTTGTCCGAGATCTTTTTTAGAATTCTTAAAATGTGCGTTGTCTAAAATATGAGGTTTGCTGTCACAAAGGCGGTCTTTACTTTTTAGCTCGATCTGACGGTGCCTTCAGGTGCCTAGTTGGGCCCAAAATAACCAAAGTGTGTTTATATTGGGAAATTATGAATTTTTTTTCAGATTCTACGGAAATTTCGTTTTACAGTTTAATTTTTTCGACAAGTTATTATATAAGTCGATATCAATGCTACATTATCTTATCTCTTTATCCTTTCAAAAAGGTTTAAAGCTTAAATATCGAAGTTAAGAAATAGCAAATGCCCCAGACAACTTTTTTGAAAAAAAAAAAAAAAATAGGTCGTGAAATTTGGTAGAAATTTTTTCAACTTTAAGAAATTGATTAAAGCCACAATTTTTTTATACCTTATGGACACAGGTATGAAGTATTGTTTTGTTGCCACGTTGTTAACCTATTGCGCTATGAGACCAAACATGGAAAATTTTTTTGATAAAATTTTCAAAACTTCTTTAAGTTTTAAAAAGTTTTCTTAAACAAAATTTCGAAAAATTGACGTCGCACCATACGGTTCTGTTAAGTATATGTCAGACATTAACTGTGGTAATTTCTAAGTAAATTCCTCTTCCACAATTTTTTTTGCAAAGATTTATTTTTTGCGGATTTCGAGAAAAATGGGATTTTGTAAAATATTCGGTATATGTAATCTAAATATACTTTGTATCAAATATTAATCTCCTTTCTACTGTTAAATGTAATGTTATATTCTAATAGCCCAGGGTTGGGCTTGGGTTCACATGTGACTCCAAACTAATATAAGACAATTTATTCACGAAATTTTAATGTTTTGTAAGTGCTGTTGAACTTTTAAAAGTGTAACTTAAAATATTATAGCAAAATGTGTAGATATTCCCTTTCTAAAACTTCGGATAAATTCGAGCACGTTAACCCATTATTTGCAAGGCCACCTTTGGATTTTAAGACAGTTTTAAATAAAGATTACCGAAAACTAGTTTTTCTATTAAACTCGATGAAACCACTATTTAGAATTTAAGATATATAATTGGATCAAAATAATTCATTCTGATATATCTGTGGTGCAATGACTCGCGAATTTAAATGAGGACAACTTTTAACCAATTTTATTAAAAAATTATTTTATTTTTAAAAACCTTCTATATTTTTCTAAATAAAAAAATTGTTGAAATTAGCTCAACATTGTTAAACTTACCTTGACTTTGTGCAGGAAGGATGTTGTTTTTTGTATGATTCTACTATCTGGAGTAAGAACTGCTTTACTTCTACATTATTTGTTAACACTTTATGAAAATTTTTTATGAACTTAACGCCTCTTTCGGCAGTATCGTTTACTTCAAATAATTCCCTACAGAAATTGTAACGCTTTTTAAAATATTCATTAGATTCCCGTGTCGAAGGACGAAATAATAAAAATTCTGCACAAAAACTAAAACAACTGAGAAAATTTTTCCATTTCTGGGAGACAAAACCGCTTAAATCATTATTCATCAAATTTTCTGGGTGAATGAATCTTCGAAGGCTTTTTAAAAATTCAACAGTATTTGCAAAATATTTGAATGTTTGAAATAAATTGTTGTTGCTAATTTGGGGTCACATGTGACCCGAAATCCAAAAGGGTTAATATTGTCATATTATTTTTTCCGAAACCGTAGGCTATTAAGATAAAACATAACATTTAAAAGTAGAAAAGCGATTAATTTTTGATAACAAATATTTTGTAATAGTACATTTACTGAATATTTATCAAAAATTTAAATTTTCTCGAAATCCGCAAAAAATAAATCCTTGTTAAAAAAATTCTGGTAGAGAAATTTACTTAAAAATTAACACAGTTATTCCTTAACATATATGTATTTAACAAAACCATATAGTGCGAAATTTTGCTGAAGAAAATTTTTTAAAACTTGAAAAGGAGTTTTCAAAATTTTATCAAAAAATTTGCAATCTTTGGTTACACTGCGCATTAGGTAAGCAACGTGGCAGTAAAACAATACTTAATACTTGCTTACATATAGGCGTAGGGACCAAAAATAAATGATAGATTTAATAAATTTCTTAATGTCGAAAAAATTTCCGTCAAATTTCACGACCTAGTGTTTTTTTTTTGGCACAAAAGCTGTTTCTTGGCGAGTTTTTATTCGATTTTGAAGCTATATAGCTTTTTGAGAGAACAAATTAGCACTGATATCGACTCATATAACAACTTGTCGAAAAAATTAAACTGTAGAACAAAATTTCCGTAAAATCTGAAAAAAGTCATACTTTGGGCCCCATTAGGCACCAGAAGGCACGAATCGAGCTAAAAAGTGAAGACCGCATTTATGACAGTAAACCTTATATTTTAGGCAACGCACATATATCAACTAAAGAAAAAAAATTTTAACGACCAGTCTAATATGCATATACATATTTGCGACCTGTAATTGGACTACAAATTTTAGAAGGACACAGGCGCATACATGAACAGACAGCGCTAAATCGACTCAGAAAGTGTTTCTGTCACATCATGTCATTTTATCTGATTAATTATATTTTTTGTAGGTCTTATATTGTAAAATATTATACTTTCGTTTGGTAATGTTCCCTTTAATGATTATTTTAGTGGTTTTGTGCTGATGAGGGGATCAAATAAATCCCGAAATATGCAATAAAAATCTGAATTTGATCTATTGACAGAAATCTGGTTTTATTGAAAACGAACTAAACTTTAGTTTCACAATTGAATTTGGTGGATCAGTGGTTTGATAGGTACTTATCGTTCCACATTACAATATTTATTTTTATAAAAAAAAAAAAAAAATATAAAATTTGACAAAGCGTTAGAAATATTTAACAAAGCGTTTTTATATACTGACAAAATGTAAACTACAAATCATTAGCAAAAAATAAAAATAAAAAATTATAAGTCGAATATGTTGTATTAAAACGGTCCTTTTTGTTAAACAATGACTTTTTTGCATTTGTGCTATATAATTTCAATGCTTTAATATGCTTGGTATTGCTATTTAATTTATTTTAATAACGGAATTTCTCACTAAATGAAGTTTGGTTTAATGTAAGTTTATTTTTGGAATGAAAACATATCTATTAATATAAATTCTGCAAAGAGATAATTATTGCATGTATAGTTCAAATTTTATGGAACATTGATTCACAGATTACCAAATGTAGCAACATTTATGAACGCACTTTAAACAAACGGAATCATTTCCTTGCATTTCCTGCGATACAACTGTTATCAGTTTGCTAATTATCTTTGTTATACCTCGTAAGTGTTTGCAGAAATGTAGAATAAAAATTTATTGTTAAATTTCCATAGAATGCTGAATTAGTATGGTTTTGTTCCGTTATTTTGCCAAGTTCATTATATTTTGCCACTTTGAAACAATTGACCTTGTTTCATATCCAAGCTGCTTCATTTCTTAGGAGATAAATCGTTATTATTGCACGAAATGAATATAAATTCAGTAAGTTCAAGATAATTTGATTTATTAAGTGTTAAGCAAAGAAATATTGAATAGTGAAAAAATCAATGTATTACAAACTAAATTATGTATGTATATAATCAACTATTGTTTTTTGATAAATGTTAAGGAAAGGTCGAGAAGCAGCTCTAAAGCAGAAGCTGCTTTTTGGACAACTAATTATTGGCTAAAAAAAAAAAACACAGATAACAAATTTTACCGAGATGTATGTGATAATGGGGACCTCAGGCCAATTTAAGTTGATCACAGAGGGCTTATTTGTAGGTGGCATTGGTCCAAAAAAGCTATATACAGAATTGCATCGAAATATATATGAATTTGAGACCTGGAATTTATGTGGAAACATATACAGGCAGACAAAAAGTTTGATGAAAATATAGATGGATAAAAATAGATATTAAAATAAAAAAACTATAGTAGGTTCAAAGTTTAGCAGGCCCTAATACATACAAAAAGATCGCAATTAAGGGTTTTGGAACAAATTCAACTGATAAATTAAATATAAAATAATTTCATTATTTTCTATAAAAATAAAAAACTTATATTCGATCCTTATCATTTAATCCATGCAGAATATAGATCAATTTTTTAAACAAATGTGCCAATGTTTTTGCTTTATTTAAAGTAAAAACATTTTTCTTGTGCTTGATTAATTTCAAACTCAATCTTTAAAATGATAAAGATCGAATATAAGTTTTTTTATTTTTGTAAAAAATAATAAAATTAAATATACGGCGGGCACGCCGTTAACGCTTAATGTAAGTTTAGCAAGAACAAATTGTTTTTGTTGTTTTTTCTAAACAAAAACAAACATGTTTATTAGGGCGAGTCGATTTGTAGGGAGGCAAAAAAACCGCGTATAAATGTAGGCCAAATGCTAACGTACAACGTCATATTTATAAACAGTACATTTTGGAGTGGATCTCATTTCTATGGCACGAGCCATACATACCTACTACATATGGTCAATCTACTGAAAGTAATGCGGCAGCACTTGTATTCTCAATGAGTAATAAAGAAACTGAGAGTGAAGCCGAACACCACTAGACATTGATTCAATGAGTATACAATTGACAAGCTAAGCCACACCCAACTTACCGAAATGAATGTAGATTTAGAATTATTGAGAGTATGTTAGAACATCTCTCTTAGTATTAATAAATATAAAGAATACTTTCGAAAGTTCTCTTTAGCGAAGAAGTCTAGAACTTCTCATAAGTTATTTACAAGCAGGTTAATTGATCAAAAATAAAGATTGCAGTTTTGACTTTTAAACTAACAACAACTCTTTTTTATTCAAGCGACTAAGCTGGCGATTACCTTCAACTACTATATGGCGATCCTCGCGACCTATCCTGGCGTTTTCTGAATCCTGCCAATTGCTTAAGGATATGAAGCAGTTAAAATTTACAAATACAGCAATAAATCTTGCTAAGTTTAATTTTTTTTTGCTCAATCCAATTGCAAAGGGAAACAAGACAAACAGAGCTTACGCTTAGTCTTGATCCTTTTTGGTTTTAAGGATACCGGGAAATAATTGGATTGATTTTTTTTTCTTAGATCGACCACTGTATCAGTAGGGATAAAGATTCCATGGATGACAACGTCAAGGAATTATGGAAGGAAATACAACAAGCCGAAATTAGATGGAAGAAAATCATAGATGAAGGCAACATCGACAACAACCCAAGACCAGAGATTTTGAATATCGGTCCGAGACCGAAGTTCATAATAAATAGGAAACAGATGGAACCACCTATAGTTATTTTCCCGCAGCCCAATTGAAACAAATTCAGACGAGGTGCGCTAGCACACAAAAAGAAGCAGATTGCTGTAAAATCACATGAGCTGACGTACGACGAAGATATAGTAAGAAGTATTAAGATACAAATGGAAATAGCTGAATTAAAAAATGAAATAAAAACAAGTAAGAAAATTATAGTCGGTCTAGACCGACTATACGATACCCTATACCATGCGTTTAGAAACTCTATCTCTTAGGCCCAACTAACTGGACATAGAAAATAAGCAAAAACCAAATTTGAGTGGAATTTTTATTAATTTTTTTTGGCTGCAGATATGAAAAAGTTCATATCGGATGATATATCTATATGGGGACTAGGTCCAAAAATGGACCGATCCTGATCATGTTTGGTAAAGTCTCTTTTATTTTGCAAAAATATATACAAACAAAATTTGAGAAGAATCAGTGCAATATTTTTGTTTTTAATAGATTTAAGTGAAGATCGGAAAGCAGCTCTATATGGGGCCAAAGGGATCATTTTTGGAATACTCATTAATGGATGTAATGAACGCATACAAACCCAATTTGAGTAAGATCTATATGACCATTTGGATCTTATGGCAATTTATGTCGATTTCATAGGGGTAATTTGTATGGGGGCTAGGTCTGAACATGGGCCGATTCTCACCAATTTCAATAGCTTTCATCCCATGGCCGATAAAAACTTATTTACCAAATTTCATCAAAATATATTCATATTTGCGACCTGCAGTTTGATTACAAGCTTTACATGGACACACAGACGGACGGACGGACGGACGGACGGACATTGTTAAATCAACTCAGAAAGTGATTCTGATTCGATCGGTATAATTAAAGATGGGTCTAGGTCAAATATTTTTGGTTGTTACAAACAGCAGCACAAAGTCATTATACCCAAACCACATAGTGGTATAGGGTATAAATATAAAGAAGGTAAAGAAGATTTCCAACAAAATAAATATAAAGTGAACAGAAAATATATGAATAAATGTAAAAATAACATATTTTGTTATATATTTTTTTTTTTTTTTTAAGAAATAAAATAAATTTTGGTAATGGATAACACTCAAACTAAAATAAAGGAAGTGGTTACAGCAACGGTAAATGCTCCAACAGCGGTAAGCGTTAGTTTTGAAGTAGTAATGTTGATTTGTGCTATAACAACCATAGTGGTAATTGTTAAATATTACAAAAAAATATGTGAAAAAACAAATCCGTAGGCATTCAATACGCAATGTAGTATAAAAACTGAAAGTTTCTTTTTAAGTAAAATTAAACATATATAAATAAATGTGTAAAATTTAAAAATTATTAAATTTTCAAAATATATAAAGGAAAATAAATTAATTTTGTTGTATTTATATTCTAATCATATATTAATAAAAATAATATCTTTAAGAAAATATTTTATATACATATGTGCATCAAAAATAAAAGTATAAATGTCAAAACAAAAGAAAACAAAAAAGTAAAAAAAAAAATTATTCATATTGTTTAATAATAATTGGTTAATAATTGGTTCATATGGAGAGTATCACACAATCTTTAGAAGCGTTAATTTCGAATGCTAGAGAATCTCTAAACCGACCGTATTCACAGGAGACGGTAAATAATAAAAGGATAGAAATAGAAGATTTTCAAAAAGACACAATTGTAGACAATAAAATACCCCTTGATATTGGCGAGAAATTTTTGGGAAAGTTTAAAAAATTAAAATTAGAATTGTTGGAAAAACATAGTGAAAAGAAAAATAATTTAGGACAACGACAGGAAATAGCTACAACAAATATGGATTTAAGTGAATTATCTGCAGTACCATCGTTCACTGGTAGAAGAGAAGATTTGATGGGATTTGTAACGAACTTGAAATCAGTGGCACAAACAGTACCACAAGAGAAACAAAATTTTTTCCTAGAATTCATTTTTAATGCAAAATTAGACATTAAAGTACAGAATAGAGTAAGACAGAATAATGCACCCACTATGGTAGATGAGCTTATAGCAGCTCGAACACCATACTGGATGAACTAGCCGGACTTAGGCAGAAAGACAGTAATCTAACTGGTTTCGCCACCAAACTAGAGAACTTAATAGCAGAACCAATTTAAGTACAAATTTCTGAAGAAGGTGAGGCAAACAGAAGCTCAATAGTGAACACAAATAGTAAAATAGCTTATAATACTTTCGTAAACGGTTTGCAAAATGCTCAAACAGCATCCACCATAGATGCCAGTCAGGTGACGACTTTTACGGACGCTTTGAAAATAGCTGAGAAGTGGGAATCGAGAATAAAGTAGAAAAAAGTTTTATTCCACAGGGAATAGTTCAGTAATTCTGGAACAAATAACGGTAATCGTGGAAATGGCAACAACTACACTAACAATAGTAGAAATCTTAATAATAACAACGGTCAAAGATACAATAATCGATTTAATGATGGAAACCGAAGGAACAATGCATACCCAAATATTAAGAATAGGGGCAACCACAATAATAGTAGGAACACAGTCAATAATAACAACTACGGAAATAACGCAAATTATAACAACAATAGAAACACACTAATTATTACAGAAATAACAACAACAACAGATAAAGAGGTAGCAATAGAAATAACTACATATCGCAGTGTAAATCAGATACAGAACCAGGGAAACTCCCAAATTCCGGTGATATTAATATCCCAGTCTTCGGAAATAGCACAATAGGAACCACAAAGATATACAGTATAGCATCGATCCTTAGAAATTACGTTAAGTTGAATAATGAGAACACAAATAACGAAATTACATTTTTGATAGATACAGGAGCGGACATATCACTTTGTAAACAGAAATTTTTGTACCGGTACCAGGAAAATCTTGACGACTACTGTAATTTGACGGGTATTTCGGAGGAGATAATTAGATCAATTGGTTCGACAACAATAGGAAAAAAAATAGACAATATAACGATTCAACATAAATTGCAAATAGTTGCTGATAATATAACAATAAATATCGATGGTATCTTGGGTAGAGATTTTTTGACAAAGTATCGATGCAATATCGACTACCATAGGTGTGTGATAACTTTCAACATTGGTGATGAGACTGTGACGATCCCGATTCATGGCAGTGTTTTTAGGGTTAATAAGATAACAATTCTGGAGAGAAGTGAAATAATTGTACCATTTGATATAGAACTAGAAGAGGACGCTATTGTGTTAAATAGGGTGATAACAAAGGGACTTTATTTGGCAAATGCGATAGTACCCAGAAAAGGACACCAACATGTCAGATAGTTGAATTTAATGAATGAAGGTATAACAATTGAGACCATTGAGGGATTATGAAATTTGTTCAGTAAAATGTGTCGGAAATAATAATGGAGATGCGGAAGAGAGCCTTGAGAAATTGATGGAGGGTTTAAATTTTGAAGATTTAAATGATGAATATGGAAGGGAACTTAAATCAGTACTGAGAGAATATGAATCGATATTTCATATTGAAAATGAGGACCTTAAGACGAATAATTTCTACACACAATCAGTAAACCTACAGGACAAAAATCCCGTATATATAAAGAACTACCGACTACCACACACACACACACAGTGGAAATAAATTCTCAGGTTCAGGGGCCATTAGAAAAGAATATAATTGAGCCATCCACCAGTCCATACGATGCACCATTACTGTTGGTTGCAAAAAAGGGCCACACAAACAGAAAGAAATGGAGATTGGTCGTAGATTTTAGAAAACTCAATGACAGAATTGTGAGCGATAAGTTTCCATTGACAAGCTTAGATGATATTTTGGACAGACTGCGCAGAGCCAAGTATTTTTCGACATTGGATATGACTAGATCATTCCACCAAATTGAGCTTGATCAACAGTGCAGATCATATACAGTTTTTTTTGCACTTAATGGTCATTTTCAGTTTAAGAGACTACCTTTTGGATTAAAGATATCGTCGAACAGTTTTCAGCGTATACTGATCATAGCACTGTCTGGATTAGAATCTGAAGCGTTTCTATATGTTGACGATATCATAGTATTTGGTTGTAGTATACAACACCATAGTCGCAATTTGCTGAGGGTTTTTGACAGACTGAGAAGATATAATTTGAAATTGAATCCGGATATATGTCTTTTTTGAGACCAGAGGTGATATATCTTGGTCATCTGATAATTCCTAACGGCATCAAAACGGACCCATCAAAATTTGATGCAATAACGAGATATCCCATTTCAAAAAATGCAGACGAAGTTAGAAGGTTCATAGCATTTTGTAATTACTATAGAAGATTTGTAAAAGATTTTGCCAAAAAGGCAGGTTGTTTGAATGCTATGTTAAAAAGAGGTGCAAAATTTGAATGGTCAATACAATGTCAAATAGCTTTTGATATATTGAAAAGCAAATTAATTCTTCCACCGATTATACAATATCCAGACTTTGAGAAACAGTTTATACTAACAACAGACGCATCAGATTTTGTGCTGGGAGCGATATTATCTCAGGGAGAAATTGGCAAAGATAGACCAATATCCTTCGCAAGCCGTTCGTTGAATAAGCACGAGAGGAACAAACCGGTAATAGAAAAAGGATTATTAGGCATATGTTGGGGAATAAAGGACTTTCGTCCATACCTATATGGTAGAAAATTTACTGTGGTGACTGACCATCGACCATTCTCATAAGAATCCAAACTCCAAATTGACGAGAATTAGATTGGAATTATCGGATTACGATTTCGAAATAATATTCAAGATAGGAACATTTAACACAAATGCAGACGCATTGTCAAGAATAGAATTTAATTCTGACATAATGAAAACCATGATACCCAGAAAAATTGACGAATTGAGCAAAAAGACCCTGGTGATTACTAGAACAATGAGGAAGAAAATTATACAAAATGAGGTAAACAATAACAATAAAATAGATAATATGGGCAAATGTATAAATGAGGAAAAGAATGGAGCATCTCCTATTGAGCGTCATGAACTCAAAATGTGGAAATGTACATCCATTAAAGATATAAAGCGCACAAGAAAAAAAAATTTATATTAATGAAGTCGACAAAAGTATATTTAAAAATTGAAGATAGTCATTTTGTGAACCAAACGTCGGTAAAATGTAGTGATAATCCTATTTATCTAGATAATATGTTGAAGAAACTATGTTTCAGGTTAAGCAGATTGAATAATACTATATTCGCACTGGAGAAAAGTGACGAAATATTTAATATTATAACCCATGGGAAATTAAAGGAAAAATTTAACAAGATTAAAAGTAATAATGACGTCAAAATTATATTATATACCAAGCCTCAGCACATAATATATAATGAAGAAAGAACAAGATTGATTAAATTGTATCACAACACACCATTCGGAGGTCATTTCGGAATAAGAAAGACTTTGATATAGCTCAAACGAAAATATGTATGGAAAAATATGCACAAGATGGTAAGAGAATATGTCTCAACGTTTGATCTTTGTCAAAGGAACAAACGGATAAGGCACACGAAAGAACGATTCAACATAACGGACACACCTAGGAATAGCTTTGAGACCGTGGCAATTGACACAGTCGGACCATTACGTCCATAAGGTTTTTACAGATATATACTAACGATGCAGTGTGAATTGACAAAGTATGCCATAGCAGTTCCTACGGAGACAAAGGAGGCCAAGGGCCAGTGGCTTTGATTGAAGTTTTAATATTGAAATATGGGACATTTACAACTTTAAAATCTGACAATGGTACGGAATTCACGAACGAACTATTAAGGGAAATAAGTAATATATTAAGAATAGAACAGAAATTTTCGACGCCATACCATCACGAGACTTTAGGTACAGTGGAACGGAACAATATAACTTTGAATGAATACTTTTTATCTTTCGTTGATGAGGGCAATTGGAATGAATGGATTTCATACTATGCATTTGCATTTAACATAACACCATATATCGATACGGAAGACTCACCCTTTGAATTAGTTTTTGGAAAATTACCAAACTTACCAGGTGAAAACTTTACAGGCAATGGCAAAATGTACAATATAGATAAATATGCAAATGAGTTGAAAATAAGGTTAAGGAAATCATTAGATTATGCTAGAGAAATAATAGTAACGGTAAAGAAGAAGCGTAGATTTAATTCATTCAATAAGGAAAACAGCATAAAATTAAACATAGGGATTTGATAATAGTGAGAGTAGAAAATAGAACAAAATATGAAGCTCCATATATTGGACAATATGAAATAATTAAAATTGATGACGTAAATGTCTCTTTGAAAATTAAAGATAAGGAAAAAATTATGCACAAAAACTCATTACAGAAATATAATAAGAAACTATAACAAAACAAAAAAAAAATAATTAGAAGAAACATAAAAATATATAAATGTATTACATAAATAAACAAACATTTTAACATAAAATTTGTATTACTTTATAGAATAGGAATTTCGTTCAATAATTTCAAAAACTTTACAAAAATTCATTTGACCAAATGTATAAAACTAAGATTAATAATTTAAAATACTTCAAAATTTTATTGCGAAAACTCATTTAACCAACCAAATTAAACAAAATTCCACAGACCACACTTAGAAACAAAAAAAAAAAATATAAACAAGAATGAATTAAAACCAACCAAAGTCAAGTTACATCATATTTGTTAAAATAAATAAAAAACCAAAACACCAAAAAAAAAACCAATTAAATAAAATTTTTATAGTAAACATTAACCAAACAGTATAAACAAGAATGAATCATATTATACTTAAAAGAAAACCCATTCATTTCAAAGACACCGTACTGCACTTTAAAAATCAAACAACTCGTATTACAAACAGTTGTAGGATTTTTTGTTTAGGATCGGGGTGTCATGTATACATGACGTAGCGTATAAATGTAGGCCAAATGCTAACGTACAACGTCATGTTTGCAAACAGTACATTTCGGATCTCATTTCTATGGCACGAGCCATACATACATACTACATATGGTCAATGTACTGAACGGAATGCGGCAGCACTTGTATTCTCAGTGAGTAATAATGAAACTGAGAGTGAAGCCGAACACCACTAGACATTGATTCAATGAATATACAATTGACAAACTAAGCCACACCCAACTTACCGAAATGAATGTAGATTTAGAATTATGTTAGACATATGTTTAGAGTTATGTTAGTATTAATAAATATAAAGAGTACTTTAGAAAGTTCTCTTTAGCGAAGAAGTCTAGAACTTCTCGTAAGTTATTTATAAGCAGGTTAGTTGATCAAAAATAAAGATTGCAGTTTTGACTTTTAAAATAACAACAACTCTATTTTGTTCAAGCGACTAATCTGGCGATTACCTTCAACAACTATAATAGTCACGCATAGTCACGGAGTGTTCTAAAAGTTATTTATTAGAAGAGTAGAAGATACGTATACGTATGAGTGTTAAAAATGGTGATTTTTTGAAATGTTTGTTGGATAACCCCCATGGGGGTTCCAGGGGGTGTGCCACTGGCATGGGTGGGTCGGTACTCTAAATAAGTGGGGGTCGATCATACATTTTTACTCGATTAGGGCACTCTAGATGGGTCAAAGTGAGACAGACAGACAGACAGGTCAAAAGTCGGGACAACAGAATTCGTTTTAGAGGTATGGTTCCTTGAACAAAGTTTATTATTTTGGTTCCTAGAATACGATTTTCCTTGTCACTTGGGCGATTTTTAAATCGACCCGCCCTAATGTATATTCTAGCATGCATTGTATACTCATATACAAACATGTTTGTTTCAAAGTTGTTTTATATTTTAGTTTGTTATATTGGAAGAGGCCTAAATAGCATAACTCTTTGCTTGAATTTTCAATTGTTTGTTTTCAGCAAATGTATATGAATTTAACTTTTTACCAAACAGACTATCTTCTGCTTTTGGTTACTGATGAGGGTTGGTACCTCTTCCCGAAACAGCAGTATAACCTGTCGTGCAGAATACAAATCAATTTATGAAACAAATGTGCCAATGTTTTTGCTTTATTTAAAGAAAAAACATTTAATCTTGAGCCTGATTAATTTCAAACTAAAATATAAAATTATTACCAACTTATAACTATAATATTAATAGCCAAGGCGATTTCTTGTGACCGATACAAAAACTGTTGTTAGTAACCGATTATGACCAAACATACCTCATTTGAAAGGTTTTTCTTTTTAGCTGTCCACCATATTTACAGATTTGCACCTTATTGGAATATTTCTTTTGAGTAATGCTTATTTAAAGTTGCTACAAACACGTACATAAAAGTCATAAGTTTTAAAAGCCCTGTGTTGAACTGTGAATTGGTTAAAATTGATTAGCATACCTTTAGACTCCTTTAAAATTATTTATTAGCAAACCAATTTATATAACTTCTGTTCAGCAATTGTTTATAACGAAATTTAATAAATTTTATTTCAAAATTGTTGAATTATTAATTAGCTAAAATTAGTTAGCATAACTACAAGCTCTTATAAAATTATTCATTAAATGAAACTATAAAATTTCCTAGAATTTGCACTCAAATTTCGAGGGCTGGACTCTGCTAGTACGTTAAGACCACTACATTAGGCTGCATTTAATTAGCCTTGTAAGAGGCAAGGGTAAAGCAATAAAGTCATTATAGGTAACACTTTGAAATTCAGTGCAGTATTATGAAAGCATTTTTAAATAACATTTAGTTCACTAGCCAAACAGCGTTCAAATCTGTGAAATCTCAGCGTTCCTGAAAATATATACAAATAACATGGATCCTGGGCGTCAAAGACAACTTACAGAATTTCAAGATAAACTTTCCAGACCTGTTGTATTTATCAACAGGATAAAGATCATAGATTACACTAGCCAACAGAATTTTCAAAAATATGTATAATTTAAACGTGACAATTTTTTCCAGCAGATTAAGTATCGTTTATAATTATGTTATGGAGACCAGGTCCAAAAAGGATTCAATAGAAACCATGTGTCATGAAATTAATTATGAGTTCTAAAACACATGCGAATCAAATTTGAGTCAAATGGTTTATACATTTAATAAAATAGATAAATTTAAGTGAATTACAGAATGCAGCTTTATAAGAGGTTTATATCTAAAATAAGTCTTTATTTTTTTATTACTCCGTTATGGATTTAGTATGCAAAAAGTAACCAAATCTAGTTTAAATTTATCTGAAAATCCGGATTTTAGGTTAATCTTCGTCGTAGCCATAAGGCTGAAAATTTTATCAAAATATATTAATATTTGGAACTCAGTTTGTGAAAATTATTTTTTTTATTTTTTTTTTTTAAATACTTTTTCTTCGAAAATATGTTGGTTATGCGCGAAAGATGAAAACATAGTTAGCTCTTCTCGATTTCGATTTAGATTTCATTTGAAAACAATAGTTTTCCCTTTCTCAAGCTTTACTGTAAACAGCTAAATTACTTCCGAAAAATTAAAAAAACAAGCAAGAATTTTAAATTCGGCTCCATCTGTTTTTTAACGACCGAACACCGACACTCACTTAGCCACTCCTGCTGACCGACGGGGCACGTCACATTGATGTGGAGGCCACGTACACATCAGATCACGAACATTGGTGGATTCCAAACAAGAGATAACAAGTAGATTGTGTGGTCGTAAATCAGCTATAGACTATGTCATCAGCTGATATTAAGTAACAGACAAACTTAAATTTAGACAATAAAGAACCCAACGTTATAATCAATATTAATTACCGTGAAAATTCTAGAATAGTTAACTAACATTTGAGCTCTAATGCCGTCTAAATTTGTAGTTATTTGTTTTTATTCTTTGAACCGTATTTATTATAACTAGCCGAGCCCAGGACTCGAAATATGAGTGCAAATTCTAGGTGTTTTTTTTTATTCAATTTTATTCTTTCAATGTTTTTTAATCTACATATGTATATATAAAGGATTTATGAATATTTATTCATTAGTAAGTTTTTTACCTTAGTCGAACGGAAGAATTTTACAACGTTAAAAGACGGTACAGGTACAATTTTATCTATATATACTTATCATTACAAATTAGACTTTTCGTGGTTAATGAATTAAATTATGGAAACACACATTACAACAAAATTAATACACAATGAGATCAGACACATAGAAAGAAAAATCAACAATACACTGAACGAACTGGAACTTTCAAGATTTAAGACAGATCAGTGGAATAGATTTAATAATATCAAGAATAAAGTACAGCACATACATAATTCCAAACTGAAAAAATTAAGAATACAAAAGTTTAAAAATTTTAATTTCCGATTTAATGATGACTGGTTTGTGAACTACACTGCGATAGATTTTGAAATTGAGAGCAAATGGCTTCTGTCTTTAGGAAACAAGTTTGCACTACCAGTAAGTAACAAAAACTTCTTAACAATTCCATTAATAGCGGACATGGAACAATGGGTCCAGACAATTAAAAATGAAACGGATAAGGAAATATTGAGATCTCAAATCGCGAACCGAATATCAAACTACAAACGAAAAATGACGAATAACAAAATGGAAAAATACATTTTAAGCATATATGAGGACACAAAACGCTTTATTAAAGAGAATGAGGATAAAATATTGATAACATCGGCTGATAAAGGAAATAAGACAGTAGTTATTTACAAAGATGAATACAAAACAAAAATGTATAAATTGTTGGATGACATAACTACGTACAAGAGTATTCGAGAAGACCCAACGACCAAGTTACAAAGAACAAATAATAACATAATTATGGATCTGTTTAAAAACAACCATATCACAAAGTTCCAGAAAATAAAAATGACAACCCATGCAGCAGCAGCACCAGAATTATATGGTCTTCCTAAAATTCATAAAGAGAATATACCCCTTAGACCAATCTCATCATCTTATAAAGTTCCTTGCAATGAATTAGCAAAATACGTTGGCTCGATACTAAAGCATTTGATATCTCCGACATACAATATAAAAAATTCTATGGAATTAAAAGATAGAATAAAAGACCTTATCCTGGATAAAGACGACATTATTGTATCATTTGATGTAGTATCACTATTTACCAACATATCGACACATCTAGCCATAAAAAATATTCTTCATAAGTGGGAAACACTAAAAGACGTTACCACAATATCAAAACAACAATTTTTAAAAATACTTCAGTTTTGCTTAGTCGATAACAACTATTTTACTTACGACAAAAAGTTTTTCCATCAAACATATGGTATGCCAATGGGTAACCCTTTATCCCCTACTATTGCAGATATAATACTAGACAATCTCTTGGACGAAGTTATATCTGAATTAAAAACAAAAAATGTAAAAATTAAGTTCATATCTAAATATGTCGATGATCTTTTCGCTGTAATCAATAAGAAGGACGAAGCAACGATAATGAATACATTGAACTCATATCATAATAAACTCAAATTTACAATAGAACGAGAACACAACAATGAAATTCCTTACTTGGATATAAAAATAATTAAGGACAATGAAAAGCTAATTACTAATTGGTACACGAAGGCGACAGCATCAGGACGAATGATAAATTACCACTCTACACAACCATGGAAAATAAAACTTAATACAGCAAACAATTTAATCGAAAAAGTAGTACAAATTAGCGATCAACGATATAAAGGTAACAATATCAATAAAATAAAGGAAATTTTATTAAAAAATAATTATCCAATATACATTATTAAAAATCTTTTCAATAATATATTCAACAAAAAGCAGCAAAATAAGAAACAAAAATCAATAGAAACTAATTTTTACAGTGTACCATACATACCAAAATTAACGGAGAGCAAAAATCTCAATAGAATAATAAATGACAAGAGTGTAACAATAGCACACAGATCAAATGAAACACTTAGATCCCTTTTTACACACAAAAAAACAAAACCAGATGTATTAAAAATTGACAACGTAGTTTACGAGATAAAATGCGATGGTAATGAAAGGGAGGTGTGTAATAAAGTCTACATAGGAACAACAAAAAGAATGTTAGGAGTAAGAATTGCGGAACATCAAGCAGACATAAAAAAACACAAGGAATCGACAGCATTATCTCAACATGCAAAAGAGAGAGGACATAACGTCGATTTAAAAGGAGTTAAGATTTTAGATAAAGAGAGAAATGAAAACAAAAGATACACATTGGAAAGTTTAAGAATACAACAAAAATACACAAAACATTAAACAACAAAGAAGACAAAGATAACACTAAGCTGCAATATTCAATTGCAATTACTTAAATCTTAGTTCTGTGATATTAGTCGTTAAGTTTAAAAACTGTGATTTTTTTATATTTATTTTGATTATTTATTTTTATTAATTTATTTAATTTTATTAAAATTGTGTCGTGATGTCCAGTTTTTTATCTTTAAATTTATTAAATAATAATAACCTGACAATGTAAGTTTGGATTAATCATAAGTTAAACTATTGTGACTAATATAACATTATGTTGATATATTGTTTTATTTTTAATTTTTTGTCGCCAGAAATTAATAATAAAAAAATTTTTATACACTCCTGATGAAGTTGAAAAACCGTCAACGAAACGTAGAGTGGAGATGAAATAAATTTTGTTTTAATTTATTTTATTTAAAACTTATAAGCTGACCATCATAGCCCAAAAGAAGTAACATAAACTCAAGATAACTGGTCATAAAACAATTTAATAACTAACAATCGAAGGGCCTGTCGAAATATAAAAGAAATAAACTAAAATTCTGACGCAAAGAAAAATAACAACATGAAGAACTTTTTTCAACATATGCAGAACAAATACAACATAGAAACAAGCAGTTTGTTAAAACAATATTGTAGGGAGATAGAAAGATTAGCAAAATCCACGGAGAGAGCAACATATTTGCAAAAATGCAGAAAATACGGCATCACACCCACACACGTAAGCAACAGTACTCATAAACTGAAACATCTATTCAAAACAACAACAGCAATAAATGAAATAAAGAGAATAGAAATCAATTTACATACAAAAATTCTAAATGTTGAAATTAGGGAAACACACATTACAACAAAATTAATACACAATGAGATCAGACACATAGAAGGAAAAATCAACAATACACTGAACGAACTGGAACTTTCAAGATTTAAGACAGATCAGTGGAATAGATTTAATAATATCAAGAATAAAGTACAGCACATACATAATTCCAAACTGAAAAAATTAAGAATACAAAAGTTTAAAAATTTTAATTTCCGATTTAATGATGACTGGTTTGTGAACTACACTGCGATAGATTTTGAAATTGAGAGCAAATGGCTTCTGTCTTTAGGAAACAAGTTTGCACTACCAGTAAGTAACAAAAACTTCTTACCAATTCCATTAATAGCGGACATGGAACAATGGGTCCAGACAATTAAAAATGAAAAGGATAAGGAAATATTGAGATCTCAAATCGCGAACCGAATATCAAACTACAAACGAAAAATGACGAATAACAAAATGGAAAAATACATTTTAAGCATATATGAGGACACAAAACGCTTTATTAAAGAGAATGAGGATAAAGTATTGATAACATCGGCTGATAAAGGAAATAAGACAGTAGTTATTTACAAAGATGAATACAAAACAAAAATGTATAAATTGTTGGATGACATAACTACGTACAAGAGTATTCGAGAAGACCCAACGACCAAGTTACAAAGAACAAATAATAACATAATTATGGATCTGTTTAAAAACAACCATATCACAAAGTTCCAGAAAATAAAAATTACAACCCATGCAGCAGCAGCACCAGAATTATATGGTCTTCCTAAAATTCATAAAGAGAATATACCCCTTAGACCAATCTCATCATCTTATAAAGTTCCTTGCTATGAATTAGCAAAATACGTTCGCTCGATACTAAAGCATTTGATATCTCCGATATACAATATAAAAAATTCTATGGAATTAAAAGATAGAATAAAAGACCTTATCCTGGATAAAGACGACATTATTGTATCATTTGATGTAGTATCACTATTTACCAACATATCGACACATCTAGCCATAAAAAATATTCTTCATAAGTGGGAAACACTAAAAGACGTTACCACAATATCAAAACAACAATTTTTAAAAATACTTCAGTTTTGCTTAGTCGATAACAACTATTTTACTTACGACAAAAAGTTTTTCCATCAAACATATGGTATGCCAATGGGTAACCCTTTATCCCCTACTATTGCAGATATAATACTAGACAATCTCTTGGACGAAGTTATATCTGAATTAAAAACAAAAAATGTAAAAATTAAGTTCATATCTAAATATGTCGATGATCTTTTCGCTGTAATCAATAAGAAGGACGAAGCAACGATAATGAATACATTGAACTCATATCATAATAAACTCAAATTTACAATAGAACGAGAACACAACAATGAAATTCCTTACTTGGATATAAAAATAATTAAGGACAATGAAAAGCTAATTACTAATTGGTACACGAAGGCGACAGCATCAGGACGAATGATAAATTACCACTCTACACAACCATGGAAAATAAAACTTAATACAGCAAACAATTTAATCGAAAAAGTAGTACAAATTAGCGATCAACGATATAAAGGTAACAATATCAATAAAATAAAGGAAATTTTATTAAAAAATAATTATCCAATATACATTATTAAAAATCTTTTCAATAATATATTCAACAAAAAGCAGCAAAATAAGAAACAAAAACCAATAGAAACTAATTTTTACAGTGTACCATACATACCAAAATTAACGGAGAGCAAAAATCTCAATAGAATAATAAATGACAAGAGTGTAACAATAGCACACAGATCAAATGAAACACTTAGATCCCTTTTTACACACAAAAAAACAAAACCAGATGTATTAAAAATTGACAACGTAGTTTACGAGATAAAATGCGATGGTAATGAAAGGGAGGTGTGTAATAAAGTCTACATAGGAACAACAAAAAGAATGTTAGGAGTAAGAATTGCGGAACATCAAGCAGACATAAAAAAACACAAGGAATCGACAGCATTATCTCAACATGCAAAAGAGAGCGGACATAACGTCGATTTAAAAGGAGTTAAGATTTTAGATAAAGAGAGAAATGAAAACAAAAGATACACATTGGAAAGTTTAAGAATACAACAAAAAATACACAAAACATTAAACAACAAAGAAGACAAAGATAACACTAAGCTGCAATATTCAATTGCAATTACTTAAATCTTAGTTCTGTGATATTAGTCGTTAAGTTTAAAACTGTGATTTTTTTTATATTTATTTTGATTATTTATTTTTATTAATTTATTTAATTTTATTAAAATTGTGTCGTGATGTCCAGTTTTTTATCTTTAAATTTATTAAATAATAATAACCTGACAATGTAAGTTTGGATTAATCATAAGTTAAACTATTGTGACTAATATAACATTATGTTGATATATTGTTTTATTTTTAATTTTTTGTCGCCAGAAATTAATAATAAAAAAATTTTTATACACTCCTGATGAAGTTGAAAAACCGTCAACGAAACGTAGAGTGGAGATGAAATAAATTTTGTTTTAATTTATTTTATTTAAAACTTATAAGCTGACCATCATAGCCCAAAAGAAGTAACATAAAATTAAATTATTATTCCCAAAAATTTTGAAATAAATAATAAGTAAAAAGGAAATCATTATTTGATTTCAATATTCCTAATTTTTTATTCTTACATTTTAACAGTATTATACTTGCATTTTCAATTTGATAACGTATCTACTGCTTCAAAAATTAAACGGAGAACCCCTAATAAATTCACGACACAAAAAAATTGTGTTTTTGTTTTTTCAACTACCTTTCTTAAAAGGGGCATGCTCAAAACTTCTTCGGTCGTTGCCAAAAAAAATATATATATATATATAAGCACACATATGTACATACAGAGAACGGATTTGTTTTGACAACCGTTTTTGTTGCCAACCGAATTTTGATAGTCCCATGTACTATGACATTATTCTATTGTGATTACTGAATTATATTTTAAAAACTAACGTATTAAGTACTCAGGCAATTGAATTTTGAAATAAATTCGATTGATGAAATGGAATTTAGATTTTATTTATTGGTTGTAACAACCATTTATCAGGTAGCCTATTTTAAAAGCGCACTAATCATCTGATATATAAAAGCACATGCATTTTTAATGCTCTTATTTTTTTTTTTTTCATTAGTTTATTTCTAAATATGAAATTAAAATTAATAAAAAGACAAGATTATATTACATGATAAAAAAGATTTTAGTAACACATACGAATAGGGAATAAATAAGCGATATTACGTGTATTAGTTAATGCATTAATGTTCCCGTTTTCACTTAGGCTCTTATACTACTTTTTGCCGTTTGATAATTGTCTATAGCTGCATGTTGTATCCTCGCATTATGTTCTTCTGATATTTCTTAAAAATGTTATAAGTAAAATAGAACTTGTGCAATATAAAAATATAGTAAAAATAAGGCCGCACACTATGTTCGGATCCAAGTAAGATGACCGTTTTACTGTACGTTTTTAGAATGTACGATCCTGTCCCCGTCACCGAAAGGCTTTTATCTCGTCTGGTTTATTTTGCTTGCAAATCGTTTGGAGTGTGTATAAAGGTAAACGCCATTATTCAGTTGAAGTAGTTGCAGAGATAGTTGTATACGTTTGCCATTAATTCTGATCAATTTGCCAATGCTAAACAATATGGCCAGACATTTTGTTGTTTGATAATGGCTTTAAATTTATTTTCAAGGTTATTTAACATTTTGCTTTGTTGTCCCCCAAATACCAAATTAATAGCCAAAGATATTTTCATAAAATTGGGTAAAAGCAATTTGAATTTGATGTTAAAAAATAGCATTTTATCTATGCATTGTCGCAAGTTTACCTAAAATAGTAAGATTTCCTATAGAATGAAAAAATTACGACCATCATTGTTGTGTTTTTACTTGCTTTTTTATAAAAACTATTCCTTGACGATCTTACTTCTAATAGAATGCAACAAAATTTGGAAAAGCTCATTTTGAATTTAAACTAACTTTGCATAAAATAATTTTTACAAAAAATAAAAACACAACAAAAAAAAAAAAAAAATAATAATGACCACTTACGCAATCGATTAATGTTCTTTATTATGCTACAATCCATTCTTATGTACATATTTTATTTTATATTTTTGTTTAATTTAAATTTTTTTATCTGACATATTAATTCGAAAATTCGGTTAGGTTTAACATTTTTTTATATTTGATGATATTAATAACTGAATTTGATTTCCCTTCGGTTGCAAATACCAAATAGTTTAAAATTTAGTTTCCCACTTTATTGTAACCGAAAAATTGTTATAAATACAAATTTGTTTTTATCATATTAACATAAAATTTGTAACAATGATTGTAAATTCATTTTTAGTTTAAAATATTTCATTATGATGGAATATTTTATTGTTATCACCAATATTTAGAGTTAATACATGTTGTACTGGCTTTAGTTCAGTTGCCCCAATTGAATTATTTTAACAACTTGCATAAAAACTTTCATTGATGAAAGGAACTTATTTTGCTGTTGTATCTATTTTCATTTTATTAGAATTATGGTTAAGAGGTATTTTATAAAGAAAATCTATTTTATTTTCAAATATATTTGAATTACAATAATATATCTGGATAAATAAATAATTATTTTTAATGGTAACCTATTTCCAACAAATTCTTTTTCTGTGTGTATGTATGTTTAAGCATTTTATAATTTTTCGTGCTTTGAAACGAGAGTATTTGATAAAGACATAATTTATGCAAAATGGTTGAATATTCTGAAGAAGAAGATACCCTTTTTTGCATCTGATGAAGATTCCTGTTCGCAGAGATTACTGATTCATTTGATGAAGGTTCAGATATTGAAAATGAAATAGTAAATAGAGAGGGAAGAAAAATGCATCTCAAAAGAAAGTGCTAAAGATAACTCTGCAATTCGAAGTGTCGAAGTATTTTGACTGTTAAAGATGGAACACAAAGGTTTAGTGAACCAATGCCAAATTTACAAACCAAATCACGTTACATTTTATCAATTCAGCTAATAATATTACAGTTACAGAAAAATAACTATTCAAATCAATTATTACTCCAGATATACGTAAAATTATATTGAATGAAACAAATTGAAAAGCTAAAAAAATTTGTGAAGATTTTAACAATAATTCAGTACAAACGTTTCCTAAATCTTCTGAAACAGTATCCAAAAAATCGTTTCAGCCATTCACTGAGACTGTATTTACTACATTTCTGGATATTATTATTACATCCGGTGTACAGAGAGACAATAGAACTAATCTAGCCGATATGTGGAATGCCGATTCACTGCTGATACCGCTTGAAGATGATGCGTGCGTTCATCCGATTTGACAATGACAAAACACGTGCAGAGCGTACAAACCAGATAAAGCTGCACCAATTCGGGACATATGGACCATGATGAATAAAATTTTACAGAAATAATATAAGCCACGGTAAGACAAAATAAGAAGTTCCTGCTAAGCAATATGCAAAGAACCGGCCTATTTAAATAGTAGAAACAAATCTATATATTAATACGTGAAGGTCAATTTTTAGTTCCCTCTTTAAGCAATATGCGGGCACGGAGGAGTGGGGAGAAGCTGAGAAATATAAAATTTATGTTTAATCTGTCTTAAAAATATATTAAATTAAATAAAATATTTATAACAATTCGATTCACCCTGTTAATGCGAATGATTTAAATTATATATCAGACACTCTGTGTTGAATTGTGAACTGATAAAACTGATGATCATACCTTTAGGCTCATTTAAGCATTCATAAATTTTTTTATATATATAGATTAAAAAAACATTGCAAGACAAAAATTGAATTTCGAGTGCTGGGCTATACTAGTTAAATAAATATAATAAAATGGATTTTCTTTTCTTTTGTTTTTGTATCCATTACATACAAATTATATGAAGGTACAGTTGTACTTTTTCAGCCTTTAAAAGGTGTCAAAATAACCATGGTTTATGAAACAGGTAAGAAATCAATATATTTTTCTGAAATTTCAAAAATTTTATCGTAATTAAAAGTTTGGAGATATCACAGAACTTCAGATTTTTATTACTTATGGAAAAAAGTTATTGCAATTTAAAAACAAAAAAGGTAAAATTGCGCCTCTTCCGTTCGACTAGGGTTAAATAAAATTCATTAATTTTCATTATAAATATTTGATGAGCACATAGAAGAAATATAAATGAGATTGTTAATAAATAATATTAAAAGAGTATAACCTAAGTTCCAATCAATTTTAAGTTCAACACAGTGTGATTAGAATTAACCATTTTTTCAATTAATTAAAATTATTATATAAAATTATTTTTTGTAAATATTTTATATTATTTAATTTAATCCATATGATCTATAACTGTGCCAAATTTCACACTCTTCTGTGGGCGCATTTTGTTTATTTGCTTGGTCATGCGGAAACGGAACTACAATTAAATAACTGATACTCGTTTATTACAATTAAGATTTAAGATTTTTAGAAAAACTACAAAATTTATTTTTTTTTCAATTCTTTTATTTTAAAAGTGAAAAAGTGACTAAGATCGTTAACTCGGCAAGCAAGTCTTAGGGTTAAGCTGCTGCCTACTTTGGTGGCGGCAAGTGGTGTACAAACATACATAGACACTCATGACTCGAGAGCTGTAAACACATCGATCACAACAACAACAACAACAACAATTAAAACTATCAGATATAAGACACAGAATTTATAAAAACAACAATACCATGAACAAAATAGAAAAAATCATATTTTTTGAGAGGTTTTTAATATTTTCATTGAAATCTTGAGAGCTATTAAATCAATTTTGATGATTGATTGATTTTCAGTAAAAATTAGCAACTCTGCTGATTTATTGAGGGCGTTATCTTGATTTTTACAGACAGACAGGCGGACACCGCTATATCAACTCCACTTGTGATAAGGATCAATAATATATATTTATTTTCTAGATTCCAGATTTTTCATATTATTACGCACACTGGTTAGGAGAGTATAATTATTGTCAGTCTAAACCTATTATATGATATCCTATGTCATGTGGTTAGTGTAATCGTCTTAAATCCAACTAATTAATTTGGTACCAAAAATAAGCATATACCAAATTTGAATATGAAAATGTTCATTTCGGATATTATTATCATACTGGAACCGAAAAATCAACCGACCGTTTATTAAGGAAAAAAAAATTATATCAAAAACTTGGAAAAATTTGAAAAAAATTTGATTCTGTCATAAAACTTATGGGAAGATCGGGAAGCAGCTCTAAATGAGATGCAACTTCACAACTAATTACTGGGAGTAGAAAACAAATATTCAGAAAATTTTAACGAAATATGGTCAATTATATGCGAGGTTATTTTTATGTGGCCTCGGTCTAATAAACCTTATATACAAAATTCCATTGAAATATATTAAAATTTAAGACTTTGAATTAATACGGATACACAGACAGATAGTTATATGGACGGAAGGACATAGATCTCTAAGTTGACACTTAAGATGAAAAAAAAGTATATACTAGGATCCGAGTTTAGCAGACTATAACACATAAATAAAATGTTCGCAATCAGAGTTGTTGGAATAGATCAAATACGACTGCTAAGTTCAGCTGTGTCGATTGTTTAATACTCTCTTTGAAATCTGTACTTATTGCACTATTTATAGTAAAGGTAAAAGAAAATAATTTAGAAAGTAAACAATTTAGTAAACTAAACGGTAAATAATTAGAACAATCATTCTAAATGTTTAGCATATCTTAGAGGCCATATGTTGTCATATATCTTACTCCATTTTAAATGCCAATATGCTCGAAATAGAAAAACTATATCTTTATAGGTGTATCCAGTTAATTTTTTTTGGCGATTGAGGATGATTTTAACAGACAGACAGGCAAATGGTCGGTCAGGCAAATAGTCCGACAGAGTGGCAACCGCACATCATTATTCGAAACTTGTTCTTGTATGGATCAAGAATATGTATACTTTATTGACATAGTGGTGTGGAGGGTATAAAAATGACTTATTCTGGCAATAAAAATCCGTAGATTTTTGTTATGACATAACCAATTTATAAAATTTATTTTATATATAACACTAAACGAAAGATTTTTTAACCTTTCGGACTGAGTTCGACCATTGCTGCAACAAGTCTATCTTCTCCTAAGAAAGACAATATTTGATGAGAGTTCAAAAATGCCTTTAAACCCTCTTTAAAATCCTATGTATAAAAAACCAAAGTTAGATTTTTTAATAATACTGTATTTTTTAACTAAATTTAAGTTTTAAATTGTTTGGGCCATACTTTATGTAACAATGAACTAATTCACAAACAGGTTTACATTCCGGGCTCTAATAAATAAGTTTTGTTTGAAGTATTGAATTAAGTGAAAAAATCATCTGATTAAATATTATTAAAATTATAGCAAAAGAGAAACAACAAAAGAAAAAAACTTTAGTTTGGGATAGTAATAATATAATTTGAAATTTTATCCTTTTTTCCTTCGGTTAACTATTTGATTATGCCACCTTTTTCGGTTTTCTTTTCAATGGGAAAAAATTTTATGACTATGATTTTATTTATTCCACTTACCCTTTTCACTCTGAACAGAAACATCAACAAATTCATATTGGCATAAAATTTTGTTGTATCATGTGCTTCATTGAATATTGACAAAAAAAAATACCTTAAGGGTATAATAATATTACATAAGCTAACAATATGAACCGAAAAATATTATTTGGGTGAAGAAAAAAAGAAAATATCTTCTCAAGTAGAAAACTGTTTAGTAATGAAATAGTAGATAGTCAGCAACTGAGAAGTTTTTTTGATTGTGGTCAAACTATGCCGTTGTAGCACAATCTTGCCAACTACTAACTGGCAGCTTAACGAGCGGATTAGCTAGCTAACTGACAAACTAACTGACTACACAGTGCAAAAGCCATTCTGGGGGATGATTTCATTCTTTAGACAATAGATTCAGCTAATCAAGTAGAACTTATTTCATCGACTGATTTCTACGAAAATTGTAATTTTTCCCACTTTTTAAATCAATTTTTTTAATAACATAAACTGTCCAGGTCGCATAATTATTATTTATTAGTAGAGTAGAAGAGATGCACACGTATGAGCGTTATTTTTAATAGTAAAACAAACCTACATCAGTATTTTTTTATATATACTTTACACGGATTTATTAATAACAAATTTTTATTTAGTCCTTAGCTACAATTTTGCTGAAGAGTGAAATGAAAAACTAAACAAAGAAGGATCAAGATAAAGAAAAAATATAAAATATCATAAAGAAAAGTTTGGCCTAAGAATGTCAAACTGTTTAAAAGTGTCGCTACACTGGCCTAGCATTTTCACATTCATCCGGAATTCCTCTCCCCCCCACACATGGAACCCGAAAATGTTCCACAGTGCTATTTAAATAAATAACTAACTATTTATCTATATATATTTCTTCATGTAGGATGTTTCCTGTTCAATATATATTTACAAATTTTACCAAAAAATAACCTCAAGTTATTAAGAACTGTTGACGAAAGGTCCATAACAAGTGAATGAACTTTATTGAATAACAAGGGAAAATATTTTTTGACAAAATGCTTGGGTAATTTGTAGGCCGTTATTTTCTCTTCCTCCATTTACTCTTTCCATTGACAACCCCTGCAGATACATACTCATGCGTATATGTATAAACAAATACATATAAACCTACTTGAATTTTAAAGCTGGAAGTCATATCCACACATCTTACCTTAACTGACTCAGAATAAAAGTAAATAAAAAGCGTTGAAAGTTAAGCAAGGACATTTATTCAAGTGTAATGAAAATCCAATATTTGCCCATAACCCATTGTAGTTTTTTAATATTATTTTTTTTTCAAAAGACTTTTGGTGAAAACATCAGGCTGTGTAGTAAATTTTCATTATCTCTTAGTTTGTGCGTGTTATCCATGTTTTGACCAGTTTTGTTTGTTTTGTTGTATCCTTTCAATGTCACTGTTTAGAAAATTTATGCTTGCTTGTCTGAGTTTTAATATTTTTTTTTCTTTTGTATTTTTTGTTGTCATATGAAATTTATCATTTCTACCCAGTTGGAGACAAATGAAGAGTGATGAACACAAGAAACAGAAAAGAGTGTTACGGTCTTTTTTTTCTTTTTTATTATTCGATAAAATAGCACAGAAAGTTGATTTTTATATAAGTTTATAAGAAAAAAGAGTTAAACTATTTACATCCTACAGGCAAAAAGGTATAAAGCATAAGTGACCTTAAAATTGAAAAATAACGATTACCAAGTTTTTTAGTGTTGTAGCCTTTGAGTTTAATACAAAATAAAAGCTGTGTGGTATGAAAACTGGTTCTGCTCATAGTCCTGACTTTATGTGGGTGTGTTCATACGCATGACCAAATAGAGCAAGAACGAGTTTAGTGTAATATATGCAGATTCAAACATCTCGGCCGCCCTAAATAGAAAAATTTTATATAGAAACAGTGTAAACATTTATAAGAGCACAGTATTGTATTCGTTGGTTTGGTTTTCTATTTCGAAAAAAATATAGAACAAAGGGTCTAAAGATGCGAAAAGAAAATATTCTGTGTATAATTAATTGTAACTGTAATCAGTTGTCATTTGCAGTATTCAAAAGTGTAAAAATCAGCTGTTTATTTTTCTTTGAACAATAATTATATGTGCAGCAAATAAAGATAATGTTTAAGTACGAAGTAGTTTTTATAAGCTATTAAGGGTGACTAAACATGTTCAGATTGTATTTATATGTTCACAGAAGTTATTCAGGTTTACTATGGCTAAAATTGTGTCAAATATTGCATCAACATCAAAATCGGTACACAATCATGAAGGGTTATTTTAAACACATAGAACTTAAATATAATATGGAAACACAACGAACAATGAAAGACTATTGTAACGAAACAAAAAAACTAATGCAATAACAACAGGGACTCAAGTTTATACTTTCATGTAGAAGCAATGGAATAATACCAAAACACACCAAAAAAACAACAACTAAGGTAAAAAATCTTTTCAAGTGCAACACAATTAGGGAAAAGCTAGAAAATATCGAAAATAACTTCCACAAAAAAATTTTAAACTTGGAAATATCACAAATTAACACAAATATAAAACTAAGTAAATGCATAATATACAACTTAAATGCGAGCATAAAAAATATGCTAACAGAAGAAGACTACACAAATTTTGATCGTAAACAAATAGAAAGAACAAAGCAAATAACAAAGAGTATAAAAGGAAAACAAATTCAAAAATTACACACACTGAAAGAAAACCATTTCAAATTACACGGCCTTATTTTCAATGAAAGTTGGTTTGAAAATAAAACAACTTTAGAAATTACAATGGAAAGTAAGTAGATGTTAGACAATTTGCCTTACCAATCGACAAACACAGTTTTTCACCATTACTCATCATTGCTGATATTGAACAATGCATTCAAGCAATAGATGATAATGAAGATCAGGTTAGAGAAATTGCTAGGACAAAATTACCAAATAAAATCACATGTTTTAAAAGAAAACTTAAAAATACTCCAAAAGAGAAATTTATTCTCACCATTTTTAATAAAACAAAGAAATTCTTGAACAAACACATTGATGTTATTACCATACAAGCAGACAAGGGAAATAAAACGGTATTAATGTATAGAAAGGACTACAAAGACAAAATGGAAAAACTATTAGAAGACAAAAACACATACAGAGCAATAGGAACAGACCCAACCCCAAAACTTCAGAGGGAAAATAATAAAATAGTTTCAGAACTTTTTAGAGATGAGTGTATAGATCAATGGCAAAAAAGACAACTATTATGCTCCGCTGACATCGCCCCAAAAATTTACGGTCTCCCGAAAATTCAAAAAATAAATACACCTCTTAGACCAATTGTGTCTTCAATGAATGTCCCATGCTATCAACTCTCCAAATATATTGGTCAACTTTGAAAACACATAATTTCAGAAAAATATAACATTAAAAATTCTATGGAGCTTAAAAAACAATTACAACATAAAAATATAGCGGATAATGAAGTTCTAATATCTTTTGATGTCGTGTCTTTATTTACTAACATACCTGTGCATACGGCAATAAAAAACATAGTGGGAAAATGGGATACAATAAAGAACATAACTAAAATTTCGAGAGCTAACTTCTTAAAAATAATCAAATTTTGCCTAATGGATAACAATTATTTTGTTTACGAAAATAAAATCTACAGCCAAGTCTTCGGAATGCCGATGGGGAATCCGCTCTCACCCACCATAGCGGATATAGTATTACACAGTTGACTTGACGAAGCAATAACCGATTTAAAGAAGAAAAATATTAATTTAAGCAAGTAAGAAAATTATAGTTGGTATAGACTGACTATACGATTCCCAATACCATGCGTTTATAGACCCTATCTCTCAGTCCCAAATAACTGGATATAGAAAATAAGCATCAACCAAACTTGAGTGGGATTTTTATTAATTTTTTCGGCTGCAGATATGAAAAAGTTCATATCGGATGCTAAATCTATATGGGGACTAGGCCCAAAAATGGACCGATCCTGACCATGTTTGGTAAAGTCTCTTGTATTTTGGAAATATATATACAAACAAAATTTGAGAAGAATCAGTGCAATATTTTTGTCTTTTAATAGATTTAAGTGAAGATCGGGAAGCACCTCTATATGGGTCCTATGACTAAGACTTATCCAATAGAGATCATTTTTGGACTACTGATTAATGGATGTAATATATACATACAAACCCAATTTGACTAAGATTTGTATGATAATTTGGATCTTATAGCAATATATGTTGATTTCATAGGGGTCATTTGTATGGGGGCTAGGTCTGAACATGGACCGATTCTCACCAATTTCAACAGCGTTCATCCCATGCCCGACAAAAGATCAAATACCAAATTTCATCAAAATATTTTCATATTTGCGACCTGCAGTTTGATTACAAGCTTTACATGGACACACAGGCGGACGGACGGACGGACATCGTTAAATCGAATCAGATAGTGATTCTGATTCGATCGGTATAATTAAAGATGGGTGTAGGTAAAATATTTTTGGTTGCTACAAACAGCAGCACAAAGTCATCATACCCAAACCACATAGTGGTATAGGGTTTAAATACATAGTGAAATATGTATATGACATATTAGCTATAGTAAAACGGGACGACAAAGAAGAGATCCTTAATATTCTCAACTCATATCACCCTAAAATTATATTCACTACGGAAATTTAGACACATAATAAAATTGCTTACTTGGATACATACATATATAGACACAACAGTCGGATTAAATTTGACTGGTATTCAAAAGAAATATCTTCTGGAGGACTGATGAATTTCAACGCAACACTACTAAAATAGAGTTGCAAAAAAATAGAAAGAAAAACTGCGATATTATTTTAAGTTGTGTGTTTAATTTAATTTTATTATATGTTAAATGTTTTATGTTTTTTGTTTTATGTAAGCAACATATAATTTAATGTGAAAAATTAATCGAAAATTGTAAGTTTATATTGTATGATATATGCTATTTATACCCTATACCACTATGTGGTTTGGGTATAATGACTTTGTGCTGCTGTTTGTAACAACCAAAAATATTTGACCTAGAACCATCTTTAATTATACCGATCGAATCAGAATCACTTTCTGAGTTGATTTAACAATGTCCGTCCGTCCGTCCGTCCGTCCGTCCGTCCGTCCGTCCGTCTGTGTGTCCATGTAAAGTTTGTAATCAAACTGCAGGTCGCAAATATGAATATATTTTGATGAAATTTGGTATATAAGCTTCCATCGGCCATGGGATGAACGCTATTGAAATTGGTGAGAATCGGTCCATGTTCAGACCTAGCCCCCATACAAATTACCCATATGAAATCGACATAAATTGCCATAAGATCCAAATTGTCATATAGTTCTTACTCAAATTGGGTTTGTATGCATTCATTACATCCACTAATGAGTAGTCCAAAAATGGTCCCTTTGACCCCGTATAGAGCTGCTTCCCGATCTTCACTTAAATCAATTAAAAAACAAAAATATTGCACTGATTCTTCTCAAATTTTGTTTGTACATATTTTTGCAAAATACAAGAGACTTTACCAAACATGATCAGGATCGGTCCATTTTTGGACCTAGTCCCTTTATAGATATAGCATCCGATATGAACTTTTTCATATCTGCGGCCAAAAAAATTAATAAAAATCCCACTCAAATTTGGTTTTTGCTTCTTTTCAATGTCCAGTTAGTTGGGCCTAAGAGATAGGGTTTCTAAACGCATGGTATAGGGTATCGTATAGTCGGTCTAGACCGACTATAATTTTCTTACTTGTTTTGTATTAATTTAATGTTTTTGAAAAAATTAAATAGACAAACCCCTGAAGATATCAACAAGAAATTGACGAAACTTTGGGAGAAATATATAACAAAAAAGGTTTTTTATTTACATTAATATAACAGGCCCAATAAGCTTAACAAAAATCATGTATAATATGCAAATATTGTTAGTTAATAATTTGGATATGCAGGAAAAGGTGAAAATAAATTTTTCCTATATTTTTTCAAAAAATTTTTAGGGAAAAATTATTTTTTCACACAAAACTGTTAATGTGACTTATTGAGCGCCTTCTTGGCTACATTATTGCCAAATACAGTTTAGCGGTGTCACCAAGATTGAATTAGCTGTTGAACAAAAACTGATGACATCTTTCTTGTGGGGTCCACTAATAATCTTCCATAATCTTTAGAGGCCAATTAACAAAATTGGTCACCGACGTCGCAAAACTGAGTATAAGGTTTTACTACCGTTTGGTAGTAGAATCAAACCTATACTGTCAAGTCCGTGTATTTTTTCACTGCTGCACAGTGTTGTTTATCTGTACTAATATAATAATGTTTGTTTGTTTGTTTGTAAGAGGTAATCTCCGTAACTACTAATCGGATTTAAAAAGTGTTGGTTCCAATATTTAGAGTTGTCCTTAAGGATGGATATAGGCTTTTTTTTATATTTATAGTGGACGTGGCACCACCCATAGCACGTGAACATTTAATATCAAATAATTTGTTGAAAGAGAGCTTTGAAAATTTGTGTGATGTTATCTATTATTATGTTAGTAGGCATGCCGAAAATGGGCGAGATCGGATACATATCTCGAGTACTATGCCAGAGACAGCTTTGCAAATTTATCTGATGTCGCCAATTATTAACGTGAGTGCTCGGACAAAAAATGGACGGTGTCGGGCCAATAGGCGTTGCATCACCCTTAATAGGATATATAAAATGTGATTTATCTGGAGTACTGTAATAATGAGACCCTTGAGACTTCACGTAATGCCATAGGTTATTCATGTGATTATTCGAACATAAAATGGGCGGGATCGAAGCAGTGGGCGTGGGACCGTCGATACAAAGTAAATATATAATATCATACAATTGGTGTACTGTAAAAGGGAACGCCTTGGCACTTTGCACGAGCCCACCAGATATTAATAAGAGTAGGCGGAAAAAAATTGGCGGTATCACTGCAATGGGCACGGTACTCCCCATACAAAGTAATTATTAAATGTCATATATATGGAGTACTGTAAAACTAAGAGACTTGTAGCTTTTTGCGAGCCCAAAAGTTATTTATGTGGTTAGTGGAACAAAAAACGGACGTGATTGGAGCAGTGGGTGTAGTATCGCTCATACTCCAGTTATAACATCATATAACTCTTGTAATATAAAATGGAAAACCTCGAAACTGCACGAGTCCGATAAAAATTGAGCGCTGTTGGATTAGTGGACGTGGCACGTCCTATACACCTATACAGTCTTGAAACTTTTGACAAGTACATTAATTATCAATGTGAGAATCCCCAAATTAAAAAATCGCCAAAAATGAAAATCGCCAAAACTGAAAATCGCCAAATAGCAAAATCGTCAAAAACAGATATCTTAAAAATCGAAAATTGCTACAATCAAAAATCGCAAAAATCAAAAATCGCCAAAATCAAAACCACTAAAATAAAAAATTGCCACATGATATTCTAAATTTAAGGCCATTAGTTAAGTCTTGCAGGATTTAATTTAGAAAATCCATGTTCTTCTCGTGGGCAAAATCCAAAATCGCTAAAAACAAAAATCGCCAAAATCAAAAACCGCAAAAATAAAAATTGCCAAATGATTTTCTAAATTCAATGCCAACAGTTAAGACTAGCAGGATTTAATTTAGAAAATCCATGTTCTTCTCGTGGGCAAAATCAAAAATCGCCAAAATCAAAAACCGCAAAAATAAAAATTGCCAAATGATTTTCTAAATTCAAGGCCAACACTTAAGACTAGCAGGATTTAATTTAGAAAATCCATGCTCTTCTCGTGGGCAAAATCAAAAATAGCTAAAACAAAAATCGCCAAAATCAAAAACCGCAAAAATTAAAATTGCCAAATGATTTTCTAAATTCAAGGCCAACAGTTAAGACTTGCAGGATTTAATTTAGAAAATACATGCTCTTCTCGTGGGCAGCTATATATATCTTGCCCCAGAATGGGAAAGCCGAAAAGTTTAATAATTGTTGCACTAAATGAAAAAACGAAAAATATTGTATATCAGTAAGCATTGAAATAAAATACAAACTTCAATATAATATAAACTTCGTAAGAAAAATTGATTATGAAATAAATCTCGGTAAGTCGTAGCGAAGCGCTAGAGGGAATACTAGTTAATAGTAAAATTGTTTTGAATTTCATTAAAAATTACTATAAAAAGCATAAAATTCTGCCGAAATCTCCTCTACTACTGATTAATGGATGTAATAAACACATGCAAACCCAATTTGACTGAGATCTATATGATAATTTGGATCTTATGGTAATTTATGTCGATTTCATGTGGGTTATTTGTATGGGGCTAGGTCTCGACATGGACCGAATTTCACCAATTTCTATAGCGTTCATCCTATAGCCTATGAAAGCTTATATACCAAACTTCATCAAATATATTCATATTTGCGACCTGTAGTTTGATTACAAGGTTTACGTGGACACAAAGACGGACGGACGGACGGACGCACGGACATGGCTAGTCGATTAGTATAATAAAAGATGGGTCTAGGCCAAATATTTTTGGTAGTTACAAACAGCAGCACAAAGTCATTAAACCCAAACCACATAGTGGTATAGGGTACAGAAAGCTACTCAAAATAGAAAATGGATCTTCCAAATTAAATCTGGCAACACTTAAATATTGGCCTAAAATTTAGAATGTCATTTGGCAATTTGTAATTTTAGCGATTTTTTAATTTTAGCGATTTTTGATTTTAGTAAATTTTTATTTTGCCTATTTTTGATTTTGAAGATTCTTGTTTTTTGGCGATTTTTCACGACTTTCGGTTACGGCGATTTTTAATTTTGGCGATTTTTTAATTTAGCGATTCCACCCATATTTTCCTCGACTACTCGCATTGATAATTAGTGTATTGTCAAAGGTTTCAAGACTGTCGCTTTCGTAGTATTTCATATTTTTTTGTATAGAAGGTACCACGCCCTCTTATCCCATAACGCCCAATTTTTATGGCACTACTCACATTAATATCTGATGGACTCGCGCATGTGTCGACATTTTTCCTTTTATAGTACGCCAGTTATATGATATTATATATTTACTTTGTATGGGCGGTGCCACGCACGCTGCTCCGATCACGACCATTTTTTGTGCGACTGCTCATATTAGTAATGGATGGCCTCAGACAAATTAGCTAATTCTGTCATAGTACCCGAGATATATAATATTGAATTGTATGGGAGATGCCACGCCCACTTATCCGATCCTGCCCGTTTTCGGGATCAATACTAATATAACTTATAGGTGACACCACACAAATTTGTTATAGTACCCAATATATAAGATATTAAAAATTCTCTTCATATGGGAGGTGCCACGCCCACTAAAAATATTAATAAGCTTTATAGACTCTGTCCGTCCCTAAGGACTTTTCTAAATACTGGAACTAACGTTTTTAAAATCAGAGGTGTATTTACGGTTATTACCTCCTACAAACCAACACACATTACCTTTTTATTATATAGATACAGATATGGTTTATTAAAACTTATTAAATTGTCTATGAAATTAATTTCTGCAACTTTATTAACACTACTAAGAAACAAATTAAAACTACCACAAATTTGCGAAGAATTTGTGATTTCTTAATCGATCCTATTATTTATTTTTTTTTTTTACATAAACTTTGACTTTTCGGAAGTGGTGTGTTAAAATGCCGAAGCTCATTAACGCACTTAATTTTATAAGACCTATAAAAATGTTTTGTTTATAGGAAATAAAGGATGTTGTTCAACAGAAGCTTCTGAATTTTGATGTCTTTATTTCTTCCATAAACTTTTTGTAATAAAAGACATTAGTTCTGCTAAGAGAAATAATATACTTAATGAACTTTAACCTGGCGTACGAAAACTAAATGTAACAATTCTAATATAAACATTATTTTTAGAAAAAATCCACATAAAAGGAAACAACAACAATGTCAGTGGATTTCAGTGACATAACACTGTAGAAATATATTACCATAATGTATCCAAAAGTAGCATATAAACACACATACACATAATCTACAACAACCTGACACGCAGCCATATGTAAAAAAGCATTTTAGAAATACTAAATATGCAAAAATAAACATCGTAAGTCTTTGTCAAATGTTGATTTATATAAAATGTTTAAAAACGTGATTGGAATTAAAATAGCGAAAAAAAAACAAGGAAATTAAAATCTTTTTAAAGAAGTAAATGGAGCAGAAATACGGATAAAAATTTAATCAAACAAGAAAAGAAGAATATATAAACTAAGAGTGAAGCAAAAATTAAGGAGGATGATAATAAAACGCAAAAACGGTTTTGTAGTTTGAGAAAATCATTTATTTGTTGTAAACAAACCCAAGTTTTCGTTATTTGAGATATTGAAAATGAAAGATAACCTGAGTGGTTTCGCCGCCTTGAGATAAAAGAAACAATAATAGCAAAACAAATATATGGAATTACCAAAAAAAAAAAAAAAAAATAATAATAACAAAAATAATAACATTTTGCAGAAAGTGTAAACAGTGAGGCCAATTAATGAGGAGAAGTAGAAAAATTGGAAATTTTTTAGTGATATTATAAAATCAGTTGTTGCGTAATGACGAAAATAATGTTGCAGTAGGTTGCTGAGAGACTCAAATTAGCTTCAGAAATAAAACAAACAACGTAATAATGTACCGAAAAGACTATGAAAAGGGAATGGAAAAACTATTGGAAGACAAAACAACCTATAAAACTATTCGCGTTGACCCTACATTAAAATTACAAAGAATAAATAATAAATTAGTTATGGATTTATATAAGGCCGAATATATTTCGAAATATGAAAAATCAAAGCTAACATCAAATGCTGCTACAGCACCAAGACTGTACGGACTCCCGAAGATACACAAAATCAACATTCCACTACGACCTATATCTTCATCTGTAGAAGTTCCTTGTTATAACCTTTCAAAATACATAGGAAATATATTGAAGAGTATTATATTGGAAAAGTATAACGTAAAAAACTCTTTACAACTAAAAGCCCAAGTAGATACATTAAATTTGGACGAGGACGAGACTCTGATATCTTTAGACGTGGTATCGCTATTCACCAATATACCCATCCATTTAGCGATCAACAATATTATGGCACAGTGGAATACCATAAAAAATCATACGAAGATTCCTAGAACTCAATTTTTGAAAATTTTAAAATTCTGTTTAAACGACAACAATTACTTCATATATGGAGATACAATGTACAATCAGACATACGGAATGCCAATGGGAAATCCCTTATCGCCAACCATAGCAGACATTGTTCTTGACACATTGTTAGAACAGGCTATGGAAGACTTACGAAATAAAAATGTTTGTATAAAATTGATAGTAAAATACGTAGATGACCTATTCGCAGTGATAAAACAGAAAGACGAGGAACAAATATTAAAAACATTCAACAATTACCACAAGAAAATACAATTTACAATAGAACGAGAAGACAGCGAAAACTCAATTCCATATCTTGATATGAAATTATATAGAGATAATGGCAAAATTATCACTGACTGGTACACAAAATCAATTTCATCTGGACGTCTTATCAATTTTCTATCAACACAGCCTCTAAAACAAAAAATAAATACAGCAACCAACTTAATTACTAAAGTTAAAAAATTAAGCCATAACAAATTTATAAAATACAACATAATTAAAGTCAAAGATATCCTTACAAAGAACAACTATCCCAAAAATATTATAAATAATTTAATACATGATACGGAAAAACATAACGACAGGGTAAACTACATAGAAAAAACATCTGGTAACACCAAATACTACAGCCTCGCATTTGTACCAAAACTAACAGACGGTAAAAAACTAAAGGAGATAATAAATGATGAACATGTAATATTAGCGCACATACCAAACAAAAAAATAAGCTCTCTTTTCACACAAACAAAAACTAAAGTAGACAAAAAGGAACAAAGCAATGTTGTGTATCAAATTAATTGTGTAGGCAAGACAAACGAACCCTGTGATAAAGTATATATGGGAACAAAACGAAGCTTAGGCACAAGACTAGCGGAACATGAAAATTACATAAAGAAAAACAAATTAACAACAGCATTAGCACAACACTGTTTCGATACTGGACACTTAGCTGATCTAGAAAGCGTAAAAATATTAGATAAAGAGAGAAGAGAAAATAAAAGATATACTCTTGAAAGTCTGAGAATTCCACAAAAGCTTAATTGTGCAATAAATACAAAGGAGGATAAAGATAAAACGAATGCAAATTATAGTTTAGTATTGTGATAACTAGCATTAGGAAATTTAAACTGTGATATTTTAGTTTTCAAATTATTTTTACATTTATTTATACAATTTTGTGTTTTTTATGTCGTATTGTTTATGTCGTAAAGACTAAATGTGTTAAATGTGAAATTGACGAAAGATTATATGTAAGTTTATTTATTAATAATGTTGAGTTGTGTTATTATAGTACTAATGAGTATTCCTTTGCATATTAATATTGTTGCCAGATTAAATAAAGATCCCTGAAGAAGTTGGAAAAATCCCAACGAAACGTCGGATGGAAAAAAATAAATAATCTTTTTATTTGATTTTGAAACAGGACCTTAAAAAGCCCGTTATATTAATTTCTAAAAATTCATAGTAAAACATACTTTTAGATTATTACAAAATATATTGGTATAATGCTGAAATAAAAGCTACCATTTCTAAAAATAACTACAATATGATAGAATTAAGGCCTCTAATTTACGAAAACAATTACAGAAAAGAGTCAGAAATTTCTGCGCTGAAAAATTTCCAAATGAGAAAATAGAAATTTTTTAACTCTTCCGTTTGTGAGAAGGTTCCTGGGGCCTTTTTTGATTTTCAATCTCTCTAAACCCCTTAAAGTGTATGAGTTGAATACCCGAAACGTATATCTGTTCAAAGAAAAAACGTGTTGATTCAATTAAAGCTGGTTTTAAAAAGGTCCCTATAGACCTGATATAATCATTAGAAGAACGCGCAAATGGGTTTTGTAAAATTGTGTTTTTATACCCTATACCACTATGTGGTTTGGGTATAATGACTTTGTGCTGCTGTTTGTAACAATCAAAAATATTTGACCTACACCCATCTTTAATTATACCGATCGAATCAGAATCACTATCTGATTCGATTTAACGATGTCCGTCCGTCCGTCCGTCCGTCCGTCCGTCTGTGTGTCCATGTAAAGATTGTAATCAAACTGTAGGTCGCAAATATGAATATATTTTGACAAAATTTGGTATTTTATCTTTTATCGGCCATGGGATGAACGCTATTGAAATTGGTGAGAATCGGTCCATGTTCAGACCTAGCCCCCATAAAAATGACCCCTATGAAATCAACATATATTGCCATAAGATCACAAATTATCATACAAATCTTAGGCAAATTTGGTCTGTATGTATATATTACATCCATTGATCAGTAGTCCAAAAATGATCCCTATTGGACAACTCTTAGTCATAGGCCCCATATAGAGCTGCTTCCCGATCTTCACTTAAATCTATCAAAAAACAAAAATATAGCACTGATTCTTCTCAAATTTTGTTTATATATATTTTTGCAAAATACAAGAGACTTTACCAAACATGGTCAGGATCGGTCCATTTTTGGGCCTAGTTCCCATATAGATATAACATCCGATATGAACTTTTTCATATCTGCAGCCGAAAAAATTAATAAAAATTCCAACTCAAATTTGGTTTATGATTATTTTCTATATCTAGTTATTTAGGCCTGAGAGATGTGGTCTCTAAACGCATGGTATAGGGTATCGTATAGTCGGTCTATACCGACTATAATTTTCTTACTTGTTTTCTTTTGTTACCTGTACTTCTTTTTTCAATTCAATGCCTGCTAAGGAATTGTGGGACCCAACCCATGCTACAGCATACAAAGCCACATTATTGTGCGATCGGTTTATGCTTACAAAAAAATTCATTCAGTCCAACTGCTGCCATTGACGATGTTTGGCAAATGTGGCAAGCCAATTTGTGTGTTGCTTACATCCCGCACGATTCGCCGACCGGGGACGAGCAATTATTCCCATATAGAGGCCGCACAAGGTTTATACAATATATTCCGTCTAGATAGACAAGTACGGAATAAAGGTATGGTAGCTGTGCGATTCGAAATCATTTTATCCCTCAAAGGACTGTTTTACTATGTGAAGTTGTCTGATCACGAGCGTGAAGTAAATCAAGGACAGAATGTTGTGTATCAATTAGTGAAAAAAATATGTGAATAGAGGCCGTAAAATTTATGCTGACAAATTTTTTCCACGCTGGAAGTGGCGCGTACATTCATGATGCCGAAAACTACATTAATTTGAAACAGTACGCTCAAAGAAAACATATGTATCACTTGGGTACCTGAAAAGTCCTATGCGTCCAGTTGCAGCTCATTAATTGGCTTCTACGAAGGCGATGTATCACTGTGCTCATATATGTGCGATGTAAACACAACTGAAAATATTAAGCCCATGGTTATTCTGGATTGCGATGCTAATATATCCGGCGTGGATTTGGCAGATATTATTGCAAATGATGAAAATGATTACTTGCAATATTCTAGAATATGGCAGATATTTTTGCATAAGCTGCATTTATCAGAAGAAAGGAATTAAAACAAGTAAGAAAATTATAGCTAGTATAGACCGACTTTACGGTACCCTATACCATGGCTTAGAGACCATATCTCTTCGGTCTAACTAATTGGATATAGAAAATAAGCATAAACCAAATTTGAGTGGCACTTTTATTAATTTTTTCGCTGCAGATATGCAAAAGTTCTAATCGTATACTATATTACATGGGGACTAGGTCGAAAAATGGACCGATCCTGACCATATTTGGTGAAGTCACTTATACTTTGAAAAAAATATCTGCAAACCAAATTTGAGAAAAATCTGTGCAATATTTTTGTTTTTTGATAGATTTAAGTAAAGATCGGGAAGCAGCTCTATATGGGGCCTATGACTAAGAATTTTCCTAAAGGGATTATTTTTGAACTACTGATTAATGGATGTAATAAACACATACAAACCCAATTTGACTGAGATCTATATGATAATTTGAAACTTATGGCAATTTCTGTCGATTTCATAGGGGACATTTGTATGGGGACTTGGTCTTAACATGGACACCTTCACAAATTCATTATACCCAAACCACATAGTGGTATAGGGTATAAAAATAATAAGGGACTTTTTATACCCTATACCACCATGTGGTTTGGGTTAGGTCAAAAATATTTGACCTAGACCCATCTTTTATTATACCGATCGACTCCGAATCACTTTCTGAGTCGATTTAGCGATGTCCGTCCGTCCGTCTGTCTGTGTGTTTATGTAAACATTGTAATCAAACTACAGGTCGCAAATATGAATATGTTTTGATGAAATTTGGTATATAAGCTTCCACCAGCCACAGGATGGATACTATTCAAATTGGTGAATTTTGCTCCATGTTCGGACCTAGTCCCCATACAAATGACCCCTATGACATCCGACAGAAATTGCCATAAGATCCATATTATCATATAGATCTCAGTCAAATTGGATTTGTATGTGTTTGTAATATCCATTAATCAGTAGTCCAAAAATAATCCCTATAGGACAGTTTTTAGTTATAGGCCCCACATAGAGCTGCTTCCCGATCTTCACTTAAATCTATCAAAAATCAAAAAAATTTCGCAGATTTTTCTCAAATTTGGCTTTAACAAATATGGTCAGGATCGGTCCATGTTTCGACCAAGTGCCCATATAAATATAGCATCCGATATGAACTTTTTCATATCTGCAGCCAAAAAAAATTAATAACAATGCCACTCAAATTTGGTTTATTCTTATCTTCTATACCGAAGAAGTAGGGTGTCCAAACCGTGGTATAGGTTATCGTATACTACTATAATTTCTTACTTGTTTTGCAATTGTTTCGAAGCGCTACTGAAGCATTCAATGTAAATGTAAAACAAAATAATTTTGAAACACACAAAAGCGGAAAAACCAAATATTTTTTACGTCAAGGTAGTACCAATATCGACAGCAGGAGTTGCACCTTCTTTTGCGCTTAGAAAAATGCGCCGTCATGCCAGTTATGTCGTATGGAGTACGTACTCCACACTGTGGGCCATATTTTGAGAAGGCGGCTAAAATCATTTTTTATGGTAACCGATTTTAAAGTTATATTATTCATTTCAAAATAAATAGTAGCGGACCTCACAAGCCAAAAATTTGCGACTCTATTTCAAGTATATCACTGTGAACAAGGTCTTCGAAAATTGCCTTTCTCAGTATTTTGCTAATATTAAAAATTCTTTGTAAATTTTAATTTTTAAATGATTGTAACTTTTTTCTTTTAAAAGATTTTAAAGTAAAATAAATTTTGTATAATTTTGTAACTTCTAAACTAATGTAAGAAATATAGACAGTGAGTCATTTAGAAATTTTAAAAAAAATTTAAAAAAGGTAAAAATTTCCTGAAAATCTCCTACTTAATAGAGCATAAGTCCTGCCCATCAAAAGCAATAAAAAAACTTGCACTCTTTTGTAGTCTGAACCCTCCCCTAAACTCCTATACCCCATTGTGTACATGGCAGTTTTCGCCCGTGTGCACCAGAACAATTTTTCTGGCCCAGGGTCAGATATTTTGTGAAAAATTTATGAATACAAAAGTTTTTCACCATGTGGTTAGTGTATAATGAGTTTGCCCTGAGGTTTGTAACTCCCAAAAATATTGGACCTATACCCATCTTTTATTATACGTATCGACTCAAAATCACTTTTTAGATCGATTTTACGATGTCCGGCCGCACGTCTGTGTGTTGGTCGTATCGGTGTATTTTTTGCGTGAGTTTATTTGTTTTTTATACTAACAGAAAAAGGAAACGGTAGAGTTGATACGAGTTGTTATGTATTTATAGAAAGGGGTTGAGCGCATAATGCGCTTAATTATACCCTATACCATTATGTGGTTTGGGTATAATGACTTTGTGCTGCTGTTTGTAACAACCAAAAATATTTGACCTATACCCATCTTTAATTATACCGATCGAATCATAATCACTATCTGATTCGATTTAACGATGTCCGTCCGTCCGTCCGTCTGTGTGTCCATGTAAAGCTTTTAATCAAACTGCAGGTCGCAAATATGAATATATTTGGATGAAATTTGGTACGTAAGATTTCATCTGCCACCGGATGAACGCTGTTGAAACTGGTGAGAATCGGTACATGTTCAGACCTAGCCCCCATACAAATGACCCCTATGAAATCAACATATATTGCCATAGGATCCAAATTATCATACAAATCTTAGTCAAATTGCGTTTGTATGTATATATTACATCTACTAATCCGTAGTCCAAAAATGATCCCTATTGGATAACTCTTAGTCATAGGCCCCATAAAGAGCTGCTTCCCGATCTTCACTTAAATCTATCAAAAACAAAAATATTGCTCTGATTCTTCTCAAATTTTGTTTGTATATATTTTTGCAAAATACAAGAGACCTTACCAAACATGATCAGGATCGGTCCATTTTTGGGCCTTGTCCCCATATAGATATAGCATCCGATATGAAATTTTTCATATCTGCAGCCAAAAAAATTAAGAAAAATCCCACTCAAATTTGGTTTATGCTTATTTTCTATATCCAGTTAGTTGGGTCTGAGAGATAGGGTCTCTAAACGCATGGTATAGGGTATCATATAGTCGGTCTACACCGACTATAATTTTCTTGCTTGTCACTATTGCTTATGTCAGAATAGAACACATGAAATAAATTCGCGAAATATCGATTAGTTTCTTAGTACTAAAAATACAAACAAAAGCCCTTCTTATGATTTAATATTGACTAAAAATAACTGTGCGAAACAGTTAGGTACTGTTTAATATAGGAATGTATTAGCAACTTATCTGAGTTTATAGTTTCTGAACGTTCATTCTGAAACTCGTTCCGCACAAAATAGAAAAAATTTGCAGCATTGCTTGCCATAATCTGCTATTCTGTAATATAAATACATCATAATATTTTGACTTCTTACTGTAGCTCTAACGTAAATTGTATCTTAAAGATTTTAGCTTAACAGGTAAAAGGTTTTGATATTTGTTTTTTCGTTGTGTAGTATTAAACTCCCTTGAATGTGTGTTTTTTTTTTTTTTTTTGTTAAGACTAACCAATGATTAATGCTCTGTACCTTTTCATCCCTTGATGCCTTTTGTATTGCATACATGTTGTGTTATGTTTATTAAAGTCAGGAAATTTTGCTGATTAAGTTTCAGTTTAAGTCTATGACACCCTATATAAGATAAAATAAAGTATTTCTTTATTAACTAAACGTATACATTTCGCTATCAAAATCAAGCAATTAAAAGTAAATAAATAAAAATTAACAAATATTGCCGTGCCGAATGCATACACCTGTGTAGAAATATTTTGAGTCAAAAAAATGTCTGTAACTACATTTTGTTTGGTAAAAGAATTATATCCATGAGAACAATATATGCAATTAAATTGTTCGCATAAAGTTATCGTGAAATATATTTTTATTAAAAATATCAGAATATGGCTGCATTATTTATACGAATCTCGGAAATTGAAGCAAAAAATTGTATTTATAATAATTTTATATTAGAATCTTATTTCAGTATCGACAGAAATCATATGCTGTAGGGTACATGAAAAACATTAACTTTCGGAGGTATCACAGGAAGTAGGTAGCATTTTTATATAAAACAAACAAATTTAACGTAAAAATTTAACAAACTATGGATTAACATGACTTTAGCATCTAAATTATTATAAATGATATAAGAATGAAAAAAACCAATTGCTTTTTTTTTCCAAAAAACGTATCTGAATAATTTGAAAATTCCAACTATTATGATTTAATTATGAATTTATTAATAAGCCTTACGATAAGCAAGGACAGCGAGAGTGTTAAAATTCCTTCACCAATTTTTAACTACTCTTAAGGGAAACTTTTCATTTTCTTCTTGGTTGCTGTTATTGTGTGTTGCCACATAAATTACTATAATTTTGTGGCCGTTTATACTATTAGCATTTTCTTTGCCCTTTTTTTTTGGTTGAAATAAAAAATAATAAAAGGGAATTTATACATTTTACCAATCTGTTGTTAATATGCATAAAATTTGCATTTCATTTGTATTATGGTTTTGCGTGTATAAAAGACCACCACCAAAATAAACACTAGCAATTTTAAGCAATTTTAACATTGGTAAATAATTTCACTAACTATTTCCACAATGGGACAGAATTATGAAAAATTGTTATAAAAAGTAGAAATTTAATAGCAATGGTCTAGATCATCCCTTAAATGGGTCAAAAATTTTATGAACGAATTCCTGACTTATCTAGGCCATATAAAACTACAAGTCATACCCCTTTTCTTTTAAGATCAATAAAAATATCTACTATTCTTATAAAGTATCCACTCCACAGAACTCAGTATGCTTATGCAAAGGCCAAATCTACTGAGTGATAAGAAAATGGTTTATATACTTCTCTTGATATTGAGGAACCCTTTGAATGTTGGCGGTAGCTTCGATAAGAGTAGGTGTATGAATAATACGGTCAAACTAGGTAAATTATCGACAACATGGGTAATATGTCTCCTACATTCAATGAGATGTGAGAGAAGTACTTTGTATACTTTTTTGTGCTTATTTTTAAGAGCAAGGCAAACGGATATGCGGACAGTTTTATCAGCGTAACTGAAAATAATTAAATATAACTGATAAAACGATCCTACCACGATAGAAAACTGACACTCTTAACAGGCTCTATCCATCAACCCTAGTAAGAGTAGGTTAAATTTCTGCGGATTGTTTAGTGGAAAATTCCCTAAAGCGCCCTTTTTAAAAATTAAAAACACATTAATTTAAAATGCACGAAATATATTGAAAACTAATTTCTTTTCTAAACAATTTCATTATTTCTTTTACTATTGGGAATTGTGCATCAATAAAATAATTAAAAACATTGTTGGTGCTTAAGTAATATAATGTGTAGTGACTAGCGGAGAAATATCAACCGTTTTGGTCCACGACGCTTTATTTTGGAGATACAAACAATCTTATTTTCCTTGCCAAATATGGCGCCTAGTTTGCGAAATATAAACTATCGTTATTTGATATAACAGCACGGAAAATAGCAACTGCGCAAATCGGTGTGTTTCTATGAAGTAGCAAAATACACTGGTCTACAAATTAAAAAAAAAAAATGATTGCAGAAACGAAGCATGTGTTTTAACCAAGGTTCAGAAAATACATACATGAAACATACAATGTTCTGTTCAAAAGCAGCCAACACATATCTTTATTTTCGTATCAATTATGTGCGTTTCTAAATTTTCTACGGTGCCCAACACAATCATGACTGTGCTCGTTTTAATATTTCGTTATTTACACGAACATTTTTCTATCACGTATTTTTTGTTTCGAACACACATAAACCACACAGGTTCGAGTGTTGCTTTATTTGAAGTTCGTGTTCTGGTACGTGTACAGAGAAAAAACAGAGCACGTTTAATAAACAGGTTCGAGTTCAGTTATATTTTAAGTCGTGTTCTGGCTAGTGTACTAAGAAAAAATAGAACATGTACAATAAACAGGTTCGAGTTCAGTTATATTTTAAAATCGTGTTCTGGCTCGTGTACTGCGAAAAATTGAAACATCAATTCGCGATCTGATACACCCCGATAAAAACGACGACAATTGCTTCAACCAAATTTATTAAAATTTTATTGACCTTTTTTTATGACTTACGTTGCAAATTGTTTACAATTGTCAAATATTTTAAAATTTTATTGGCCATTTTTTTGTGATTTACGTTGAAATTATTTACAATTGTTTTTATTGACTGGTTTTTATTTTAATAAAAGATGGTAATAAAATACTTAAGACACAAAAACTGCACACTGCACTTAAATCTTCTTGCAGGTTTCAATCAGACATGTAAATTTTTTCATTTCGCTATTAAAAGTTGCGTGTTTTTTATAGCAAAACTTATTTCTGTTATTGCTTTCCAATTTTTTTAATTTTTACAAAATATTTAAAATCTACACAATAACACAGTACACTTATAGATCACGATTTAATGAAAACCGAACCACTTTTAATGAATAAATGACGCACGCACTCGCTATTTATTGCAAAATCAATTGCGTGAAATTGTAACACTTGCAAGCAATTGTAACGTAAGTCATAAAAAAGGAATGAAAATATTTTTTGGGTTTTTTTATTGACACTCATTGTGTCTTTACGCAAAAAATCCCAAAAAATAATTGAGAAAAGGATTGTTCATTGACACTAATTGGTTCGCAAATTAAGGGTGGGTGATTGTGTTTTTTATGATGCAAAATTTGTTTGTGTCTAAAGTTATTTGTTACCAAAAAAAAAAAAAAAATGTTGCAAAAGATCCTAACAACCAACAAGTGTGTCTTTTATGCCGTCTATGATACTAATTGGTTGCGAAAAAAGGGATGGGTAATGCAAAAAAAAACTAACAACCAACAAGTGTAACTTTTATGATGCTAAATAGTTTTTGTGTCTTAAGTATTTTATTACCATATTTTATTAAAATAAAAACCAGTCAATAAAAACAAATAATTTCAACGTAAATCACAAAAAAATGGCTAATAAAATTTCAAAATATTTGACAGTTGTAAACAATTTGCAACGTAAGTCATACAAAGGGTCAATAAAATTTTAATAAATTTGGTTGAAACAATTGTCGTCGTTTTTATCGGGGTGTATCAGATCGCGAATTGATGTTTCAATTTTTCGAACCTCGAACCTGTTTATTGTACATGTTCTATTTTTTCTTGGTACACGAGCCAGAACACGACTTAAAATATAACTGAACTCGAACCAGTTTATTGTACATGTTCTGTTTTTTCTTAGTACACGAGCCAGAACACGACTTAAAATATATCTGAACTCGAACCTGTTTATTGTACATGTTCTGCTTTTTTTTTTTCAGTACACGTACCAGAACACGAACTTCAAATAAAGCAACACTCAAATCTGTGTGGTTTATGTGTGATCGAAACAAAAAATACGTGATAGAAAAATGTTCGTGTAGATAACGACATATTAAAACGAAACACAGTCATGATGTGTTCGGCACCGTACAAAATTTAGAAACACACATAATTGATATGAAAATAAAAATATGTGTGTGTTGGGCTGAGTTACGCTTATTTACATATATGTACGAGTGTTTTATTCAGTGTGTGTTTTTTCTGAACTCTGGTTTTAACTAACCACGGTGCACTGAATTCGGATCTTGCATAAAAAATGGGCTATCGCGTCCACATCATTTTTTATCGCATGCTGGAAATACTGTAAAACAGTCAATACTGATACTACTATTTTACAGTTATTAATTCGACATAAATCCACATTGATTCTAAATCTGCATAATAGTTGCATTTAGGCAAGTCAGAGAGATCGTGTGTTACTGATTGGAGCTATTTTTGCTTTGTGTGTGGTGAATATTTGGATGGAAAAAAGGATATGTAAAATCAGAATCATTAAAATAAGCATGTTTATATTATTTTGGTTTTGATGTTAGAAACTTGGACAAACCGTGGACATCGACAATATTTTCCAGTAGTTGCAGAAATGTTTTATATAAGTGGTCAAATGCCAAGAGGATCTATTTCGAGTTTTAAATTCCAGTACTTTGGAGAGAGTCAAGTAACTACCAAACCGATTTTTGTTTCTGTTTAACAAAAGTTGCTGGATTCAATATGAAAAATCGAAAAAATATTACTTACGCGAATGTCCCATCCGTTTCCAAACCAGTTCAGGGTCCACCAAATGATTCATTACCAGTCATTCCCAGTGCTACGAGCAGTGAGTCCGAAATATCTTTCACCAGAAGTGGTAGTTTGTATGAGGCTGATGATGCACGCCATTTGGTGACTCAATCTGAGCTGAATGATCTAATGCGGGATTTCCTTTTAAATACGCAAGACGCAGAATTACTTACTTCACGCAAGCAGCAGTTGGATGAAAAGTAACAATCTATTGATATAGAAGTTGGGAATTGGCTGCATATTTTGAAAAGAAACACTTTATTCTATACTGTACTGATGTTGATGGTTTCTTTAAAAAAATGGGCCAGCCATATGACAAAACTTAATGGAGATTATTTATTGGTGGCTCTAAGTACAGCATAAAGGCTTTTCTTTTGCATAATGGGAATGAGAAACCATCCATACGAGTTGCTCGTGCCGTTAATACAAAGGAAAATTACGAATCAATGACTGAAATTTTGACATTAATCAAATACCACGATCATAAGAAGCGACGTTAAGGTATATCTGGTATAGACCATCGCAAATTACTGTAAATTAATCTATTTCAGTTCATTGGTTTGTGGACCGGTATGCAACGAGGTTTCACAAAATATTTTTGTTTCCTTTGTCTGTGGGATAGTCGTGCTACATGTCTTCATTACCTCAGAACAGAGTGGCTAAAAAGAACTGAGTATTCACCAGAAAAACAAAACAATTAAAATAAACCATTAATTGATTCAAATGACGTTCTTCTTCTGCCGCTAAACATAAAATTGGGACTTTTTAGAACTTTATCAAGGCTCTGGACAAAGATGGTGCATCATTTAAATATCTGTTAGCGGTTTTCCTAAAATTTCTTACGCTAAAATCAAAGAAGGCACATTTGTTGGAGCTCAGATCAGGAAGATATTCACAATGTTTATTGGAGAAAAATATTGCATCCTGGAAATCTATCAAGGGAGTATGGAGTGAAGGTGTGTCGTGTAGGGGATAGAATGTAAAACCTCTTTACTAAATAGCGGTTAGGTTAGGAATTAAAAATAATCGTTTCTAGATTTGACAACAATGAAAAAAATTTCGAATAGAGTGTTTCTCTGAGGGAACAAAATTTTGATCAGTTTGTTTTATATCGCTTAGTTTTCGAGATATAAGCAATATAAGTTCCCCGCCAAAATTTTGTGATCTTTGATCTGGAAACTCCAAAGTTCTGATCCATGGGGGTGGGATCACAAATTGAACAATCTTTCTGGATATTAGAGCATCAGAAATATCATTAATATCAGAAATATCGTTCAAATGGATCACGAACATTAGGACATCGGAACATTACGAACAGAATTAAATTTAAATATACGGTACGATTAATCTATATAATTTCTCTAACAAAAATATCACAGGCCAAAGAAGACTATGAGATTTTAAATATTAGTCAAGAAACATTATTTAGTTTTCTGAATTAGGGCGCAAGTTGGAAACAGGTAATAGTAATCATTAAAAAATTTACACAGGAAACGTATAGGAGTAAAAATAAAAATACTTACAAAATCCTTGATAATTTATTTCGATTTTTGTTAAATCTCGGTGAACACGCTCCCCTTATTCATCGCTCACAGCACCTAGCTTTTGTGGAAAAAAATCTAAATGCGAATGAAGAAAATGAGTGACATTCGTGTACCTAATTTGTGATAATTTTTCAATAATTCAGCAACAATTTTTCTGTAGTTTTCACTCTTATTGTTTCCAAGAAAACTGTCCACAATAGTCTTGAAAGATTTCAGGGTTGCATATTATTTCTCCAATAAACATTGTGAACAATTTTCGTCATTCAATAGCTTAAATATTTAAGTGCTGCACCATCTTTGTCCAGAGCCTTGACAAAGTTCTTAAAAATGCCAAATTTTCTGTGTAGCGGCGGAAGGAGTACGTCATTTTGGATCAATTAATGGTTTGTTTGATAAATACTCAGCCCTTTTTGGCCACTCTGTTCCGACGTAATGATGACATGTACCGCGGCTATCCTATATATATAGAAATTTATATCCCACATTTTAAGGTCACCACAGATCTTCCATTTATGATCGTAGTATTTGAGTAATGTCAAAATATCAGTCATTGATTCATAATTTTCGTTTGTATTAATGTCATGAGTAACTGGCATTATTCCCATTATGAAAAAGAAAAGCCTTTAAAATGTACTTAGAGCCATCAATAAATAATCTCCATTCAGTTTTGTCATATGGGTGGTTAATTTTTTTAAATAAACCATCAAAATACGCAGCCAATTCCAAGCTTCTATCTCTATAGATTGTTACCTTTGTCAAAACTGCAAGATGTTTCTATTGCTGCATGCGTGAAGCTATTAATTCATTAAATGTAAATCCTGAATTAGAGCATTCAGCTCACCTTGAGCACTAAATGACGTTCATCATCAGCCTCATACAAACTACCACTGCTGGAGAAAAATATTTCGGACTCACTGCTCGTAGCACTGGCAACGACTGGTAATGAATCATTTGGTGGACCTTGAACTAGTTTGGAAACCGATGCGACATTCGCATAAGTAACATTTTTTCATATTGAATTCAGCAACTTTTGTTAAACAGAAATAACAATCGGTTTGGTGGTTACTTCACTCTCTCCAAAGTACTAGAATTGAAAAATCAAAATAGATCTTGCCATTTGACCACTTATATAAAACAGTTCTACAACTATTGTGAAACATTGTCGGTGTCCACGGTTTGTCCAAGTTTCTGACAGCAAAACTGCAATAATGTAGATATGCATATTTTAATAATTCTGATATATAACCTTTCTTTCAACCAAATATTCACCACACACAAAGCAAAAATGGCTTGAATCAGTAACACATGATCTCCCAGACATGCTTAAATGCTACTATTACGAAGATTTAGAATGAATGAGGACTTCTGTCAAATTAATAATTGTGAAATTTTAGTGTCAGTATTGATTGTTTTACAGTACTGCCAGCATGCGATAAAAAATGATCAAGACGTGATAGCCCAACTTATATGCCAGATTCGAATTCAGCTCATCCAAGTTAGTTAAACAACATGCTTCGTTTTTGTAGTGATTTTTATACCTTATACCATTATGTTATTTGGGTATAATGACTTTGTGCTGCTGTTTGTAACTACCAAAAATATTTGACCTAGACCCATCTTTAATTATACCAATCGAATCAGAATCACTATCTGATTCGATTTAACGATGTCCGTCCGTCCGTCCGTCCGTCCGTCCGTCTGTGTGTCCATGTTAAGCTTGTAATCAAACTGCAGGTCGCAAATATGAATATGTTTTTTTAAAATTTGGCATATAAGCTTTTGTCAAGCATAGGATGAACGTTGTTGAAATTGGTGGGAATCGGTCCATGTTCAGACCTAGCTCCCATACCAATGGCCCCTATGAAATCAACATAAATTGCCGTAAGAACCAATTTATCATATAAATCTCAGTCAAATTGGGTTTGTATGTGTTTGTTACATCCATTAATCAGTAGTCCAAAAATGATCCCTATGGGACAACTCTTAGTCATAGGCCCCATATAGAGCAGCTTCCCGATCTTCACTTAAATCTATCAAAAAAACAAAAATATTGCACGGATTCTTTTCAAATTTTGTTTGTATATATTTCTGCAAAATATCCAGGATCGGTCCATTTTTGGGCCTAGTATAGATATAGCATCCGATATGAACTTTTTCATATCTGTAGCCAAAAAAATTAATAAAAATCCCACTCAAATTTGGTTTATGCTTATTTTCTATATCCAGTTAGTTGGGCCTGAGAGATAGGGTCTCTAACGCATGGTATATGGTATAGTATAGTCGGTCTAGACCAACTATAATTTTCCTACCTGTTTTTTTTTTAATTAGTAGACCAGTTAGTTTTATCAACAAAATTTGGACTGCTTTGTTGTTAAAGTCTGTGCTCTCAGGTAATTGTTTGGAGAACGAAATTCCTGCATGTATTTGCCAAATACCAGTCTTTATGAATCAATGTACTAAAAGTATACCGAAATAAAATTCAATCAATTAAGGGCAAAGCGTCACTTTTGGCATTGTTATGCAAATTGGTCACATCCAAACATTCACTGGAATATTATTATATCCTTCAACAGCTGGGCACTTGCAACAAGGTAACTTAATTTGGTATTCCTAAGTATCGGGTTTTGTAGGCAAGTTAAATTGCATATGAACTAGATCGATTGGTGTCCCCTAATCCCAGGGGAGTTATGGAGTTACTTATTCTAACATAACGATTCTTATGAGATACACTGAATATTCAGACAGACTGGGACTGTGGAATATATAAAGGGGATGGGGTAGTCAAAATTATTTATAACACCTTTTTCATACAGAGGAATTTTAAATTATAATAAAAGTGAGATATGATTACTAACATATGTTCTTACGAGCAATTATAAACTGAGTTGATATTTATGTAAAATTAATCTAACAGCCTCAGCTCTACGTCCATTGTATATGGAAGATGGAAAGACAGCGACGTATATTTTATGTGAGTGCGTTGCAGTACTCTATAGAACCAGGCCTGAGAAAATAACACTTTCTTCTCCATCTGCTGTGCTTAGTTCATATGGAGTGTATATGCTATCCGGAATAGTTTCAGATTAAAAGAACATAAGGTTCATATAGTTTGGAATAACGGCTACCGGGAAAGATCAAAATCATTTATTGAAAATTATAAAAAATGTCATGAAAAATATTTACTTTGAAAAATATTTACTTTCGATGTAAAGTAATTCGCCCACTCTTACAGTTTGTAGTGTGACAACGTATATTATTAATTTAAAGATACATTCAAATTTGGTATTATATGGAAATTAGTGAGCTCTCTCAGCTCAACTACGTACAATGATTTTTTAAAAAGATTACACTAATTGGCCCAAACCGAATAGATTATTCACCCATAGTATATTTTTTTTATTTTGCTCTTATATCAGTAAAATTTGTTTGTATCTATAAAATTCATTTTAATACATACACAAATGTTTATTATTTGCTATTTATTTAAATAAAATATTTTCAGCTATGGTTTCTTATCACTTTGCCAGAATTACAAAAAAAAACATACCCAAAATATTTACATTTCCAACACATTAAATTGTTAAGAGCCGCGCAATTTAACCGACAACAAAGAGATGTAAGAAAAAAGGAGAAAAATTTCATTTTTACATATTCTTTGTTAATAAAATGTAGCAAATTTGTAAGCTTGCCAATAATATCAAATTTAGCTTTGCATTTACAAAAAAAAAAAAAAAAAAGAAAAGAAAAAGAACTACCACAAGGGAATATAAGATAAAAAAATCGATAAGAGCTCTTTAACTAAGCTGACCTTTGGTTGTGGAATTAATTTTAGAAAAGCAACAATTCCACATTCTTATCATTAAACAGTTGTCATATAATTTAGACATTTTAATAAGGTATTACGTTTAACATTTATTACCTAGACTAAACTTAAATTTTTGTTTGCTTTGTTTTTCTAAAAAGGCTCTTAAAGCTTTTCAAATTAATGCGTCGTGAATGTAATATATTTATAGGATTTTTCATGCTGTTGTATTTCGTAAATGGGATTTGCACAATATAATGATTTCTTTTGATAAGGGTCTGTAATAGTATTAAATAAATACCTACAACCATGCAGTAATGTAATAATTTTGCCAAAACTTCTTATAAAGCCAACTGCTGTATCAACTATTCCAACCGATATCACAGAATTTGTCGTATGTATTAATTTAAGCTTTTAACAGTATTACTATATTTGTTATACTAAGAGCAGTCAAGATTTTTAGATAACCCAAAAAATTTTCAGACAAGTTTGTTCCCTTGTTAAAATTCTGATATTAAAGATCTATCGTAGCTTCTTTCGCACTTAAAATTTAAATCCAGTCAAGCACAAACCAACACTATATTGATGATAATAAATGGTTAGGTGGAAATAGAATATGATAATGATTTCAAAATTTTCAGGTTCTAATAATTTCTAGTACATATGAAAATTAGTGTTTATTATTCTTATAACTTATGCACCACTGTGTAGAAGGTGTATATATATATATATATTTTTTTTTTTTAATTATTGACCAATACTCAGGGGATGCACCCTACAAATACATTGCATTATGTTGCTCTCAGGAAAATAGGTTATGAGAAGGAGGAAAGAGGGTGCAGTATTTGTGGATATTTGACTTAAATTTTATTAGATTGTAACTGTCAAGAAAGACCTGTGTGGGGAGTTTATTCCATATACGTCTAGTTCGACTTATAAACGAATTTTTGGACAATACACTACGAAGGCATGAGATCTACAAGGGAAGCGGGTAAAGCGAACTGAAACTAGGGCACTTGCAATAAGTTCTCTAATCTCAGAGGAACATTCATCATGGTAGTATCTATAGAACAGTGCTACATAACCCACATTCCGACGATGTTCCAACAAGTCGATAGAGTTAAATACCCTACTGTCATTAATGAGCTTCAACGCCCTCCTTTGTACATGGTCCAGTAGCTCCAAAATAGACTTTAGAGCTATTTTAAAGCTGTTGTATTCTACTTAAATATTTTTATAAAATTTATCAGATTTTGATGATCTAAGGATAATTGTTTTGTAGAAAAACTGTCAGATTAGAAATATTTAAATATGTTTCCTACCAAATGCGCTTAAAGAGTCTTCTTTAATGTTGATAAGATTCTGACTGCTTTCCTACTGGTTAACAATATGTTTCCCGCAGACTTGACAAGAATTTCACTATGCCTGGCAACGCTTGCTTTTACAGAGCATATACGTATATTCTCTAACTCTCATGTTGTTGTTAGTAACACATTCAATTATTTGACGGTGAACTCGTGAATCGGCCAAAAAAATATATTTATTCAGAAATGCTATTATTATTGTAAACTGTTTTAAAATACAAAAGATTATCTTTATAAACGCAAAGTAAATTTCTTTTGCCATTTTCCTTCAATTTTCTTTCAAGTGATAAAGAATTTAAAAATTAAATAAGACAACAAAAAATAATATGTGGTCAGTAGGGTGACCACAAAAAAACCGATGTCGGAATTTTGTCCGTCTGGACCCGACAAAACGTTTCCCCTGTCGAGATATTGAGATAGCCGAAATTTGAGTTCGATTAAACGACGTTAACCCGTGCTGATCGTCGTTTGAAAAAATCCAAATTTTTGGCCAAAAAGCTGATATATGAAGCCATAACTCCAGAACGGTAAATAATAAAAAAATGCTTAATATCGCAAAAGAAAGCTAATATTGTTCTTAAAATTTATATTCAATATGTAATTATTGTTATTTTAAGTCAAACTGAGTTACAGTAGACCTGGTACCACTAGGAGCATACTTCGTATATTTTGGTATTAATGTAAAATTTTTGTTTTTTGTTTTATTTTCGAGTTTAAAGCAGAAATATAATAAAAGAAAATAAGTAATACTGATAAGTCTAATAACAGAAAATATACAGACATGAGTTGACAATTTTACATAGTTATCTAGTCAATACTAGAGCTTTTGTTAAAGTGGTTTTTGAAACGTCAGGATATGATACTCGGAATTGGTTACAACTTGCAGGACATAAAGCTTTTGCTATTCATCTTTTGTCAGAAGGATGTTAAAGTCGGTTATTAATTTAACACCATGCTCAGCGATATCGTCAACTTCTTTTAATATTTTGATAATTTTCAATCCTTCTTGCAAGTCATTATTTTGAGGCCATGTGTTTGGATGTTGTCTTAGGAAATCAGTTTTTATATAGATATTATTATATTCCATCAACTACCTCTTTCAATTTTTCTTTCCTAACTTTTGGATTTACTGAGCAATTTATTAGCCATTAACATCTGAAATTGACGACGAGTTCTAAAACTCACAACAATGCCGTCTTGTGATCCAACATATACGAGAACCAACTCCAGTAGCTCCTTGTAGTCATCTCTGTGGTGGCTCTCAGTTAATTTTTTCTCTAATTCAGAAGTAACGTTTGCAATTACTTCTGGAGTTAGCTGCTTTTTTATTAGATTGTCACTGATACCTGTGTCGTATTTTCCTTTTTTTTTATCTTGGGCCATGCAGTGAGCAATTTCTTGAAAATATCTGGATGAGGTCCAGTGGTTGATCCTCAACAGAATTTCCAAGATATGGTGACGGCAAGCTAGGTATACAAATTCTCTTCCTAATATTTGCTCTAACATCACACATGATCCTTTGAGTCTTCCCGTGTTGGATGCTGTAGTGTCGAAGCCCATCGCCTTGATGGTGTTGGGAAGACCCCATTCATATAGGCATACATATACGGCTACAGCTTGCTCCTCTCCAGAGCTGTTTGCTGTTACAGGAACTCCTAGCAGCTGTTCCTTTTCGGCATATGAAATAGCAATATCTATTCGCTCACATTGTTAATTTTTTAAAACACCCGGTAAAAGTTTACCGTCCCAGTGGACAACCACGGGCTCTTTTTAAGGAATTTTTACTTTATTTAACATTTAGTATATGGTTCTCTGAACATTTTTTTTTCTATAACGAAATAAAGTTTTCGAGACTTTGTCCTGAAGAGGGTCAAGGTTTAGTGCTTCTAGAGTAGCTATTAAAATTCTGTCGGATACCTTACATCGATCTAACAAAATGTACAATTTCATGTTTAAAATCTCTTTAAGTAAGTTTTGCTGATTCTCTTGCAGTTAATTTTACAGTATGTATATTATAAAATGAAGCACACAAAACGACGATTTGAGGGTAGTTTACTGCTCTTAATAAACGTATTTGAAATCTGTATTCTTTTCGATAGCATAATTTCGGTGCGCGGACGCGACGCGGTACACAGCTCAGTAAAAAGCCTTATGATAAATGTTATCTACGTATGTGCAATAAGTACTATACATATACATATACATTGCTTTAAGCAACCTTTTGGCACAATTTTAAACGTCGCATTCATTTTCCGTTTTTCTTTGACGTCTCTGCTCAATGATGATCACTTATTGAATAAAGTGTTTTAATTTTTAAAAGTTCTGATTCCTTTAATTTGCGAACGATTCCGTTATATTTGATGTTTACAAAATAAATAAAATTAAAAAAAAAACACTTGAGGTGGTTTCGCAGCTAATTTTTGAAGTATTTTTGCTGTAGCGAAGTTCTACATTAAGAAGAAGTTCTAAGTTAAAAAAGCACAAAATTTTAAATTGAAATAAAACATGACTTTGTTCCCCCAAAAACGTGAATATAGGGAATTTTTTCACCATGAACAAATTCCCCAATCCCATACAAATTTTTTGGGAGTAACTTAATTTTTTTGGGGAATGATTCATCGGAGACTAAGTACTCAGCGCCTGATAAGAATAGTGAACCATTTTTCAAGTCAAAGGCCTTTAGATCCCAGGCAAGACCGGGTAAAAACAGCTAATATATATATATATATATATATATATATATATATATACATATATATATATATTACAGAAAGCGAACATCAGACCAATAATGGAGCGAATTATAATTATAAGCAAAAAGATAATGATGAATAATACAGTTGATAGTTCTGCTGATGGTTTTTCAATTCCCAAGGAAATATATATCTATGGTCACAAGCGATAACCGCCTAAGTCGACTTAAAAACGATTTGAGTTATGTACGCTATCACATTCTACTAACAAAGGTTTATATTTACATGAAATCCCAATTTCTCTAACACTGTTTTTGAACAAGATATTTATCAAAATATACTGGCCTAAGTCGCAACGAAGATCCATTACATTTATGTGAAAAGCCGTATTGACCTAAGTCGCTATGAAGCTCCATTACCTTTATGCAAAAAGTTATTTTTCTCGAAAGCATGATTTTCTACTTAGACGGTTATCGCCACAGATATAAGATCATATAACAAAAGTTTGGCCTGATAACACAAAACTCATTTGAGGTTTTACTACTCTGCCTAGTACTGTCACCTGGACTTAGCTTCTCCACCTCTTCTGCACAGTATACTTTTAAATATAATAACGTAACTATTAAATATTTTTTTTTAATCCATTGAAATAATTATTTGTATTCGTTTTTGATATTTAGTATTTTTCCAATATTTATAAATAACTGGCAGATTCCAGCGCTCGAAATTCTAGTGCAATTTCTAGGGAGCCTTAATTTACAACTTAGCCAATTCACAAACAAACAATTTTATGGCGTAGTAGCAACTTTAAATGCAATTTACTCAAAATAAAGGAAAAAATTAAAAATCTGTATATATGCAAAATGGCTAAAAATAAATACCTTTCAAATAATACACGTTTGGTCAAAATCGGGATAAAATGGTGGCACCAAACATCGGTCACAAGAAATCGCTTAGCCTATCATTATTATAGATTCCAATTAATATTTCATATTTCTTTAAATTTTATTTGGATTTTAATACTGATTTTTCTATTTCTATTATTTTTATTTTTCTATTATAATGACTTTGTGCTGATGGTTGTAACTACCAAAAATATTTGACCGAGACCCATCTTTTATTGGTTATTCTAAAATCCTTCAAAAATGTACTCCAATAAAATCCCATTGCTTTTGATATGGTGACCCAGAAAATAATGTACGATTTTCTAGAAAAACTTTAAATACTGTTGACTTAATCCTAGTCTCAGTTGTAAGCTAATGTTCTTAATATTCCAGGCCATTTGTTAACGAATTTATGACCGAAGCTCTATTGAAGCTTTATCGATTAAATTCACTTTTTGATTTATGAAAGAGGTCTAATGGTATTATTCCTAATTATTATAGAAATTAGTTTCGAATGTAAGCATCAGTTAAAGCTCTTTGATATTAAGATTGTCATAAATCAGAAAGTGTAACTCATTGATTTAGCAAGTGAGGCAGGCATCCGTGTCACAATAATTTTTTTAGCATTTGTTGATTTTATTCTATTTAAACATTTTATTTTTTAGTTAATACTCGTAGAATAAAAATCACTTTAACAAAAATTTGTTTAAATACTTCGTCTTTAGTTGCGCTGACTATTGTTGAGATTTTTCTATCTAGTAGTAACAGTTTTTGTTTTTTTTTTATCAACATTAATATTGTTACACTTGCTTCAATTTTAATATCATATATTTTTGAATTGTAACCAAAAAAAAAAAAATCAAAAATATGTGGCAAAAGGTAAAGTTATGATTTAGAAATGCAAACTATTGCAGGCATTTGTTGTCGCTTCAAAGTAAAAAACAATTTTGTTGATTTTTTCTTTATCTTATATATTTTTGAATAACAGTAATTCAAATACAATATCAGCATTCGTACATTTTTATGAACTTACATTGTACTTCAAAATGTTATTGGAAAAATCCTTACTGAACCTTAATTTTCAGTTTTTTCTATCGTTTCATCTCTGGCAGCTCACAAATGTTGCAACATTTGCTTGAACATGATTTAGATGATAAATAAAATAAAATTGAAAAATGTATTCGAAGCAGCAACATAGGAATCATTTTTGAATTTAACCTAAGAAAGCGTAAACAAAAGCATGCCAAACGAATAAATAATCTTAGAAATTTCGAAGTAAATCAATCAAGAATATGAAAAATAAATTATGTATTCCCATTTGTTTTTTTTTTCTTGCTTATTTTCGACTGTTATAACTATTTATATATATTTTACTCTATGTAAGAGTATGTGTACAATGAATTTCGCTTGCGAGTATAAAAGACCGACCCTAAAAAAAGTTTTATTTAAATTTTGTTAACAAAATTACTACTTAGTGGAACTAAAAGTAAAGTAGTAAACTTAATAGATGGAGAAAATTATCACTTAGATACCTTTGAAGGCATTCTTAGTTACAGTCTTCATATAAATCTGCTTCCCGATCTTCACTTATGGCTATCAAAAACCAAAAATATTCAAAATTTTTCTATGTGCGTTTTTGAGAACATTTCGTAAAACCTCTGAAATAGAGTATTTTGGAGGTGGTCTAGACTGACTATAGTTTTATAGTTTTTGTGCCCAATGCCACTCTCTGGTCAGGCAGTAATAACTTTCTACTGATGTTTGCAGCTATACTTAATGCATTTGAATTGGATTGTCCGATATATATTACTTATTAACTGATGTCAATAAAACCTCTCATTTCAATATCAATTATATCCAAAAAAATAGCACAGTCCCATGTATAGTGTTGCAATTTCCTATATCTATTGCGTTTCTTCAGAGCATTTTTAAACTTGCTTGCATAATGATCTAATTTCTGGCAGGTAAAGCATACTAGCCCTCATAATCAGCTTCAATCACAGTTGTAGTTCTTTAATTAATCCGTCTGTTTTTGCATTGAACTTCCATTTTACGCGGAAGTGTTGACAAAAAAATGGACAAATAGATCCTCCTGAAGTCTGAATTCTCCGATCAATCGCACACACTTGTATACGCCTACTAGGTAATCGGGCAGCTACATGACGCAGTACTTTTTCAACAATCTTGCAAGTGTCAGCTAACATTTTTTTTAGTAATATCTCGTCATTGACTCCGATGGAAAAATCCTAGTGCTACGAAAATAAAGGGTTCTCATTCCATCCGAAAACAGCAATCGATTTTGGAAACTTTTCCGCAGTTCAGTGTTCCTTCGCATATTAGTATAAACGTTTCGTGTTTTTTTTTTTTGTTCTTGACATAGGACTCCAAAAATAATTAATATGCTTTTTATTTTTAACCCCACTGCTGCTTTAAAAGCTTGAAGAAAAATCAAAGTCTAAAGTTGGAATATTTCCCGAAAAATATTTTGTTTCTTTATATCATAGGTATATTTTTTTTGTCATACTAAATTTAAAATATTGTTTAATATATTGTGTTAATAGAATTATAAGTTGTAATCACCAATATTTCAGAACGAGACAAATTATAATTGGTATAATTTAGTTCTTTCAATAGAATTATCTTAATAATTTGAGTAACAATTTTGATTGATAAAAGGAACTTAATTTCTATTGAACTGCAATAGAAACGATTATTAACTGATTAAGTTTTGCTCTTAGCAATGGAATTCCCACCAAACATTTTTGTATGTGCATACTGGTTTTTCCTAATCTAAACATTCAAACTGCTCTCGAAACAAAAAGTAATTTTTTCCAATACTTTTAATATGTTGTTTAACTTAGGCAGGCCTACATAATAAATATTGTCCCAACTGAAGTGTAAGCATAGTTTTAAATTTTGGTTTTTCCATTAAATTTCTACCATATAAATATTGTCCCAACTGAAGTGTAAGCATAGTTTTAAATTTTGGTTTTTCTATTAAATTTCTACCATATAAATAAAACAATTTAATATATATGAGAGATTATTATTACCACATTTCAAATATTTTCCTTTTCAGCTCAAGAAGATTATCATTGAAGTCCGTATCCGTAGGAAAGAATTTTTATTATGAATTTAGGCAATAGGTGTTCCTAAATAAAACACATGTGTTTATGAATTGACATGCAGTGCTACCATAAACAATGGCATATTAAGGCTACTCATATTTTGGGAGAGATATGTTCAAGCTTTTTTATATCCTAGACCAAGGTAAAATCAAAGTCTAAATCGAATATTTTTTATAAATGTTTTTTTTTTTTTTTTGGCAGATTTTGATTTGTTCCGTTTGAGACGTAAATCTTCTAAATTTGAAAAAAATGTATAACTAATTTTAATTACAAAGAAAAGCTTCAGGAAATGGTATCAACCAGTCAAGTTGTACAAATTTTATTGAAGGGAATCATATAAAAAATTAATTATGTCCTCTTTTTTATCAATTTTGTGAAAAACATATAATATTCAGTTCATATAATTATTGTTTATTGGATTAGAAGCGATGTATACACGTATGAGGGATATTCTTAATATTGAATCAATCATACGCGAGTATTTTTTTTTTTTAATTTTTACATGGATATATTAATAAAAATTTTTTATTTAAGGTTTAGCTACAATTTTGCCATCGACTGAAATGATCAGTGATTCTTTAGTTATGTTCCACAGTGTAATTATATATTTGTATTTTTTTTTTTAATTCTGAGCTATGATAACTATGGAAATATTTTTAAATACTAAGAATTTTAAAAAAACCTTAATAACTTAAATTATCTTAAAACGTTTTCAGCTCAATCCTATTAAATTTATATTGAGATCATAAGTAACCATAAACATTGACATTATAAAATACATTATCATTAACAAGTAAGAAAATTATAGTCGGTCTAGACCGACTATACGATACCCTATACCATGCGTTTAGAAACCCAATCTCTTAGGCCCAACTAACTGGACATTGAAAATAAGCAAAAACCAAATTTGAGTGGGATTTTTATTAATTTTTTTGGCTGCAGATATGAAAAAGTTCATATCGGATGCTATATCTATAAAGGGACTAGGTCCAAAAATGGACCGATCCTGATCATGTTTGGTAAAGTCTCTTGTATTTTGCAAAAATATGTACAAACAAAATTTGAGAAGAATCAGTGCAATATTTTTGTATTTTAATAGATTTAAGTGAAGATCGGGAAGCATATGGGGTCGAAGGGATCATGTTTGGACTACTCATTAGTGGATATAATGAACGCATACAAACCCAATTTGAGTAAGATCTATATGACAATTTGGATCTTATGGCAATTTATGTCGATTTCATATGGGTAATTTGTATGGGGGCTAGGTCTTAACATGGACCGATTCTCACCAATTTCAATAGCGTTCATCCCATGGCCGATCAAAGCTTATATACCAAATTTCGTCAAAATATATTCATATTTGCGACCTGCAGTTTGATTACAAGCTTTACATGGACACACAGACGGACGGACGGACGGACGGACGGACGGACGGACATTGTTAAATCAACTCAGAAAGTGGTTCTGATTCGATCGGTATAATTAAAGATGGGTCTAGGTCAAATATTTTTGGTTGTTACAAACAGCAGCACAAAGTCATTATACCCAAACCACATAGTGGTATAGGGTATAATTAAATGTTTCCTCATAAATATATTTGAATAAACAGGAAAATAAACTAATTAGTCATAAATATTATTTTAAAAGAGAATTTAGCAAAATTTATGTTGTATTCATAAACATAATTCTATTTACTGGAAGCATATTTTTAAGATACAAAATAAAAAAATAGTATAATAATCAAAAAAAAAAAAAAAATAAACGAAAATAAATCATAAACAAAATATATAAATTTCTCTGTGTGGTTGTTGTTCGCTATTTTCTATTTAATTATTATATTTATACCCTATACCACTATGTGGTTTGGGTATAATGACTTTGTGCTGCTGTTTGTAACAACCAAAAATAATTGACCTAGACCCATCTTTAATTATACCGATCGATTCAGAATCACTTTCTGAGTTGATTTAACAATGTCCGTCCGTCCGTCCGTCCGTCCGTCCGTCTGTGTGCCCATGTAAAGCTTGTAATCAAACTGCAGGTCGCAAATATGAATATATTTTGACGAAGTTTGGTATTTGATCATCTGTCGGCCATGGTTTGAACGCTATTGAAATTGGTGAGAATCGGTCCATGTTCAGACCTAGCCCCCATACAAATGACCCCTATGAAATCAACATATATTGCCATAAAATCCAAATTATCATACAAATCTTAGTCAAATTGGGTTTGTATGTATATATTACATCCATTAATTAGTAGTCCATAAATGATCCCCATTGGATAACTTTTAGTCATAGGCCCCATATAGAGCTGCTTCCCGATCTTCACTTAAATCTATCAAAAAACGAAAATATTGCACTGATTTTTCTCAAATTTTGTTTGTATATATTTTTTCAAAGTATAAGTGACCTTACCAAATATGGTCAGGATTGGTCCATTTTTGGGCCTAGTCCCCATATAGATATAGCATCCGATATGAACTTTTTCATATCTGCAGCCGAAAAAATTAATAAAAATCCCACCCAAATTTGGTTTATGCTTATTTTCTATATCCAGTTAGTTGGGCCTGAGAGATAGGGTCTCTAAACGCATGGTATAGGGTATCGTATAGTCGGTCTAGACCGACTATAATTTTCTTAATAGTTTTTTTTTGCAAATGCTAATGAATTATTTTAGATTTTTTAAATAAATTGGTTTGAAGCAATTGTAAACGTTTCTATCGGGGTGTATCGAATATTTCCAATCGCGAATCGATAATGTTTTAACGAATTGAAAATAATGTTACATTCGAACCTGTGTGCTTGATGTGTATTCGAATCAAACACTACGTGAAGTACACATATTCGTGAATACAACCAAATATTACAACGAAACACATCCATGACTGTGTTCGGTACCACACAACATTTAGAGACACACATAATTGATACGAAAACCTACTCCAAAATTCTGTATTTGCAAAATATTTAAAATTTTTGATTTAATCGTCCTTTACTAGCTTGGTGTCATTTGTGGCGCCAGCTACAAATACGTTAATGACATCAAATTATAAAATTATCATAACCATCATAACATAAACATTATATAAATATGTGTAGCGCATTTTTATTTCCCAACCCATATTAAAGGTTTCATCTAATTTACTAGAACAATTAATTTATTTAAATATGCCAAAATTCATAGTTTGTCCTCGGCAAGGATTGGGTTAGCGTTGTTTGATTTATTTAAAATTTTTAGCATCGAAAGCTTGCACATTTGGTTATTATATTTTATGCATCGCATCTAAAAATTCGATAGCACTTACAAAATATTTGATTTTTTTTAATAAATTGTCTTTCATTAGATTGGGGCCATATGCGAACTCATGTCCAAAAGTGTTAATGGGGTCATATTATTTTTTCAGAAACCCTAGGCTATTAAGATAAAATATAACATTTTAGAATATTAATAAATTTTTGAAACAAAGTATTTAGAAAGAGTACATTTACTAAATATTTCACAAAAAAAAAGAAAAAATTTCTCGAAATCCGCCAAAAAAATTTTTTTGTTAAAAAATTCTGGAGGAGCAATTTACTTTCAAATCCACGCAATTAATCTCTAACATATACCTAACAAAACCTTAAACGGCCAGACCCATTTTTTTTAAATTTTGTATCAAAAAATTTTTCCATCTTTGGTATCATTTCGCAATAGGTTATAACGTGGTAATAAAACAATACTTCATATATGTGTACCTATTGGTATAGAGACTAAAAAAAAATATGGTTTCAATCACTTTGTTAAAGTTGAAAATATGTTTATCACATTTCTTGGCCTAGAGTTTGTTTGGCACAAAAGTGGTCTGGGTCATTTGTCAGTTCTTGGGAATTTTTATTCGATGTTGAATTTGCATAGCTTCTTGGAAAGACAGTTGTCGAAAAATTAAACTATAGAAGAAAATTTTCGTAAAATCTGAAAAAAGTCATATTTTTCCCATACAAACACACTTGAAATTTTCAGTCACGTTGAGGCACCTCTAAATTTTTTTTGATTAACCCAAAACTTTGTATTTCTCACTTTTTTTGCTACTCGCGAATTTCTAGGGGTCAGACCGGTAGTTTGAATACTTTTTTTATTAAGGCTACCCTAATGTTCACGGTAGGGTATGGTCGGTGTAAACCATGAGTTTTAAGAAAATGTCTTAGATCTAACCTTGCTGAACTTATAATTGAATACTTTCATACATTTTTAATATTGGTTCTGTTAACGAATGTAAACTGTTTGTCGAAAAACTATTTATTTTAACATCTCTAAGAGATAATCTAAACAAGCTACTGTATATTTTTTTCAGTTAATTCAAATTAAACTATGCGATACGTTGGTTTTAACTTTTTTATCCATTTGGTATTCTACATTCATTATTTTTTCATAAAGTTTTGCTTAAGTTCTTAACTCGAACTATATATCTGAATTTGAGTGATGACAAATACAACATATTAATAGAACAGATGTTTATAAACGTGTCGACATCGTGTTTTTGTTACATAAATAAAATATTGATAAGTACCAAAAATAAAAACAAATAACAAATGAATTTTTTAGTGATTAGTAGCTTAGACTCTGCCATTAGATAAAAACTATTTGATAGCTGATTTCACTGCATCGTCATTAGCAATTTTTTGTTAAAAAAGAATATATACAAATACGTTTTTAATATCTTTCATTGCCTTTAATATACATTTGCAGTTACTTTTAAATATGTATAAAATATTAAAATTTGAGTGGCACTGCTATCAACTTGTGGACTATCGACATGAAAAATTTTATATCTGCTGCTAGTTTTCTATGGCGAAAATTTAAAATATGGACCCCATAAAGCCATATTCGGTGAAGTCACTTATGTTTCTCAAAAATATATATAACACAAATTTTTAAAATAAATAAACAAATATGACTAAAAATTGTCCTTAGCCCTGCGGTTTGACAACGGGTTTACATGGACGCACAGACAGACAGATAGACAGACAAGCGGAGGCTCGGAGTCGATCGGTATAATAATAGGTGGATCTAGCTCAAGTACTTTTGGTAGTTAAAAACTCACCATATACTGTTGTAGGATATATAATTACACACAATAGAAGGTAAATGAAGAACAATTCAAACAAAAGCTGAATTAGGATTATGATAAGCTCGTATACATATTTGTGGTTATAAAGAACTCGAAGGAATCAGGAATTCAATTCGCCATTCAGTTGTTAGTTATATTCGTAGTAGTGTAAAGTTTATAAACAAAAATAAAAAAAAAATAAAAAAAATTTATTTGAATAATATAATATAACTTGTAAAAAAGTATAAAAACATAAATTTTTTAAAGTAATGTATTAATAATTAGTTATTTGTTGTTCGGTTTGAGATCATGTATGCATTTTCTAATGAAAGAAAAGACACTAATTTTTGTAATGTAAGAGAAATATTGGAAAAAATTGAAGACAGCGCTAGATGGAGTAGCTACTTTCGAACAAAGCGACTTGTTCATCTTCAGCATCCTTCTGCCTATTACATAAACTCATGCTTAGACAACTATTTAACTCAAAATTTGAAAGAAAAGAACATGAGAAATGTTTTTTTTTAATACGTTTGTATGCAAAGGCTGAGTTTTTCCAGTTTTTAGCTTTGTCTACATTAACATAGGCAAATCAGCTACAAGTCTTGTAGCTCTTTGTTTTTGTCGATGCTATTGAAATTAGCTTTAAATCATCCAAATCCATTAACTGCACTATGCAGCAAGCAAATACGCCCTTTCTAACCATTATTTTTTATCCGCTATAGTCACCTAACTGTAAATATTGTCATTATTTCAAATTCTATTGAAAAGTTTTTTTTTAATTTGTTTTCTAAAATTATAAATCTTTTAAGAGGCTTCTCCATACATCCGGGCGTAACTTTGGAACGACGTATTCGATTTTGTTATGCAATATGTCAGAGATTTTTAAATTTCGCCAGCTTTATGCCATTTCTTTGAAATAATTGAGGCACAAGTGGAAAAAAAATTGTTTGTATTAAATTTTAAAATTTTTGAATTTAAAAAGTCATAAAATATAGAAAGCAATAAAAACCAGACTTAGCAGAAAAATTCGTATTTTATTTCCGATGAATTAAAAGTAACTAGTTCTGAAATTTTGAATCGAATATTTATGGACAAGCCTAGTCGAGGGGTGAACCCTAATTTTTTTAAATTTTTTTGAAGGGGTTAGGCGTTTTGGGGTGATTTGGGAGTAATAGCTATTTTCAGAGGCCCATATTTCTCCAGATATGGACCTCAAAAATTTTGACATTGATTTGTATATAACTTTGTTATTTATTATCGGATTTCAGCTATATAGATATATCAGTGGAAAGCCTACCTGCCCTATATTTGGTATTTATCGCTTCGGTGGATCTTCTATTTTGAGAAATTAGCCCGCTATTTATTATACTATTGTTCTAATGCTATTTATCTGTCCTATTATTAAAATTTAAACAAAATGTACCGAAGTAGAAATAAGAATAAATTTTTGTAAAAAACGTAAGAGTGTAGGTAAAATCCGGTCCTGAAAGGGCTAAGCGATCAAAAATAACATCTGAATAAAGATAAGGGACCCAGAATTTGCTCAGCTTTTTTTTTTTTAAATAAACATTGTATAGATCATTTTATGAGATAATGCCACATTTACAAGAAAAAAAAACTAAAAAAAATTAAAAACTTCAATAGGTTCTTAACGGGTAAATGGATTTTGTGACACCAAACAAAATCAAATACGTCGTTCCAAAGTTAAGACATGATGTATGGAGTACTCTTATCAAAAATCTAAAATTTAAAAAAGAACCATACAATAGAAATTGAAATAGTAATGAGTTTTGCAGTAAGGTGACTACAGCGGATAAAAAATATAGTGGTCTTTCAAAAATCCAATTTGATGCATAGTGTTATTTACGGAGATATACATAGTTCGTGTAAGTTATATATTTTTCTTTAATTTCAAAAAAATTAAATAACCGAACAGAATCGGGGGTTCAATATGTGAAATCTCTAAAAGACTTCAGAATATATATATATGGGGATTTTTAAAGAGCGCCGGCTATTTAGCAATATGTTGGGCAAGGCTATGAAAACTGAAATAACTACACATTTTCTAATTGTATTTCAGAAAAAATCAAATAAGTTTACAGAAATTGTCAAACGTATTTTAAAAAATATCAAGAGATTTTTAGATATTATCAAATGTGTTTTCGAAAACAAGTATATATCTGAAAATATCTTCTTAAAGAATCTTCTTTATTCAGAACTCTAGACTAAACCATATTTGTTATGTACACTGCATTTGTAATAATGTTATATTTTTGTTTACTAACCACCAATCAAGGGATGCGCCCTGCAAATGCAGTGCATTGTGTTGATTTCAAGAAAATAGGTTATGGGAAGGAGGAAAGTGTTTGTTGATATATGACTTAAATTTTATTAGATTGTTACTGTCAGGAAAGAATTGTGCGGGGAGTTTATGCCACATATGGCGTATTCAGCTGATAAATGGATTCTGTGTGTAATGTGATGTGTGGTCAACTGGACAGTATACTACAAACGGATGTGATCTACTAGAGAAGCGGGTAGAGTGACCTGAAACTTTGGCATTTGGAATGAGTTTGCTAATCTCAGAAGAACATTTCTCATGAAAGTATCAAACGAGTGAATAGAGCTGGATATCCTGTTGGCATTAATAAGCATCAACGCCCTCCTTTGTACATGGTCCAGTGGTTCCAAAACATACTGTGAAGCTCCTGCCCATATATGGGAGTAATATTCCATTTCATCAAGTTAAAATGATGTCTTCAGAAGCGAATGCCACGGTGCACTCATAGCTTTATTTATATTGTAGCTGATTAAAAACAAGGTCATCTTCTCCTTCGAATTAAGAGTCTGACCTTGTAATGGAAAATAGTTCCTAATTCGGCAGCTCTTAAACCGGAAACCAATAAAATAATATCTAGTGACGAAAGTGGCATACTAACTACCAGAAATACACGAAGCGGGGAGAAGAAAGTGATGAAGAGCTTCTCGCGTATGACGCAAGTTTAATTTAATTTTAATTCTATTTGAATAATATGCCCATGTTATGTATGCAAGATAAAAGACTGTACGACATGTAAACCCCAATTTCATCGAAAGCTGCCAACAAGTTTGCAGCAGTTTCCCTGTAGTTGTCTTTGCGTTCTTTACCCAAAAGCCATTTAGTGACTGCTTTCAATGCGAGCCATGCATTTAATTCTCGGTCTGTCAGGACTTGGTCAAAATCTTGACTACTCATTAGTTTCCGTATGCAGGGACCATTAGCAACCCCTTCCTGAATTTTAGCGTTACTTAGTCTTGGGAAAATGTATTTTAAGCGGTTGAATACTGCTGGTCTTTTTTCGATACATTTCAAAAAATTTTTAGCAATGCCAAGTTTAATGTGGAGCAACGGCAACAAAATTTTCATTTCAAGAAAGACTTTCATGTAGCCAATTATCTTTAGGCCATTTCCGTCCAATGCGACTATTCCAGTTATGCTGTTTGTACTAGTTTCTTCCTTTAATACCTTCTCCGTATCGTGAATCCCAATCACACAAAAAACACGGATATTTTGGACGGCCAGATGCTGTTAAGCCTGTAGTTAATGAAACTATTTTGGGGTCGCAGCAAATGCGTTATATTTGACTACTTCCAGAATGCGTTTCAAATTTTCAGTCAGTGATATACGCAACCGTAAAAGAAGGCATTCTACTTGTCTTGTGCAAAAGTACAACTTTTAAGCTAATTAGTGAATTAGTCATCTTTTTTATAGGCTAACCCTATCATCTCCATTAACTTTTCAATATCGTTAATAATCGAAAATTTTTGCATCATTCACATTGAAGAACTTTTCCAACTCTTTTTGGCGTTTTCGATATGCTGTTACTTTGGCACCTTTCGCCAGCAAATTATTTCCTTTCAAAAATGAAGCCAGTAGTGCTGACATGTTCTGAGTCAAACACAAATTTGCAACAATTTCATCCAATTGGTTTTGTGTGACTAGGATTGGGTCCTTTGATGTTTCATAGGATGAGAAGAAATCCATGGATGTAGCAGCGGCGGTTGTAGTACTGATATCTGTTTGAAGATCAATACTTCGGTATGTTGGTACTGGAACGAATTCTGAGTGCTATGATGGTAATTGGACACTTGGCACTGCTACATAAGTTTTATTCTTTGCTTTCCTTCTATTCAAAGTTTTAGCAATTTTCTTCTTGATACGGGCTGTTGTCTAACCACATCATTGGTATACCAAAAGGCATAGCCTTCTTCTTTTCACTTTTCCATCGCTTAAGAGTTGAATGGTAATTAAAGCAAATTTTTTTAGGGTCATAGTTTATGTCAGTGATAAACTCTTGCGAGAAAAATTGTTTATAGGCTTCCAAAAAAAAAAATCACTCGAATTGCCACATTTTTCATCGCTTGCTATGAAACGACCACAAACATTACAAAAATGGTCCATTTTACATTTTAGTTCCGACATTTTTAATACAATATATATTATATAATGTTTTAACTTCAATCACTCACAAAATGAGATAAGTTCCAAAAAAATTAATAGCGAATTTTATCACGACCGAGCTAAAATTAAAAGACATCAGCTTCGACTGAGTTTCGAGTCTTAACTGAATCCTCATTTTTTAAATTAGTTCGCTTGTACGAAATAAAAAAAAAATCACTACCGGTGCGGCGGTTGAAAACAAAGAAGTTCTACTAATTCATAATTCTTGGAACTTCCCTTTTTAATTACTTCTACCTAAGTCGCTATTTATTTAATGGTTTTGGGATTTTTAACGCAAATTACCGACTAAGACCATTTTCTTTTGAAATGAAATTTATTGAAGAAACTGAGGTGCATATTATAGATCAAAGAGAAAGCAAAAAAGACTTAGTTTTGTGGATAAAAAAATAGTTTTTACAACATTTTGCTTCATAAGCACCACAATTTTTTAAAAAATGTTAATTACTGCACAGGTCTCTAGCAGTAATTTGGTTTTACAGATTGAAAAAATATCAATTAGTCGACGAGTTATAGCCAAAAAACCATATAAACAATATGCTGAAAATCGGCATTTGACTGCAAAATTCGAAGGTCGATTAAAAAAAAATTCGAACTAACATAAACAAACACCGCGATAGGAGTCTTCTAATTTTGCCACTATTCTCACCCCTCACTCTCTGAATCGACTTAACTTTTGCTAACCTGAATTTGTTCCACAGTGTTATTAGTCCTATTCAATCAATTGTTAGTTCTGTACAATCTACTTTTTAGCAGAATTTTGGCGTATGATTGTTAGAAATTTTCAGTTCAATATTAATTATACGCTATTGGTAACACAAAGTTATTGGTAAATGTATCCAAAATTCAATATATCTAATATCAAACTAAATAATGTTTTAGTTTCATTCTACGATTTTAGCAAATCCGAAGGCTCATAGCCAAGTAATTATTTTTATTATTATTTTAGTTATTTTTGTTTTGATTGTTTTCTACAATTCTAGTTAACAATAATTTTAAATGGGCGACCTAAATTTTCTTTAATTAAAAGAAATTATGAACTAATAAAAAAACCAAAAACAATGGAAAAAAGAAGAGAAAAAGGAAAAATAGAAAATCACTGCAATTTACAGTAGAATAAATACAAAAACATAGCTACAGTATAAATCTTTGGCTTAATTAGTTTGAAATGTTTTGTTTTTAGTTTTGTTTTCTTTTCTCTTGTAAATGGAAAACAACAACACATAAATTTATAAAGACAACTTTGAAGAAAAACCATAAGAAAAGATGTAGAAATGAGAACAACAGCAACAACAAAGTATTTAAATATTTAAGTATAAAGTTTGGCATAACTAGAATGCAAACATGTTAAACGAATTGGCTGGCAAAATGATAAACGAAAGCAAAATGAACAACAATACGATTTAAAATAAAGAGTTCTACAAATAACCATAAGGAAACAATTCCATAAACAATTTCATATTTCTTGGTAATAGCATCGCAAGACAATAAAGCCTTTTTATTATAACTTTTAGTTAAATGCAATGAAAACAGTTTTGCAGAACATTTGACAACATGATATCAAAACTATTAAAGGCACAAGTACATCTAAAAAAACAGTAAATGAAAATGCTTTTAAAGTCTGATAACAAACAGTGGAACAAAAACTTATCATTACAAAGAAAAAAAATAAATAAAACAAAACTAAAATGCTTTGAATTTGATCACCTCGCAGAAATAATCTTGTACAACCAGTCTTTAATTTAACATCTCAAAGAGACCATTCTCTATTAATACAGTTCGTCTGTGGAACAAGCTACGTAATACAATACAGACAATTAGCTAAACACATCGTTTTAAAAAGGAATTATTAAAATTAGGTGTCTAAGTCTCCATACGAATCAGCAACTGAAAAAGCTTTAGCTTAAGTGTGAGGTCAACTCATCTTAACCACATTAAGAGCTGTGTGTCAGCATTGGAAGCATGGCGAATACTAAGAGGAGTCCATCAACCCAAGGGACCGGCGAGAAAAATCATGCTGTTTAAAAAATTGCTATACCAATCGATGAAAGAAGGTGTCAGTATGAGTGCTCATATAAATTAATTTTTAAGCTTAATAGACCAGTTGTCTGAAATAGGAGTTGCTGTACCAAAGGAGATGCTAGTTATTTTGTTATTGTCCAGCTTGCAAAAGCCATATGAAGGCTTCGTTATTGCGATAGAGTCTAGGGATTCATTAACTAATTTGTCGGTTTTGAAGGTTAAGTTATTGGAATGGGGTGCGCGTCAACAAGAAGGTAACGCAAACCATAACAATAACAGCAGCCATGTCGAGGTTTTGAACCAAGCACGAGCGAATGGAAATTTCAATTACAAACAACCGCATAACGAAGAGAGGCTACAATATGAGCACGATCGCAACAAAAATAACAATATTTCTGTCAAAGACAAAAAACGTGGTAGTGTAGTGTTGTAATTATAATAATAAAATTTATCTGAGAAACGTTTTACATGTGCCAGAGCTTAAAGGAAATTTTATTGCAATAAGCAAAATTATAGACAGTGGAAAGATTGTAGTATTTAAAGAAAATTTTGTTGAAGTAAAAGACAAAGACAACTTTTCAATATTAAAAGCATTTAACAACAATGGAATTTTTCTGTATGAAATAAAACAAAATACTATTGTGGCCAAAAGTATTTTGGCAAAAAAAAATATTTTTTTAATTTGTTTGTATCTTTTTATTTATTCATTAAAAAATTACATAATAAATGGGGCAATAAAAGGCATATAATACGTCTTAAAACATAAAAAAAAATTTTAATTCAATACGATAGAGATTAGTTTGATTAAAAATCAATATATAACTCAAATTTTTAGCTGGCCAAAAGTATTTTGACAAAATTAAAATTACGTTAAAAAAGCAAAAATAATAACTTTTAAAGACAAAAAATGTAATTTAATGAAAGATGTATCCTCCTTTAACTTCAATGACACTTTGCAAACGCCGAGGAATTGATTTTACCAAATTTTGAATGGTTTCCAATGAAATGTCCTTCCATAGTCCTTCAATCTCATTAATAGTCTCCTCGGGTGTTCTAGTTAAACATGGGCTCCATTTTCCTTTTATATAAGACCAAACATTCTCAATTATGTTTAAATCAGGGCTTTGGGGGGGCCAACCTAAAGTATTTACACCAGTATCTCTTAAAAAATCCGTTATAAGTATAGCTTTGTGACATGGAGCATTGTCCTGTTGCAATATAAAGGACTCCCCGATGAGCGTATCACCTGATATAAAAGCGTAATTGTTCAATATGTTTAAATATTTGTCTTTATTCATAGTGCCATCTATTGGAACCAAGTTTCCTAACCCACTGTTGCACACGCATCCCCAGAACATTACCGAACCACCGCCATGGGGTATGCCTTCATTAACGAGGGCCTGATTTTGCCTTATTTTTTGAGGTAGTCGACAGAATTGCTTCTTTTTGGAACCATGGTACTCGAAAGTACTTTCATCAGTCCATAAAACTTGCTCCCAAAACGATATAGGCTTGTTGACATATTGTTTAGCAAACTCCAAACGTTTAATCTTGTTCTTTGGAGATATATAGGGCACATTTTTGACTACATAGGTCCTAAGGTTGGATTCTTTTAATCTACTTTGGACAGTTTTTCTGCTGACTGCTATATTATAGTCCTGATTCAGTGAAATCGATACAGCTTTTGGTGTTAACAGCGGATTGTTTCTAACACTTGCTATGATTTTGCGATCCTGTTTAAGAGTTGTTACACGTGGGCTACCAGATCTGGGTCTGTTGTCGAATGAATTGTTTATTTTATATTTATTTATTTGGTAATAAATAGTTTGACGAGATATATTATATAATTTGCTTAGATATTCTACAGAAATACCAGCATTATACTTCGTAACCACATCCATACGAATAATTTGGCTTAACTCCTGAATTTTGACCATTATTTCAATTATTATTTTCTTTATTAAACAACTATCATACAAAGAATACAATTGAATTTATTTTAAACTGGTTTGGTAAAATTCGTAGATCAAACTAATTAAAACAGTGCAATATGAAAATACTTTTGTCCACGCGTTATTGCTTCGATTCTCAGTTAAAGCTTTACAAAAAAAATAGCGCATGTAAAACTACCGTTATTTTGTGCTCTCTGAGTAACTCAAAGAAACATCTCCTCATAAAAGTTAAAAAATTTGTTGTTACTCTAATAAGTAATTAACAATAAACGTTTAAAAGTAGCTCATGCTTCTGTCAAAATACTTTTGGCCACCATAGTAGATGTATGAACGTAAAGCCGCAAAATAATTTTATGATTTGAGATTTAAAGTATGGACATATTAATTCAACTTGCTTAAAAGATGTGTTTAAAAACATCATAGCTATCGTGCTTACATTGAAGGATATTGGCAACGACCCCGTGTGCGAAACATGTTGTAAGTCCAAAATTACTGTGAAACTTTTGAAAGATCATGCGTAGTGATATTTGTGGACCAGTTAATGTGCCATCAATTCCTGGCTCCAAATATTTTGCAACATTTAATGGTGATAAGTCACGTTATACAGTTGTGTTTTTTATTAAAACAAAGGATTTAATGCCTTCAAAGAGTACAAAACACTGGTTGGAAAACAAACCGGTTGACAAATAAAGTGTTTACGAACAGATTTTGGCCGAGAATATGTGAATAAAGATTTCAACAAATAGTTGATCGACAATGGTATAAAAAGGCAACTTACTGTGCCCTATACGCCACAACAAAATGATGTGCCGAAAGAGCCAACAGGACGTCAGTTGTGATGAGCCACTGAATGTTGTTAGAAGCTAGACTCGAGTAGAAATTTTGGGCTGAAGCTGTGTTAACTTCAGTCTATTTACGCAACAGGACAACAACAAAAGTTTTGGTTGACAAAACACCTTTCGGCGTTCAGCACGGATATAAACCATCAGTGGTAGATTTAAAGGTATTTGGTATGAAGGCAAAACCCACCACAAACCAAAAAAACAAAACCCACCACAAAAAGTTTTTACCTAAGGGCAATGAGAAGATTATGATTGGATACAGTGAACAGGCTAAGGCATACAGACTATATGATAAAACATTGAGAAAAGTGTACGTAAGTCGTGTCGTAATCTTCATAGAGGAAAAATATTGTAGCGAATGAGAGTAACATGAAATCCCGAATGCTGTATTTTTGGTGAGTTTTTAAAAACGACGGATAATGAATCCAATCATGAAAGCAACGATGAACAACAAAGAGCAGAAGTTGAGCTCGCAGATATTCAACAAACTAATAAAAATAGCTTCCACTCTGAAGCTGACCAGGCAGAAGAAACAGAAACTCTTAACGCAAACCCAGAAGTACTACCGACAAAAATTAGGCCTGGACATCCGGACAGTGTTAATGAATCAATTAATGGTCCGAATGCTGTTGAATGGGAAACTGCAATAAAAATTAGTACACGTCCCTAAAAAAAATAATATGTGGGAGTTATCTGACCTGCCGAAAGGCCAGAAACCTGTGAGGTGTAAATGGGCTTTTCAGTGAAAAAAGCTAAAGACGGTTATGTCAAAAAGTTTAAGGCGAGCATTGTTGCGAAAGTCTGCGGCCAAAAATATGGAGTGAATTATATGGAGACTTTTTCACCGGTTGTAAGGTACGCCAATATTCGATTACTAATTGCATTGGCCACAGAGGACGAACTTTACATGGACCAAATTGATGTGTCGTCCGCCTACTTGAATGGAGTATTAGATGATGAAGTCTACATGGTACAACCAGAAAGTTTTGTTAATGACCAGCAACCTGATCGTGTCCTTAAATTAAAAAAATCGTTGTACGGTCTAAAGCAAAGTGGGCGTGCATGGAACATGAAGCTAGCTAACGTTTTGAAAACTATGGGATTTAAAAACTGCACCAGCGAGCAGTGTATGTACACCAGAAACCACGATGGCATATTTAACATCTTCGCTATTTATGTAGATGACCTAATAATTGGGAGTGCATCAAAGGCATAACTAAATAGTATTAAAGAAGCCATAAGCAACGAATTTGATGTTGTAGATGGAGGTCCGCTGAATAACTTTCTTGGGATGGAAATTGAGCGCATAGCCGAAACTGGTGCTGTTGAGGTATGTCAGAGACAGTATATTAAAAATTTGTTCAACGATTCAGAATGAACGACTCTAAAGAGATAGCTAAGGCACTAGAAGCTGGTTTTCAGGTTACCTGTACAAACATTGAATGCAGGAAGGTCAATGTCACGCACTATCATCAGGCATTGGTGCATTAATGTACCATGCAATTGCAATGCATCCAGACATCTTGCACTCAGTGTGTAAGCTGGCCTAACGGAACAGCGATCCGCATGTTGAACAACTATCGGCCGTAAGGCATGTATTGCACACCTCAAAAAAACCATAGACTTCAAGTTACGTTTTGAGAAGACTGATATGCCAGCAGTTGGATATGCAGACGCCGATTGGGACAGTGATGCAACTAATAGAAAATCGTATTCAAAATATTCGTTTGTGAAGGCAAATTGTGTTTTTTCCTGGGAAGCCAAAAAAAAAAAAAAAAATGCGGTTGTACTGAGCAGCACGAAAGCAGAGTATATTGCCCTATCATCTGCAGCAAAAGAAGCAGTTTATATCAAAAATATGCAGGGGGAATTTGGCTTCAATGAAGAGGGACCCTGACGTTTATACGGGGACAATCTCAGTGTGCAATGTTTAGTTAAAACTCAACATATCATTCCAGAAGTAAACATATTGATTTGAAATATCATCAAGTTCGCAATGTCTACAACAAACATGAGATCGATATTACCTATATCTGATATCTTCACAAAGAACTTATGTAAAATTAAACATTTAAAGTTTTGTAAAGCTATGAATTTGTGTTGATGAATTATAATTTAATGAAATTGTACAGTGCTGAGAGGGAGTGTGAATTAAAAACACTTAAATAAATGAGTTCTGTTCTAATTGTCGTCACAGCCCTCTTCACGCTCTTAAGTTCAATTTGTTTTTCTTGTCAATAACTAAGATATATAATGTCATTCTTTTTTCAACTTTTATTGAATAAATTTTTTATTATATCAAACGGACTTTAAATATAATTATTTCCAATAAAAATTTGTAGTAGGTCTAGACCAAATTTGCTATACTCTAGAGAAATTGTCTAATGTATAAATAATTGGATATAGCAAATATTACATGGGGACTAAAATGACTGAAATGGTAATACAGAATTTATACTTTGAGTAGTAGTTCATGTTTTGAACAAGCACACATAAAAAATTCTACAGATGTGTGAGTATTGACCCTAAAACAATTTAAGTTGAGCCCATGGGGATCATTGGTATAAGTACTAGGTGCTGAAAACGCCTTTTACCGATTTAACTACCATTCATGATATGGTTGATAAAAGTGTCTATACAAAATTTCCTCAAAATATATTTATGTAATTTTTATTTCAAGTACTTTAATGAGTAGACTTTCGATAAAAAATATATAATTTTGTAATAACTTCATACATTGAACTTTCGAAAATTTTAACAGTTTTGTACCACACAAAACCTTATTTCTCAACAAGGCCAGAGGCTTTCTGGCTGTAATCAAATGTTTGGCAAAGGAATTTGTCATACCTTACACGACCTTAGTAAGGCTGGTTCTGGAATATGGCTCCATAACTTTGGATCCCTATTATTATATTCATCAACAACGCTTCGAATCTATTCAGAAGCAATATCTGCATTTTTGTTTCCATAAAAAGTCGTAGAATCCATCTGAAACTTTCATTTGTGATCAATCTAATTCAAGGTGAAGTCAGAATTGAAATTTGGTTTAATGTTCCTCACTGTTTTGTAAGGCCTTTCGAATCACTAAATGTTGTAAAATAAAATTTAATAATGTACTTAATTAAACTCATAATTACCGCTTAAAACTTGCTTTGCTAATAATTTTTTCGAAATTGTGTCTAAAGATGTATTCATTGACTAATAATTTAAATAAATAAATAAAGAGTGGCACTCAAATGTTCTGTACTTTGGAGCTAATGTTGCTCAACATACAAATATAAATGGAGATTTTTCTTAGTTCTGCTTAGTATCCTTGAAATAACTGTCAATTTTCAACAAAACTAACGCAACTCTACATACATGTTAATCTGTAGTTATGAATACTTGTGTATGACAACAGCGTGGCAAATATATTATCAGCATTTAATCCATTTAGTCCCATTAATAAAATTATTATAGTTTCGAATTTTCTAAAATTTTCGATATTCTGTATTCCAGAGAAACGACTATGGCTGCAACTCAATATAAACTAGTTGAAAATCTATATAAGAAAAATTATTATATATATAATATTACTAACTAACAATATACCCGCTACGTTGTTAGCATGATTAATATATTAATTATTTAAAACATAAGGATATTTAAAAACAATAAGAAATATATTGTGAAATTTTTAACAAAATATATTTTTGACCAAAAAATTTGATCATAAAATATAAAAATATTTTATTTTATTAATTTAAACATTTGTATGTTTTATTTATTTAACAAAGAATAAATATTAACATTATTTCAGAAAAAATAACAAAACTTAAAAGTATTAATTTTTATGCTGTTGACAAAACAACGGAAACTTTTGCTATACAATAACACTGTCGAATGCTCATGGTCATGGTAGTGAACGAACGATTATATTACGTTGTTGTAATAGAACCTGAAAAGCGTTTGGTCCTGTGTGGGTATAGGGAAATTTTATGGCCGTTTTAATAATTAATTTTTTTCGCCAACACTATTCGAGAACAGTATTCTAATTCCAGTTCTTTAGCAATATTAATGCTAGCGAGACGATTTTTTCTTATATCAGTGATGTCCTTGCAAGACGATAACAACCAAGATCAGCCTAAATTGCTCGTCGGGAAACAGATAAAGCACATAGTTTTGTTTTCATTTTGTTAATGACCTCTTTAAGTAGCATTTTTGGATATTCTTAAGCTCTCTTGCTATTACATTATCGTGTCTTTAACTCGTTTTATGTTGCCTGCGACACAAAATGAAATTACTGATTTATTCGTGGAATATTTCTCACAAATATTTTTTTGCTTACGACCAGCACTAAGGTCATCATATTTTAGTAACGGCTAAGATTTTTTACATTTTCTTTCACAACTTCTATTTTTATTGTGCTAATCAACTCTGGCAAATCAGTTTAAAAGTTTCCACTGCTTTGGCATCACTACAAAAGATATTTTAGTTTTAGAAGATCATCTCAAATTGAATTGGCACATTTTTCAAACGTTGCGCTGCATTTATAGATAAAGTTGGAAAGAATGAATCTATCATATCTTTATAGCAATAAAATGACATTCGCAGGACGGATTCAGTATATTTATATTTTATGTCGTAAGAAAAAAAAATTTAGGAGTTAAATAAGATTATTCAAATTTGATGTCATATAACTAAGCAAAGTTCAAAAGTTCAGATGGTTCCTTGGAATATAAAATCTATCTTTTCATATACATATGTATATTGATGGCTTAATGTGTAAATTTGGGTAACTCAAATTTGCGTTTTTTCACATTGAAAGGAAAAAATTATTAAACTTAAAAATTTTGGTTATACCAACTATTCATTATAGCCTGACCACTAAGTGGTATAGGGTATAATGACTTTGTGCTGATGCTTGTGGCTACCAAAAATATTTTACATAGGCCCATATTTTATTATACCCATCGACACAGAATCACTTCTGAGTCAATTTAGCGATCACCGTCCGTTCGTCCATCTGTGTAAGACTTGTAAACAAACTACAGGTCGCAGATATGAATATAACTTGATCAAATTTGGTATACAAACTTCAACCTGCCGCAAAACAAACGCTATTGAAATTGGTGAAAATGGGTGCATATGATCCAAATTAAAAAATAGATCTCAGTCAAATTGGGTTTGTGTGTGTTTATTTCACCCATTAATAAGTAGTACAAAAATAAATCTTGTAGAAGATTTCTTAGTCATAGCCCTCATATAACGCTGATTCCCGATCTCCGCTTAAATCTATCAAAAGCAAAATATTGCACAAATTTTTCTCAAATTAGGTTTGTATATGTTTTTGCAAAAAATAATTGACTTTACGAAGTATGGTCAGGAGCGGTCCATTTTTCGACCTAGCTTCTATATAAAAAAAAAAGCATCCGCTATGAGTTTTTTCTGATCTACAGGCACAAAATTAATATAAATTCCACTTAGATTTGGTTTATGCCTATTTTCTAACCCAATTAGTTAGACCTAGGGGCAATCCTCTAAACGCATGGTATAGGGTATCTGTCTAGACCGATTATAATTTCATTTACTTGTGTTTTTAAGAAAATGTAATTTCAAGTGAAAATTTACCAGTTGAAAAGTAAAAATTTTCCCATTTTTTTGGCCTTTTTACCCCTAAAAGCTGGTGTAATCTACATATCAAATATCATATTCCTCTGTTGCTTTGTAAATAAGATACACAAAGGTACCCTTTTGCATTTGCGGACCGCTTTTACCCCCTTGACATCCGAATTTCGAAGAGTTTTCCTCTCAACTGATGTTTCTATCTCTAGTGAAATCCACATACTATATTCCATATTCCTAGATTCGTTTGCTTAGAAGATAACAAGTGTAAAATATATCCACTTTTTGGCCATTTTTCCTCCCCTAGACCGTAGAAATTCATTATTGACTGATGCCCATGTATTAGGTGGAGTTTGTAAATCAAAATTCATATATATATATAGATTAATATGTTAAAAGATGCAGAAAGGTACCATTTTTAAAATTTCTGACCTTTTTACCCCCTTAACATCCTAAATTCCAAAAGTTTTCCTCTCATCTGATGTTTCTACCTCTAGTGGAATACACAAACTATATTTTATATTCTTTTGTTTAGAAGATACCATGTATAAAATTTGTCTCTTTTTTGGCCATCTTTCCTCCCCTAGACGTTAGAATTAGCAGTAAATTCATCCTTGACTGATGACCACCTTTTGGGTGAAGTCTGTATACCAAAATTATTATATATAGATAATTATGTTAAGAAGATGCAAAAAGGTACCATTTTTACATTTTTTGGCCGTTTTTCCCCTTAAATGGCCGAATTTCGAAAAAATTATCCTGGGCCAACATTTGTTTCCCGGATGGAGTCTACACACCAAATTTCATATTCCTAGATTCATATGTTACCATTTGCCCCCCTTTCGCCGCTTTTCTCCTCTTAGTGTAGGAATTTCCAAAAACCCGTTCTTAGTGGATTTTTACGCTGAGAGAAGAATCTACATTCCAAATTTCAAGTTTCTGGGTCGAAGGGTTTCGGTTGGGCGATGATGAGCATCCTCGCAACTATTTTATATATATGTATAGATTATGTATGTTTATTGGCTTTTTGATTCACAAATACGGTATTTATTAAATTTTTCGAAACCTTAAAAGCAGATGTTACGAACAGCAACAAAATTTCACCACTTTAACTAAGAACACATTGGGTCCTATATTCGGGATCTTTGGCCTTCAAGCTAATTAAATTTTCATATTTCGCTAATTACTTTTTATTATATTTGGTAATTCCTTGAAGATTAAATAACATTTTTTTTTAATTCATAAAAATACTTACTTGCCTTTATAGTACCAGATGGAAGAAGTGCCATGTATAAAAACCTATTTAGAAACTCTTTTGTTAGAAAATGAAAAATTTGTGTTCGAAAAATCTAACAGTGCAAGGCAATGGATGAAAACTCTTTTACGGTATGAAAAGTTTCCAACAAATTAAAACTTACTTCATTCCTCTGGAAGGCTGTCAATGTATAAAATTATAAATAAGTGTGATTTGTGGAATTTGAATTAAGTTTAATGTAGCTAACTATATACTAGTTTTGTTACTTAGTTAGTATGCACTCAGTCTCAGTTAGTCTATATATAAAATAAGAATAAATAAACTCATGTATATATTTATATATATTCTGATTATTGTTTGCCAATTTGAGATTACTCTACACAAATGTTCTTAATTAGAATAGTTCTTAAAAAGTAAGTTAATTCGAGAGTATTCCACCTTAACAAAAATAATGCATGAAAATTTGTATCAAATTTTGGCGTCCACAATTATTAGAATTAGAATTAGAGTTGTAAGCAGGCAAACTGCAGTTAGTTTAATGTTTTTGGCGTATGACTGTTCCTAAGAGTGATACAATAACACTCATACGCATACAGATCAACTTTGTAACGCCATCACGTTTTCAAACCAGGAAAGGTGTTAATAAATATACAACTTCTAAACTATTTATCAGATTGTAAAAGTATATTTGCGGCAATTGTTGTCCAGGACATAGGCTTTTCAAATATTAAACTTACAGTTAATCCATGGCTACATAAAGAATGAGTTACAGTGTGCCAAAACAGAAAACTCCGAGACTGGGAAGGCTTTCAGAGGACGTAGCTTCCTTTATATAAAAATGGATTTTGATTTTTGAGGTTGTAGTATTATTATACTTAAGTTATTTGTAATTGTTTTACTTTTTTCATTTTTCTACTCTTTTATTTTATTTTAATGTTTTCGAAGTTGCTTTTGTCAAAAAATCTATATTAAAAAATAATTTAAAAATAATTTTGAGTTTGAATAAATATTTTGTATAAAACAAAGTTGTTGGCAGTTTTGTTCATGTCACATATATTATTTTAATTGTTTGCAATCTACATAATCAAATATCAAAATATTAATTTTTCACCAAAAATTTTGTTTGGTTTTCTACAAATAGCGGCTTTATTCCAGAGTAAAATTATTAAAAAAAAAAAAAAAAATCCGGTGATAGCCAATATTTCTATTAGAGAGTGCAGAGTCTTTTTTAGTATTTTAAAATTAAAGTCTTGAAGCAGGTCCTAAAGATGTAATTCTTTGTCGAAACATACGATTCAGTCTTTTGCTTTTTATCAAAACCTTGGCATATAAAATTAAATAAATTTTTTGCTTGACAAATGAGCTTCAAGAATGGTTTTTATTGTTTTTAATATTTTTGGATATTAATCCCATGTCCAGAGTTGGTTCAGTGGAACATTAAAAAACAAGTAAGAAAATTATAGTCCGTCTAAACCGACTATACGATACCCTATACCATGCATTAAAGACCCTATCTCTCAGGCCCAACTAACTGGATATAGAAAATAAGAATAAACCAAATTTGAGTGGGCTTTTTGTTAATTTTATTGGCTGCAGATATGGAAAAGTTCATATCGGATGCTATATCTATATGGGGACTAGGCCCCAAAATGGACCATTCCTGATCATGTATGGTAAAGTCTCTTGTATTTTGCAAAAATATATTCAAAGAAAATTTGAAAATAATCAGTGCAATATTTTTGTTTTTTGATAGATTTAAGTGAAGTTCGGGAAGCAGCTCTATATGGGGCCTGTGACTAATGGTTCTCCAGTAGGGATCATTTTTGGACTTCTGATTAATGGATGCAATAAATACATACAAACCAAATTTCACGAAGATAGATATGATAATTTGGACCTCATGGCAATTTATGTTGATTTCATATGGGTCATTTGTATGGGGACTAGGTCTGAACATGGACCGATTCTCAGCAATTTGAACAGAAATCTACCTATGGCCAATGGAAGCTCATATACCAAATTTTGTTGAAACATATTCATATTTGCGACCTGCAGTTTGATTACAAGCTGTACATGGACACACAGACGGACGGACGGATGGACGGACAGACGGATGGACATCGTTAAATCGAATCAGATAGTGATTCTGATTCCATCGGTATAATTAAAAATGGGTGTAGGTCAAATATTTTTGGTTGTTACAAACAGCAGCACAAAGTCATTATACCCAAACCACATAGTGGTATAGGATATAAAAACATGACGATTCGGAATTAATACAAAAAGTGGCAGGAATTTCTAAAATGAATAATTTAAACTCGCTTAGAAATAAAAATTTATTTATATCACTCACAATACATTCCTTATTCACAGACTTTTACGATTTCGTAGCCTATACCAATTTTAGGTCGGCGTATTAAGAATTTGTGCTCATGTGTCTGAAGTTAGCAGCCTTTCCGCATTCACTCAAATAGATTCATAAATACGAAATGCATTGCTAAAGGTGCGTTCAGACTACGCAAATATTTGACCAAATAAACGTAACCCCTAATTTTATGAAAGTTTTATTCAATCTTACATGATATATAAAAGACAAAATTAAGTTATGTTTTATTACATTAGTAATATTTAATATTTTTAGCTATATTCTATATCATATATTGTATAACTTAATGAAAATTATACAAGGAAAATTATACATTATTTAGGGGTTACGTTTATTTGGTCAAATATTTGCGTAGTCTCACCGCACCTTTAGATAAGTCACCGCAGTAAATATGTATATTTAGGCCGACTTTCAATTTCACACTTGTTTCATCTAATTTTTATTCACAGTAAATTTACTGATTTTGAGCAATATTAGAAATAAAGATCCCTCCAAATTTCCTTAATTGAGTTAATGTCATTGATTATAATAATTAGATTGAATAAATTTATAAACTTATAAATCCTTAGGAGCTGGAGATATTAGGGGGTAAAATTGGATTTAATGTTTTTAGCGTACAGTTTCAGTTTGCAAAGGTAATATTAAAAAAAAAAAAATTTGAATCAGCCGATTTTTTTTACTATCTACTAAAAAAACTTTAAAAATAAAGATTGAGAAAAAGTCAAAAAATTAAAATTTGGACGCCTCAAAAATGATTTTTATACCCTATACCACTATGTAGTTTGGTTATAAGGACTTTGTGTTGCTGTTTGTAACTACCAAAAATACTTAAACTAAACCCATCATTTATTATACCGCTCGACTCATAATCACTTTCTGAGTCGATTTAGCGATGTCCGTCCGTAAGTCCTTCCGTCCGTCCGTCTGTGTGTCCATGTAAATCTTTTAGTCAAAATGCTGGTCGCAAATATGAATATGTTTCGATGAAATTTGGTATATAAGCTTTTGTCGGTCATAGGATGAACGCTTCTGAAATTGATTATATGCGGTCCTAGGCCCCATACAAATGACCCCTATGAAATCGACATAAATCGCCATAAGATCCAAATTATCATATAGATCTCAGTCAAATTGGGATTGGATGTGTTTATTATATCCATTAATCAGTAGTGCAAATAGAATACATATAGGACAATTCTTAGTCATAGGCCCCATATAGAGCTGCTTCCCGATTTTCACTTAAATCTATCAAAAAACAAAAATATTGCACAGATTTTTCTCAAATTTGGTTTACATATATTTTTTCAAAATTTAAGTGACTTTACCAAATATGGTCAGGATCAGTCCACTTTTTAACCTAGTCCCCATATAAGTATATCATCCGATATGAACTTTTTCATATCTGCAGCCAAAAAAATTAATAACAATGCCACTCAAATTTGGTTTATGCTTATTTTCTACATCAGATTAGTTTGACCGAAGACATAGTGTCTGCAAACCATGGTACAGGGTATCTATAATCTATAATCTTACTTGTTTTGATATGTTGTAGCTGAACTTTTTTTCCTCATGCCAAAAGCTATCGAAAAATCGGTGGCAAAATATCGACAAATTTTTGTCCTAACAAATCGGCCCACCCTAATGTGCATGTAACAAATTGACTAAAAATACTGAAATGTTAAAAATATCACTCATACGCATAACTCTTTTCTAGTCGAGTAATACATAACAATCATATGTCCTGAATATATTATTTTCAAAAAATTTTGAAAAAATTGGAAGAAGTTAAAATATGGTTTTATTTCATTCAATAAAAATTAGTGAAATTGATTTGCTGAAGCTTTCTGTTTAAAAATGGAATAAGAAATCATCAATGCTCTTGAGTTATAGCTGAAAAACTAAGCAAACAAACATCAATATAAGAACAAACGCTGTAATGGATAGGATAAATATGAAAGAAAACAATACTAACACTTAACCCGAAGACATTGTAAATTTTAATATGAAGTTATATCAAAATTTGGCCTGATAATGTCAAACCCTTTCGAGGATTTACTATACTGGCCCATTTCTTTCACTCTGACTTTCAATTTCTCAACCTCCATATTAAAAGTTGGGTACAATATGGAAAGTATCGCGTTCATTTTCCAGCCATACTCTAGTAGCGCCTTTGGCTTCTTCCCAGGCTCGCGCTATGTGTGTTAAAATAAAACCAGTGCAACCAGTTTGGCCTGACAACATATAAACAGACATATGTATTAACTATTTAACTAAAAGTTATTTGGCACATTTCCACCTAACCACTATCAATATTTACTCCACTATCTTTGTATCAGCCAGCTGATCATTATACTGATACTCGTCATCTTCCCCAATACAAATTAAAATAGTACGCCCTCAAGATTTGCCATCTCTCTACAGAAACTACCAAGTTTATGCGAAAATATAACATCACACATTTTAAATGTCTAAAGTCTTTGGATATAGTTGAATTTTCCAATTGGTTTGGTAATCCAGGATATAAACTAAAGCATTACTTAACAAGAATTTCCGCATACATCAGTGAAAGCAATGAAAGTGTAGTCATGTATATAGTGCACATCGTTACAGGCATATATTGAAGAACAGGAAGTTTATATCTCGTAATTAGTATTCCTTGATTAATTTTGCAAAAATTTTAAAATAAAAATGCGAGTATCATTTAACGAGACTTTTTACTGTATTTATTATACGTAATCGTACAAATTTGCTAAGTTGGTTTTATACAGTTTCCTCTGCTCGTGATGGTTGGGATCACTTTAAAATTTTTAAACATAATTTTATTACATATTCACAGAATAAGGAATTGGAAAACTTCAGAGAGATTTTTCGTAAAATCAGCAAAGCAAAAATTTCTTTGTTGTGATATTAGAATGAATATATAGAAAACTAAAATTTGTTTATAAAATGCACAAATAATCTCAAAGTCTTATGGGAAACCTAGTTTAAGTTCATGTAATTATTTCATATACAGATATTTAAAAAATAACACATTTTAGTTATCCGTTGTAGTAAAACTGTTAACATCCATTAATAACGTTACAAATTGGAAATCGATTTAAATTCAACTTCATGCATTATTCATAAAATATACAGATAATTATAATTTGAAATTCAATAGTGGCCACTTGTGAAAGGATTATAAAAATGTAAATTACTTTTTATCAAACGAACTTTACAATACTCATTTTGATGGCGCGTTAAAATTTATTTTAAATATTATGCAAAGAATGTCCAATAAATATTTTTTACATTACATATGTAGATTGTTCTATTTATAAACATAACTTAATTTTTTTTTTAATATACATAAACAATCAGCGACTATTCCTAGGTCGCAGTGGCTTTATTTCTCTTATATATATCAACACTCAGGGGAAGTCCCTTATGTGTTGATACAGTGATAATATGCGTAGGGCGAAATAGGGACAAATATTTGTGAATATTTGACTTAAATTTTATTAGATTGTAAGTTACAGGAAAGATCTCAGTAGGAGGTTTATTTCACATATGCCATTGCTAATAATCGAATTTTCGCTGTGATGTATTGTGCGATCCAGTGGCAAATAGACTGTAAATGGATGAGATCTACTAGATCAACAGGAAGTGATGAGAAAAGCAAAACGGCACCAACGCACAGTGTGAGGTTTTAACATTTCAGCTTATCGAAATACAATTTGCTTTGTTTTTTTCAAGACAATTTTAACTGGAATTTATTGACAACATTTACAGCTACATAGAATTGCATTTGAAGATAAAAAAATTTACAGATTTATAAAGTAACAGCACCATAAACTTCATTGAAATTGCAGACTGTTGTAAGACATAAGCAAGTCAAACCGCGTAGCTCAACTTTAAATGTTTGTTACTTTTTTTAAAATGCAGTATCTTAATGAAATTTTTTCTGTTTTAGCTGCATATATTTAAAAAAAAAAAATTCATAAACTGTAAAACGCGTGAGCAGAAAAAAGTTTTAAGGTTTTAACATATATATCTTTTTTGAACTTATTTTGAATTTATCTATTTTTTAACTGGACATAAAAATATATAGGAAAGCAAGGAAAAACAAGTAAGAAATTTATAGTCGGTCTAGACCAACCATATGGTACCCTATACCATGGTTTAGAGATTCTATCTTTCGTTTCAACTAATTTGATATAGAAAATAAGCATAAACCAAATTTGAGTGGCATTGTTATTAATTTTTTTCCTGCAAATATGAAAAAGTTCATATCAGGTGCAATATTTATATGGGGACTAGGTCGAAAAATATATCGATCTTGACCATATTTGGTAAGGTCACTTATATTTTGCAAGAATATACACAAACCAAATTTGAGAAAAATCTGTGCAATATTTTTGTTTTTTGACAGATTTAAGTGAAGATCGGGAAGCAGCTTATATGGGACCTATGACTATGAATTGTCCTATAGGGACTATTTTTGGACTACGGATTAATAGATATAATAAACACATACCAACCCAATTTTACTGAGATATATATTATAATTTGGATCTTATGGCACTTCATGTCGGTTTCATAGGGGTCACTTGTCTTGTCTGAACATGGACCGAATTTCACCAATTTCAATAGCGTTCATCCTATGGCCGGTGAAACTTATTTACCAAATTTCATCAAAATATATTCATATTTGCGACCTATAGTTTGATTACAAGCTTTACATGGATACACAGACAGACGGACGGACGGACGGATGAATATTGCTAAATCGACTCAGAAAGTGATTCTGAGTCGATCGGTATAAAAGATGGGTCTAGGTCAAATATTTTTGGTAGTTACAAACAGCAGCACAAAGTCATTATACCCAAACCACATAGTGGTATAGGGTACAATTAATCGCATTATTTTCATTGGATAAGCTCATCTGTCTTCCTATAGAATCAACCAACAAAATCTGCCCCAACTTGCCTCTCGACAATTGCCGATCCAAAAACTGCTTGCAGAAAAAAATGAAAAATGTCTGGGACTCGTTGAATTTATTTCAGGAAATATTAGTACTGGTTCACAAAAAACCCTTAATTTTCAAGCAATAAAACTTCTTTCTAAAACAATTTCCACAGAAATAAACTCTAAATGGCAGAACGCAACTAGGACAAAACTTAGATTTATGAAAGTACATAGTGATTGGTTGACTCTAGAAATTGATTTATCACAATTTATTTGTGATAAGACCATTTCTTCTTCGGCTTCTACTAGCGGAAGGCCAGAGAAAAAATTCCATGAGTGCTTAGAAGTTACTAGAAAAAGAAAAGCAAGAGAACTTTTGAAGACGACTATCATAATCAGCCTAAATGAAAATGCACTTAGATGGAAAGACGATCTTCTGCCGCAATTGTTCGTGAGCTTACAACTGCTTCCCCAAAAACGGGCAAACTTTTAGAAAAAAGTAGAATTGTTTCACATAAACCCATGAGCCTTTCTGTTGATCAAGCGTTAGCAATGATAATAGATATAGGTTTATCTACACATGGCTACAAATTGTTGAGACAACATACTTCGTCCATTAATTCTAAAATGTTTGTTATGATTCTATAAAAAAAACCAAGCGTGCATATTATCCAACTGGAATAACTGCAACAGAATCATTCGCAAATGTCAGCCTCCAATCACTTATTGATCATACACTTTTAAAACGTTGTTTGTTCTTAAAAGATTCATTTATTTTAATAGAAAATAATTTCAGTGATCAAATGGGGCTGTGACGGCGCTGACCATAATCGTTACAAGCAAAAAAAATATTTCTGACGAAAGTTTATTTACTATGTCTATGGTCCCAATTGAAATTTCTTTAGAAAATTTAGGTAGCAACCAAAAAACCATAATTTGGAAAAATTCGCATTTGCAAAAGAGGCAAAAGACCTGATTTTAAGTGAAGTTAAATAAATAGAAAATCAAATTTTATATCTCTCGCCAACTATGGTTACTGTTGAGCATAAGAAATTTAAAGTTACTGCTAAGCTAGTTTTGTGTATGATTGATGGAAAAGTGTGCAATGCTCTTTCAAATTATTCATCATCCCAAGCTTGCTATTTATGTGGGGCTACACCATTATCTATGAATAATCCAATTGCGATTTTAAATAAGACAGTGGAAAAAAATATGCTGCCAATGGGCCTATCCCCTCTCCATGCCTGGATTCGCTTAATGGAGTATTTGCTACATATTGCATACAGACTGGATATAAAAAAATGGTAAATACGGCAAGTTGATAATAGTGCGCAATTATTAGATAGAAATAAATACAGACAAACCCGATTTAAAGATGAAGCAGGATTGCTGGTGGATATGCCAAAACATCATTCTGGCAATTCAAACGATGGCAATGCTGCTAGACGTTTTTTCCGAGATGCCAAGAAGTCGGCAAATATTACTGGTATAGATTTAGAGCTGGCAGAGCGTTTTCATGTTATTCTCGAGTGCCTGGGAAGTGGCTATGAAATAAACTCTGTTGCTTTTGGAAAATGTACACTTGAAGCCAGGAATCTATATTTGGAAAAATATCCATGGTATTACATGCCAGTAACGGTACACAAAATACTGTTTCATGGAAAAATTGTAATTGACAGTTGTATTTTACCAATTGACCAGCTTTCGGAAGAAGGTCAAGAGGTACGGAATAAGTATTGCAGAAATTACCGTGAACACGTTACACGAAAGACATCCGGGGAGAACACAAATACGGATTTACTTAATATACTCTTAATATCGTCGGCTGCATTCATCTGCAGTTTGCAAAAACCCCCAAAAACTAAAAAGGAATTTTAACGCCCATAATTTTTACTTTGCTGCAAGACCCAGCTATATATATTGCAGAAGAATGATATGAAATATATATGATATTACTTTTCTCATTTTTATAATATTTTTTAATTTTTATAAAAGTTTGTACTGTATGTTTTTGAATTGAATTGAAAATAAAAAAAATCTCTTTTAAAAACTAACTTTTTTATTGTGTAAGCTACACATATCGTCACTTTAAATTCCAACAGACGTAAGTAACAAACAAAATTGTTTAATTGATTATGGTGTATTTATTTAATGATTATAATATAATATAAAATGTTATCTTATATGGGAAGTGAGCATGGAAGTTGTTCAATTCCGCCCATTTTTCTACAAAAGTAGAGAAGTTAGTCATATAACCTGTCAAAATATATGACTGTATCAGTTAGAATGTCAAAACCTCACACTGTGCAGCGGTGTCGTTTGCCCACGGCCCGGAATCTTCAGAATATACGTTAGATGGGATGAAGTAAATATCACGCCAATTTAGGAAACCTTGCGACATTTGAAAAATGTATTTATCCAAAACAACAAGAGCACCTGATTCCTCTATATCAACAGTACCCACGAATACAGACGACACTGATGACTACATTATTTATTTTATTAATTTATTTTCTTTCGAGCATTCAAACCAACCCTCTTTACTCAACCCCGCTCAAAGGTTGTGAAAAAGGCTGAATTGAGTGAGGCAATTTGCCTCACCCTAAGGCTTTTTCTTTAATTGAAGGAATATGAATGACAAATATTGCTGTCATCTGCAAAAGACAAGATGGGATTGGAAGTTTGAAACAGAAACTGACAAACAGATAACAGGAAGGAGAAAGGCCAGAGCCTTTCGGTGGGCCTGCTTTCATTAATTTTGCAATGGAGAATTCGGGAGGGCAGATCATTGGCATAGAGAGAAAAACGCCAAGGCCCTATCTCAATATTGTTGAGATTTTATTTTTCACGTAAGCGGATTGGGTCCGGTCAGATAAGTAGGATCGAAGTAGATTTAGAGGTAATGGGGAGAAATTTAAAATATATTTCACCTTATTACATAGCATTAAGTGTTTGGCATTACCGAAGGTCGTTAAATTAACAAGTAGGGCCAAAAAATTGATTATATCGAAAACCTGATTGTAAATTCGACAACACACCAATCTCATTAACGTTGGTAGCTTTTCGAGTACTTTTGAAAAGTAACACATGATTTTTATGGGGCTGCATTTGCTAGTACATTTAAGAAAAAGAATTATTTTGACATGTAAGGGAAAGTGCTTGTAACGGGAAGTACTTGTTATTATATTTGAGTTAAAGAAATGTGTTAGATTAGGCAAGAGGAAGGGCAGCAAAATCCGTACAAATACTGGATGAATAGTATCATGACCGATTGCATTAGACATAGCAACAATAATACTAAGAAATTCAAAAAAATTAATGAAATCATTATGATAGAGCATGTGGTGGCTCACCTGTCCTAATTAACCCCAGACTAAAATATTGCTTAATTTGTGAACATTGTGAAAACTACCTTCAAGCTACTAATATTTGGTTCGAAAATTTTGGAAACAGCCTAGTGATTTCATCAATATATTCTCACCCAAGGTTTTCTATATCCGAAAATCAATACACAAGTTTTTTTTAAACCACTAGGCCCCAGTTTCATAGTTGTTGCCGATTTTAATGGCAAGCATACATTCTAGGGGTCACGGATAATTTCCCCAAAGGGTAGGGTTTCGTTCCAAACAATTTCTCAAATGGGTATGGATGTGGTCTCAAGCGGAGAATCAACGTACTGGCCAACAGGCAGGCAAAAAATAGCCGATTTAATCGATTTCGGAGTAACGAGGAACATCGCAAAAACACTTTTTGTACCGTTTTATCCCGATTTTGAACAAACCTATATTATTTGAAAGGTATTTCTTTTTAGCCGATTTGCAGATTTACAGATTTTAAAATTTTTTCCTTTATTTTAGTAAATTGCATTTAAAGTTGCTACTAACACATACATAAAATTATACAATGCTATGTGTATTTTTATTAAATTTGTTAACGTGTTTGTAATAAAAATGAGTTTGTTTTTTGTGTTGATTGTGTCTTTATTTAATGAAAAAATAAAATTTCCCAGAATTTGCGCTCGAATTTCGAGGGATGGAATCTGCTAGTACTACTAAATCCCCTCGATACACCAGGCCATATAGATTTTCTTCTGTAGATGTTGAAAGGCTGTTAGGTGAGAACAATAAGAACTTAGGGAATAATTGAAAGAATGCACAAGGACCTAAAGGTAACTGCTTGAAACACAAAGAAACGCTAAATTGAGTAGATATCTGGATCCAACAGAAAAAACCGCTTTGTGGCGTGCTACAAAAAATCTTAAAAGACCTGTTGCATGCAAGCCTCCTCTAAGAACAGAAAGTGGAGGATGGGCTAGAAATGACAAAGCAAAAATAGATCTGTTTGTGGAACATCTAAAGAAAGTTTTTGCACCGATTATAACCACAAGTTCTATTGATGTGTTACTCCACAGCATGAAGTAGTGCCCTCTTGCTTTGAGATTCGAGAGGTCGAAGAGACTATTTCTGATTTAAACCCCAAAAAAAACAACGACATTTGATGGGTTCAGTAATAAAATGCTTTTGGAGTTACCCTGAATAGCATTAAGAACAATTCTGTGTATTTTTAATGCTTTATACGCTTTGAACATTTTCACTTCACTCGTTACAATGATTCCTAAACCAAGCAAAGATCACACATAGACAGATTCGTATAGACCAACTAGTTTATTGCCGAACTTCTCAAAATTATTCGAGAGAATTTTGGTAAACCAAGCTGCAATATCCGTAGATCAAAATAATGTCATTCCAGCACCCCAAATTGGTTTTAGACGAACACACAGCACCACTGATCAAGTTTATAGAACTGTAAGTGCCATAAGAAGATCTTTTGAAGAGAAAAGGTGTTGTTCGGCACATTTTGTAGATGTCTCGCAAGCCCTCGACCGAGCTTGGTATGAGGGACTCCTCTATAAAGTTAAACAGCGGTTGCCTCCGAACACAGATAAGCTAATGGAGAGTTACGAAAATAATAGAAAATTCTCTATAAAAGAGATAAACTTTGTGAACCCTCCATACGCAATTCATGCTGGTGTACCACACGGTAGTATCTTGGGCCCGCTTCTGTACATCAGACATGCCAACAAATGAAAACACACATACTTCAGCTTTTGCGGATGATACTGCAATTTTAAGCGTAAACGAAAATCCCCAACAGTATCTCTTCTTTTACAGAGCCGTATTGAACAGCTGGAAGATTGGCTACACACAGAAAAAAGATTTGTAGGAATTCCATTAGCAATAGTAAAATTTAATCAAGTAATAATCATTTTTATTGTAATTCATAAATACTTTCAAATGCAATAGATTTTTTTCGTTATCTACCATATAATAATAATTCTCAGAAAATATATGTACCTTCAATTGAAAAATTTGTTCAATTTACCAATCAAACTTTTTATGAAAATTGTTATGCTAATTCAATCGAGAGAACTAAATTAAACCTATTGTAACATGACTCGTTCTTAAATATTGGTGATTACAACATCTAATTTTGTTAACACAATATATTTTAAACCAAAAATGTATTTACAGATATTGTAACAAATTATCGGAAATATAATAGAAACAAATTAGTAATTAGAATTATTTAATTCGGTTATAACAAAAGAAAACCAATCACTTAACTAGGTTTGGTAGATTTAACCGAACTGAAATTACATGAATCAAATTCTATTGTAGGTACCAAAAAATATAACGAAATAATAAGCCTAACCGCATAATTTAATTTATTTGTCATTTTTGAAGAATTAAATATAAAGAAAAGAATAATAGAAAAAATTGTTTTGTTGAGAGTTTTCATTTTCTCTGTTATTAATTGTTAAAAGTAGATAAAAAAATCTGTGCACAAAAATGGATCCATATGTACCTAAAGCACTCGGCATGGCCCAAATAATGAAGGAAGTAGACCATATTATAGCGGTTTGTAAGAGGCAGTTTATCGTAATATTACTGCCTGCAAAGAATTTGTCAAATTCATGCGCTCGGCCAACGGTAAAAATGGCATGAACTAAATCTTTATTAATCATCATCTCTATTATGTCCAAACAGCATGGCCAAGAGGATTTCCTTACGTATTTAGTTGCCAAAGCCTGTGCAACATTCGTGTATGCAAAATCTTGGGCAGTGGTTTATCCAAGTCTGAGGTGGTGCATGTCATGGTTTTTAAAAGTTTATTTGAAGGTGATGTTTCTTTTGCTGAGGAGGCTAAGATTGCTATCTTCTCCTGCCCCGTTGATGAGTTAGTAAATTTCTCGGCTGGTGAGGAGAATTTGCTGGAGAATCAAAATGGCGCTACAGTTGTCGATGGCAAAGTTTGTGATATAATTTTAATTCTGGCTAGTGCTGTCAATGGTATTGCTTTGCCAAGCTTCACCATACCCAGCCAGGAAAAATTAGGTTATTGTGATAAAGAATTGTGATAATTATTGGACGATATTGAATGATAACACTATCAATATCTTGATAGATTTGTCACGTGACGTCCGTTATGTGGCTGTAGCTGGTGCTAATGAAATTGAATTGGCGATACAAAGTGCTGCTTTTGCCGATACCTGACATGGTATGGAACAGTGTGCCACTGTTTTGGAAGCATTCCCTAAAGTCTTAGCTGAAAATTCCGGTGTCAATGGTACTGAAGTGGTAAACCAGATTTATTTTGCTCATAAAGAGGGTCTGGTAAAATATTGGTTTCAATATTGAAGCTTTAAAGCCCAAAACTATTGAAGTTACCACCATGAAAGCGTTCGATCTCTTCCAATCAAAATACTGGACTATGAAATATGCTGTTAGTGCTGCCAACACAATCTTAAAGGTTGATCAAATTGTTATGACCAAATGTGCTGGCGAACCCAAACCTCCACAAGCTGGTTTTAGTGGTGATGAAAGTTTAATTAGATATTTCAACATCAATAAGAAACTCTGCATTTTCATACTAAAACCATTTTCTAAGGTTTTTCATATTCCCTATAACATAATTTTTCTTCTCTAAAAAACATATACACGTGCACACGTATTAGTCCTTAATTTATAGCTATAAAAGAAATAAATTATATATAAAATTATTTCAAAGTGTAGTTATAATTACTGTAAGTATGCATTGGGCTACCTCAATAAATGGCTGTAACCAACAATAAAGAAAATCTAAATTCCATTGTATGAACTAAATTTAACAGTTCATGCCATCGAATTTACTTAAAACATCAGTTGCCCTAAACTACGTACGGTTATTTCGATAATATTATTTAGTAATCACTGCAGAATAATGTGATAGTACACGGGACTATCAAAATTCGGTTGGCAACAAATTCAGTTGCCACAACAAATCAATTTTCTGTGTGTAGATATGTGGAAAATTAAAGTAATTGAACAAGAGAGTATCCACGTAAGTTTTACCCCAAAAAGGGAGACTTGCCCTCAAATTCGAGTTATGAATCTTTCAACATTTCTCTGTTAATTATCTCGGACTACATCTTGATCGCCGGCTTACCTGGAAAACCATATAGACGCTAAATTAACACAAATAAAATTGAAATTAGTCCAATTCACATTACTAATTGGCAGGAACTCAAATCTACGTCTAATTTATAACTCGATTTTCAAGCCCATTTGGTGCTACGGTATTCAGTTATGGGGAAAAACTTCAGCTTCAAACACAGAAAGAATACAAAGATGCCAAAACAAGATTTTGAGAATGATTACAGGCTCACCATGGTACGTGAGAAACTCACATTTGCACAGAGACTTAAATCTTTCTCTAGTAAAATACGAAATCACTAGATACATTGCAAAGTATTTGGAAAAGCTGGAGTCTCACCCGAGTCCTCTAGCATGTAACTTAATCAATAATCGTATCATAGAATGAAAAATGTATTGATGTACAAACAATTGTTTTATCATTAGATTACAAATGTATATAGAATAAATGAAATTTTTTCCGGCACTGGCTGGATTTAATATTTAAGTTGGAGTTTTAAGACTTGAATAACTTATTGTTACTTCACAAACCTATGTGAAGATCCAATAAATAAAGATGAATTTAAAAAAAAATTATTGTTGTTAATATTGTAAAATGAGGTGTTGCTGTTGTGTACTGCTGGTAAATTACTGAAGGCTGAGTTTAACTCATACACCAATATCACGAATGTGTTTCCAGGTTTGTCGTGAGTCCAGCGCAGATTCAAAACGCTTTGATTTATAGATCGATTTAGCTTTTCTTATGCTGTCTTTAACTTTTTCCCTTGCAGTAGCCTTTTTTCAACACAGTAGTTTGAAAACGCTTCCTCCTCGAGTAACATACATCTCTGATGGAAATTAACTGTTTTATATTAGATGTAAACCATGGTTTTGCTTTGAATTTTTTGGATCGAGTTACTAAAGGAACTGTAGCATCATAAAAACGTATTACGTTAGTTTCAAGAAAATAAAGTTGATCATTTATGAAGGGCATATTATAAAGATTCTTTCAACTAATTATAGCTAGTTATAATTTAAGTTTTTAAAGTCTCTGTTTGAGTACAAACAATTTGTTTTTCCATATGCAAAGTTGCGGCTAAGCAGCTTAATGTCAACGGTTCTCTACTACAGGCCTTAGTTTACGAGATACAAGCGATTGTGTTCAGATCTGGCTATCCTGAGACCATTTGGTGTCCACTTCGTATAGATTTTTTTATCGGGGTAAAAAATGTTGTATGACACCTAGTTATCCAGATATAAGCGATTTTATGTTCCCAGGAATTAGTAGCTTTTTCCGGTTTTGCAATCAAAGATCGGACCTATGTGTGACATCAAATCACGCGTAAACGCAAAGCGTTAATTAGTCGGCGCACCAGATAATTTGCATTGAGCGTAATTAGGATTGCACTTTATATCTTTATAAATTTTTTTACTTTTCATGATGAAAAATAGATCAAGATAAGTGTAGCATGATTATTTTCAGACTGGCTTTTATTTCACATTTCCCTAAAAATACTAAATCTAAATAACAGACAACAAATGTATTAATTCTAAGTACTTAACGATTAATATTATAAAGTAGATTATACGCCTGTCCAACTATGTCATCGTCCGTCTATTATATATCTCACTTAAAGTGTTGGTAGCAAAATAATAATTTTATAATTCGAAGATAAATTGTGTATATACGTACATGAATGGTTTTGTATTTACTTTAATCTAAGTACTATGGTAGCAACAAACTTGATTTTCTCTATCTGAAATTAGCGATAGCGACAAAGCTGTCATCTGTGAAAAGTTAAACAATAAAATGTCAGTTTCAAGAACACTATAGATAGCGAGATTTGCAAAATTCTTGGTAAACTTTTCTTTTACTTTGTGCTCGTTGTTTATTTTATTATTCCTCTGTTTATCTGGGTTGTTTTGTAGTCAACCTTGTTGATTACTTTCTAGCCAAATTGCTTGTCATAATGTAACGTTGTAACTTGTTTTAAGGCAACACAATCAGCAGCCTAATAGAAAAATTCTACTGTTTATTAAGATTAATGAAAAAAAAAATTATTTATCTGATCTAACTTTTATTATTGCAAATAATTTTGAATAACAATTTTTGTTAAACCTACAGAATGAGTTAAATAAAGCTATCACTACAAATAAGATTTGAAATAGATTTTATATTTTATATGAGAAGATGAAGTTTAAAAAAAAATTGTATGGGAACTTTTAATCATTATAAACCGACTTAACGATATCATATCATTTTGAGATAAAAATATTGGTCATAGAAACCCTGTGAAAAAAAAAATCGAATGAGCAGATCGTAGGAGCTGTGTAATTAACATTTACTTCTTTATTTAAGTCTATGGCTGTAATTCTTTCACCCTCCATATATAAAGATATCAATGTTTTATAAAATTAGTAAAAATATTCACAATAAAAACTTAAGAATTAAGCATTTTTGTTTTGAAAAACGGATAACGACGTGATTGGTAATGAAGAGCCATTTGCTGAGAAACATTAAATTTTACTTCACGTAGAACGAATTTAGAACAAACATCTTCATGAATCATATCATATACGAAATATGCGTTCAGCGCAGGCCTCTTACTTTTAAGAGTAGGTAACTTAATAAATACTAATCTAATAGGATATAAAGGAAGATATACAGGATTCTACTGCAAACAGAATACAAGGAACTATTTCTGAACAGATTCGATGCAATTATTGTGGATAAGTTCGATCAATTGTAGAATTAATAAAGCTTTTTAATTTCAAAATGAAGGTGAGAATATCCTCCATGGCTATAATGATGTACTCATTTTTTGGACAGCCTTTAGGGGCAGTCAGATTAGTTTTATTTTTCATATTTGCATGTCAACCACAAATACAGTAATTTATTTGCTTTTTATTCATACGTTGCCTGACATGTTTTTGAAACACATTCATACATACGTTTATAATCACTAACATGTTTTAAATTCCTTTTGATTTTTTAATGACCAACAAAACTTTTTATTTAAAAGAATTATTAGGCACTAACTTGTCTGCGACTCATTATTATAATTGAGGAAGTTCAAAACGCAATAATTCCACTTTAAGGTTTTAGTTTTTTTGACTAAATCCGTTTCTATATATTGAAATCTATGCGCCCATTGTTATAAAACATACCAAAGGTCAATAATTTTACTGTAATTCAATACCAAAAATAACGATTTAGACTGACTTTAATTAAATTTATTAATTTTTCAAGAAAATGGTACATATATTAAGAACTATTTCATATATTGCTAAAAAAAAAAAGTAACTCAAAAAAATGTTGTAAAACATGCTGTGAATCAAAGCAATTTAATTGTAGTAACTTCTAAGTCTAATATCCTCGCCAGGCGAAAAGTGCCTAACGAAAAAATTTTTTATATGCAGAATTGAAGGAAGGCACACATTATAATTTTTGTTGGGTAAATTCTTTTCCTTTTTTTTTGCCTTTGCGTTTAAATGTACATAATATATTTACTTCTTATAAAAAAAGTTACATTTCAATGAAAAAGACCAAAAACATCTCCGAACTTAATTCATTTTCTTCTTTATCGTAATAAAATATTAGCCACAGATTAAAATCTAAGTATACCGATGAAGAAATAATCACATATGTTTCCCATAAACTTAAATCGTCTTTTGACTTACATTATGCTAAATTCCTGGGCCAGTTTTGTAAAAATAACGTTCAATACAAATACTGATACAGCCATATCGGTTTTCATTTCAATCCATCCATGACTAAGTAGGTAACTTAAATTGAGAAATCTCTTTAAAGTAGCACGTCATAATTTTAAGGTATTCTATCTTAAAATTGCCAATCTACACATTTTTCAAACTTTAGGAACATTTATTATTTAAAAGTTACTTGCGACGCCTCAACTAGAGTGGAGTTTAGTTTTTAAGTTAATATAAAACATACTGTGCTGTTGATTGTTATCTTTGTGTTTCTGAATTGAAATTAAATGAGTTCAAGTAGAAGAAATTGTGTAAATCAACCTGATGCATTTTGCTACATATACGAAGAATATACGTAAAAAAACACAGAAAAATGTGATTTTGTAAAAGAAGCATATTCTGTATACTTTGGCCAGAGTATATCCTGCGATGGCCAGAACAAAACCTTGGGACCGCGACAGGTCTGCAAAATCTGTACAGAACATCTACGACAATGGACAACTGGGAAAAGAAAAGGTCTAAAATTCGTCGTACCGATGACTTGCAAATAACTAAAAAACCACTTCGATTACTGTTATTTTTGCATAGTAAATATTAATCAAAAAAAAACCGACACAAGTTGACATATCACTGCAAGGAAGTACCAATCCCAACGTTTGATATGTTATCTGACTTTAATGCAGGTGACAGTGACTATGAGGGGATAGCGTCAACTGCTTAACGTTTTATTCAGGAAAAGAGATTTCAGCCTCTCAAAAAGGAGCTTTTGAAATATGGCTACTAGCTTGAATGGCAAAAATTTACTGGAATAATAAACAAAATTTCCTTATACGACACAAAAGAAAAGGATATGTTACTTATTATTTTTTCTTGAAATGTGGGATCTGTTGGAAAAGTTACTCTTCCAGATAATTGCTGCATATTTATTAACAGCTTATAGTGAAGTTTTAAATGTCTACTTCATTACAATGGAAACAATTATGGTTCAATATCAATTGCTAACTTAACGAAAATGAAAGAAGAAGATAATAACGTAGCTTTGACCTTGGAAACGATAAAGTATCATGAGCATCAATGGGTGATTTCTGTGGACTTAAAAATGCTTTTTATGCCTCTGAAATAGGACAGACAAATCACATCACTGGATTAGAAAAAAATGGCCTAAGAGAGAAAACATATACATTGGGAAATAAATATAATATTCAGTGACTACTGATTTCATTTATTTCAGTCAATGGAAGCAATTCCTTACAGAATATGATTAAAGATATTGATTGTAACAAATGTATATATAAGAAAGAGTTAAAATACAGTTATTTACATTACATTAATTTTATCGTAATACAGTAAAAAGAAATAGCTTAAAGATACAATAAAAGAATTATATTGTTTCTGCAGATCTAAATTAATATTATTGAAATTAATAAACGTTCGAGTTAACACTCTATTAAGTACATAATTCGTACGATGAATAGCGACATTTAAAGTATCAACATATCTAAGATTTCTTGGTGGTACCTAAAATGGAATTAATGCGAGTAAATGAAGGCAATTCAAATTGTCATTGATTATATCAAACAAAAGTAGACATGATTTAAAAATTCGGCGATATTCTAAAGTCCGTAGGCCTATGAAAATGCATTTGGATTGATAGCGAAAAGATTCCAGATAATTTATTGATCTGAGTGCAAATTTAATAAATTGACGTTGAACTCGCTCAGTACGAGAGATATAGACTGAAACATGAGGATTCCAAACAACAGAAGCATATTCCAACTTTGATCTAACAAAGGAAATATATGTATTCTTTAGTATGTATGGATCCGAAAATTCTAAACAGTTTCTTTTCAAGAAATCAAGCATTTTATAAGCTTTAGGTACTATGTATTCGATATGAGGTACAAACGACATTAAAGTATCAAATACAACACCTAAATCGAGTTTAGATTTAATATTTTTCAGCGCAAACCTATCTATATTAAAAACAAAAGTAATGGGGTGTAGCGACTTATAAAAAGGGAGATGCAACATTTGTCAAGATCTAAGTTCAGGCTATTTAAATTACACCATTCATTATGATTATTCAGGTCAGACTGCAAATCAAAAAATTCCTCAATGAATCTGTTCTTTGATACATTTTTAAATCATATAAAAGAAATGTTGAACATTTAAAACAAAGGGAAATATCATCTATAAAAAGATTAAAAAATAAAGGGCCCAATACGCTATCTTGCGGTACACCCGATGTTTGCATATAGGGCCTAGATTCAAATCCTTCAATTACAACTTCAAAAACTCTATTTGATAAATAGGATTTTATTCACTTTACAATGAAAGCCCAAAAATTCACTAAATACCGTTAAGTTGTTTATAGCAGATCTACTGGAAAAGAAACCATGCTGGTTCGGAGATATCCATGACTTATTATAGAAAAATTAATTTTTATATATGACGTGTTTAAAAATTTTAGAAACACATGACAGGACAAACAACTTAGAGATTGGTCTATAACACATGACATCATCCCTCTTTCCATCCTTGAAAATCGGTGTAATTGTTGCCGACTTTCACCGATCGATAAAAACACCCTCTTTTAATGAAAAGTTTAAAATATATATCAGCGCAAATGTTAGGGAAGGAGCACATTCTTTTTTAAAAATGAGCGCAGAGTTCACCAACATCAGATTAAAAGCTGTTTTTAATTTGACAAATTGCATCAGATACTTCATCCTCAGAAAGTATCAAAAGACTAATATCTAATTTAATGCAGTGATCGAAAATGCACAATCATTAACCATTAAAATTAAAGGCTCAAAATTTTATTCAAAGAAAGATGCAAACATGTTCACGGCATCATCGCAACATTGGGAAATACCGTTGGCAAATCTCACAGTTGATGGAATATCAGAACATTGTTTCTTTGATTTTATGAATGACCAAAATGCTTTCGGATTACTTTTTATATCCTGCTCCTTATCAAGGAGAAATTGTTTGTAGAGAAATTTATTTAAGAAATTGAATTCACGCTGGTAATGGAAAAATTTTGCTCGACACTCAGAATCACCCGAATCCAAAAAACGCTTATGAAATTTATTACGCAGATTTTTCCGTTTTTTAAGACCACTAGTATACTACGGAAGCTTATACGGCTTAGGTTTTTTCTTTGGAATGTTATCACGATAAACAGATATGATTTTTGACAAATATACTTCATAGCATACTGACATTATACACCCAGAGGACATCCCCATCCAATCTACAGAATTAAATATTGAATTAAGCACATCAAAATCACAAGCATCAAAATTGAAATTATCCGACATTAAAGATTGCGAATTAGTAAAAAAAAATTATAATTAGTTATCTTAATTATTAATGGCAAAGGCGATCTTATTTCTTTATTTTTGTAGACAATATTATTCGTATAATAATTGCAAGTTGCATTTTGTATTTGATTTACTGATTTAACTCAAAAAAGTGTAACGCATATTTAACTAAAATGATATATCATAAAATTTTGAGTTTCTAGATGAAAGCTAATGCCATATTTAAATTCAACCCATAAAACTCATATAAAATAAGCTCCAAATACCACGGCACTAAAACAGCTAGATCTTTGTGTTATTAATGCTAATAAAATATGTCTTCTTTATTCTAATATGAATAACAATTGAGCGATTACTAGTTAAAATATATCGATAACACAAATTAATAATCTTACTTTACACCAAGTCATTAAATGCAATTTATAACTCAAAATACGTTTTATTTAATAACACTACTTTACAAATTAAAAAAAAGAAAACTTACTACTGAAATGAAGCATATTTTTTAACTAACACGTCTTGCTCATTTATTATCGCACGCTGGCAATACTGTCAAACAGTCAATACTGACACTACAATTTCACAATTATTAATTCAACAGAAGCCCACATTCATTCTAAATCTTCATAGTAGTAGTGTATTATCATGTCATGAAGAACGTGTGTTACTGATTCAAGTTTTTTTTTGCTTTGTGTGTGGTGAATATTTGGTTAGAAAAAAAGGACATGCAATATCAGAAAGACTAAAATATGGATATTTACATTATTAAGGTTTTACTGTCAGAAACTTGGACAAACCGTGGATACCGACATGTTTTGCAATAGTTATAAAACTGTTTTATACAAATTGTCAAATGGCAAAAAAGATCTATATCGATTTTTCAATTACAATACTTTGGAGAGGGTCAAGTAACCACCAAACCGATTGTTATTTCTGTTTGACAAAAGTTGCTGGATTTAATATGAAAAATCAAAAAATTTTACTTACGAGAATGTCCCATCGGTCTCCAAACCAGTTCAACTCCACCAAATTACCCATTACCAATCATTCCCAGTGCTATGAGCAGTAAGTCCGAAACATCTTTCACTAGCAGTGAAAGTGAAGCAAGACGCAGAATTATTAGCTTCATGCATACAGCAGTGGAATCATCTTGCGGTTGGGACAAAAGTAATAATCTATAGAGTAGGAGCTTGGAATTGGCTGCATATTTTGATGGTTTATTTAAAAAAATGAACCAGCCATATGACAAAACTGAATTGAGATTATTTATTGATGGCTCTAAGTACAATCTTCTTTTGCATAATGGCAATGAAAAACCATCCATACCAATTGCTTATGCCATTTCTACAAAGAAAAATTACGAATCAATGACTGAAATTTTGACATTAGTCAAATACAATGATCATAGATGGAAGATCTGTGGTGACCTTAAGGTGTGTGATTTAAATTTATTTGTATATATAGTATAGACCATCGTAAATAACTGTAAATTAATCTGTTTCAGGTCATTGGTTTGTTGACTGGTATGCATGGAGGTTTCCTTTGTCTATGGGATAGTCGCACTACATGTCATCATTACGGCAGAACAGCCAGAAAGAACTGAGTATTCACCAGAAAAACAATAATTGATCCAAATGACGTTCTTCTTCCGCCGTTGCACATAAAATTGGGCCATTTTAAGAACTCTGTCAAAGCTCTGGGCAAAGATGGTGTAGCATTTAAATATTTGTTAAAATCAAAGAAGGCATATTTGTTGGGCCTCAGATCAGGAACCTATTGAATGATGACAATTTTTCACAATGTTTATTGGAGAAAGAATATGCGGCCTACAAATCTTTCAAGAGCATCGCGGACAGTTTTCTTGGAAACAATAAGAGTGAAAACTACAGCCAACTTTTTCTGAATTATAGAACATTCTCGCGAATTAGTTACACGAATATAGATTTTTTTCCACAAAACCTTAATGCGCTGAGCGACGAAGAAGGGGAGCATACTCACCAATTTTAATTAAATTTAAAGGAAACAAACAAATATTTTGGTACAAAATCATGCTGGTAGACTATTTTTGGACTCTAATACGTGAAACCGAACCAACCAAATACAAAAGAAGTTCACATAACTCCATTCACCTTAGAAAATTCATTGATTTTTAAATAAACTAATGATTTTTTATGTATAAGACGAACTAAGCCATCTTTTTTGTGTCTCGAAAACCTGACGTGGTAGAGAGAAACCAATTACAAATTCGAAGTCAGCCCACCGAATTTCCCCAGGAAATATATTTGGTTGCTCTAGTCCAAAACCTTATCGGATAGTGTAATTGTTTCGAATGAGATCTCTGATGAGTTAAGGAATTGATTCATTTTATTTTATACATAGAGCACCTTGTATTAAAAACAGTACCTTTTATTAAAAAAGTAACATTTATTAAAAAGACTCTTTTATAAAAATTACTTTTTATAAAAAAAGATACGTTTTACTAAAAAAAAGTACGTTTTACTAAAAAAAGTACATTTTTATATAAAAAGTGGCTTTTAGTGAAAACTAGACTTTTAGTTAAAAAGTACTTTTTATTTAAAAAAAATACCTCTTATTAAAAAAGTAACTTTTATTAAAAAAGTATCTGTACCTATTTTAGAAAAATAAGCTTTTATTAAAAAGCATTTTTTTTATTAAAAAATATATTTTATTAAAAAATAGCTTTTATTTAAAAATTAAATTTTATTAAAAAGGTGCCTATTATTAAAAAAGTATCTTTTATTAAGAAGTAAGTTTTATTAGAAAAGTATATTTTTTTTAAAAAGCACCTTTTATTAAAAAAGTACCTTTTAGTAAAAAAGTACCTTTTAGTAAAAAAAAGTACCTTTTATTTCGAAAATTGCCTTTTATTAAAATGCAATTTTACATAAAAGTATCCTTTTCTATAAAAAGTACCTTTTTCAAAAAAGTAGCCTTTAATAAAAAAAAGTATAAAAAAGTACCTTTCATTAAAAAAGTATATGTATATTATAAAAAAAATATTTTTACTAAAACTATACCTTTTATAATTTATTATTATTTTTTTGTACGCAAGTTTATATTATATATTTTGCCATTTTTAAATTTATTCAAAAGTGAAGATAATTTAACCTAACCACTAACCTTAATATTAGTTGGGTACTAGGGTGGCCCTTAATAAAAAAGTGTTCAAACCCTCAGTCTTACCCCCTAGAAATATGCGAATACCAAAAAAAATTAGAAATACAAAGTTTTGGGCCAATCAAAAAACAGTTAGTCGTGCCTCAACGCGATTGAAAATTTCAAGTGTGTTTATATGGGGAAAATATGACTTTCTTTCAGATTTTACGAAAATTTCGTTCTATAGTTTAATTTTTTCGACAAATTGTTATATAATGCGGGATCAGAATTAAGCTATCCTTTTAAAAAGCTATAAAACTTCAAAATCGAATAAAACCACGCCAAGAAATAGCAAATGCCCCAGACCATTTTAAAAACGTAAATTATATTAAAAGGTATTTTTAATTAAAAAATTACTTTTATAAAAGAGTATCTTTTATTAAAAAGTTAATTTTTATTCAAAGAGAATTTTTAATTAAAAAGTATTTTTTCAAGTACCATATATCAAAAAAGTACCTTTCATTAAAAAATTAAATTTTATTGAATAAGAACCATTTATTAGAACCTTTATTAAAAAAGTAACTCGTATTAAAAAAGTACCATTTATTAAAAAGTTCTGTTATATTAAAAGGAATATTTTATTGAAAAGCACTTTTAAATAAAAAAGTATCTTTTATCAAAAAAGTACTTTTAATTAAAAAAATACTATTTATTAATAGGGAATTATTTACTAAAAATGGTCTATTTGTTGAATAAGTACGTTTTATTTAATAAGCACATTTTATTAAAATAGTCCTTTTCCTAAAAAAGTACCCGTTACTAAAAAATAACCTTTTGATAAAAAGTATATTTTGAAAAAAAAAAAAAAAAAAATACCCTTCATTAAAAATGTACCTTTTATTAAAAAAGTACCTTTTATAAGAAAGTACTTTTAAAAAAAAAAAGTTTGTTTTAATTAAAAAGTAGTTTTAATTAAAATATTATTTATTACAACAAAAATGCATTTCCTTAAATGTAGCTTAATTAAAATATAGCTTTTATTAAATTCTGAATATATTCAATGTATACACATATTTTTTTATGTAACAATTGCCTCTTTAAAATTAACATTTTGCGTGTTTGTAATAGAAATTGTTAAAAGACTTACCGTTCTGTTGCCCAAGTTTTTAACACGACATGTTAATTTAACCGTTTTTCCCACCAGACCCGTTATATTAGTGGGTACTGTAGTGTCAAAGGTAGGACCTCCGGTGCCAGGTGTTGGCAAGTCTTGTAAAAAATCTGTGAAAAACCGCTTTGATGCACACTCAAGTGAACCTGAAAAAAGAGGTACAAAATTAAACTCTACTAATTCAAATTTGAATTAATTAAAAACAACAAAGAAAGATAATTTGTTGGAAAATAGCATGTTATTAAACAAATTATACTTCAAACACCACTTTATTATTATAAAAAAAAATAACAACATAATAAAATTTATATATATTTATAAGAGTAATGTAACTTTTGTCATAAAAAATTTTATAGCATAAACAGTGACATGATATTAATGATGTTATATTGTAAATTTTATATTTTTTTGTAAATATTTATTATTGTGTTACAACTTTTATTTTTTAACACAAATAAACTTTACACTGTGTCATTGCCTGACAAACCCGATGACAACACATCAACAGCAGGACCTACAGTTCTGGGATTTATTTGTACAGAGAGAACAATGGAGTGTATATAGATGGTTTTTGATAAATATCAAGGGTATTATGAGCATAATAAATGTTATTACACGCATAAACCAATATAAATACACAACAAAATATAAAAAAAATAAAAAAACTATCGAAAAATTTCAGTTTATATTTAATGTATACACTCAGGTTTCGTTTTATGTGCTTTTGAAATTATAAGATTTTAATATTGATTTTTGAGCGTTTTCTAAAATCCAACTAAACAATTTGAATTTTGCAAATTTATATAAGAGCGGTAAAAATGATTTCATTATTTGATAGTTTTTTTAACCTAATGTATGTGTGAGAGTTCGCATGTGAATGTAACTAAAATATTTTATGGAACTTGTGGCACATAGACAGTGAGTAATTTGTTAATATTTGAATGTAAATCTTGATTTTAATGATATCAGCTCTTAATTGTTTTCCTTAATCTAAATTTATAAAATCAAAATTTTTAATTGTATTTGGTGAAATGTGACAAAAAATTTTTATTTTTTTTTTTATTTTTACACCTAATTTCATATGAGGGTATAATGAATTTGTGCAGATTTTTATAAATACCGAAACTAAATGGCCCACACCCCACTTTTTTACATTCTGGGTCTATTAAGCAATGCCCATACATCCAAGCGCTTGTTCTTCGCTCAGTCTGTCTGTATATCTGTATGTCTGTCTGAGCACACACAAAACAATTTCGCCAGCAGAACTTATTAAAAATCAAGTAAGAAAATTATAATCCATCTAGACCGACTACACGATACCCTATACAATACGTTTAGAGACCCCTTTTTTAAGGCCCAACTAACTGGATATAGAAAATAAATAGAAACCAAATTTAAGTGGCATTGTTATTAATATGTTTGCCTTCGGATACGAAAAACTTCAGATCGGATGCTATATTTATATGGGGACTAGGTCGAAAAATGGACCGCTCCTGACCATATTTGGTAAGGCCACTTATTTTTTGCAAAAACATGTACAATCCGAATTTGAGAAAAATCTGTGCAATGTTTTCGTTTTTTGATAGATTTAAGAAAAGATCGGGAATTAGATTCATATGGGGGCTATGACTAAGAATTTTCCTATAGGGTTTATTTCTGGTAGTAATTAATGGGAGCAAGAAACACACACATACTCAATTTGACAGAGATCTCTATTATAACTTCTACCTTATGGCAATTTAAGTCGATTTCATAGGGGTCATTTGTATGGGGACTAGATCTGAATATCGACGGATTTTCACCAATTAAACACTTTTCGTGTGATGGCCAATAGAAGCATACGTACCAAATTTCATTACAATATATTAATATTTGCGGCCTGTAGTTTGATTTCAAAATTTACATGGACACACAGACAGACGGACGTACGGACGAATGGATAAACGCACATCGCCAAATCGACTCAGAAAGTTATTCTGAGTCGACTGGTATAATAAAAGAATGATCTAGGTCAAAAATTTTTGGTAGGTACACTCTGAGCACATAGTGGTATAGACTATGTACAGACAACTATATTTTCCATTCTACAAATATCTTCTATATTTTCCATTCTAGAAATAGAAATTTGAAAGCTCCTACCCATTTTCCATTGTAAACTCGAAATGCAATTATAAACATCATCGTTATCCACTTTGCAACAAATTTTGGGTTTTGCTAGTTTAGCTGCTGTTTTGGCTCATGTATATCGCATCATAAATACAAAACAGTCACAACAAAAAATTTTCAAATTTTCAGGAGAAGCAAAAAACTGTTTAAGTAAAAATGATCGTATTATTTAAAAAAATTTAGTTTCATTTTGAAAAATGTCCATTGTGAGGAAAGTTTTGCTATACTTTTTATACCCTATACCACTATGTGGTTTGGGTATAATGAATTTGTGCTGCTGTTTGTAACAACCAACAATATACGTCCTAGACCCATCTTTAGTTATACCGATCGACTCAGAATCACTTTTTAAGTTGAAATGAATATATTTCGATGAACTTTCGTACATGAGCTTTCGTTGGCCATGTTCAGACCTAGTCCCCATACAAATGACCCCTATGAAATCGACATAAATTGCAATAAGTTCCAAATTATTTATTTATTTATTTATTTGTTTTAATGATTTCCTGCACAACAAGACTAAGTCTTATAATTACAGTACAGGATTTTAGTAGTGTACAAACATGTTTAGCCAAATTAAATTGAATAAAATTGTAACTAATATATAAAAATTAATATGAATAACATAAGAATTTATAAAATTGTGACATTAATAAAATATAACATAGAATATTTAAAAAAAAAGTTTTAAATTAAAAATAATTAAAAATTACAAAAAAAAAAAAGAAATATGTATATATATGTAAATGAAATTTTACCAGGAGAAGGAATAAATAATGATACAAAAAATTATATAAATTAAAGTTATTAAAAATTAGGACATAAAAAAATAATTATTATATAAATAACTCTAAAAGAAAACCTACCAGGAGTATTTAACTAAAATAATTAAAAAGACTTTTTTTAAAACTCATTGCGTTGCCGTTTATTTGTTAGCTATGTTGAAGAGCATTCCAAAGACGAGTAGCATTTACAAAGAACTGCCATTCAGAAACGAGACATCGGAATTTGGGAATTATGACATTTTTGCCTCTTGACGATCTAGCAAAGCGTATATTTTGAAAAAGGTACTTCGGTTTTTGAGAGTATATAATTTTTCGAAAGAATATTAAAGTTCTAATCTTTAACAAGTTTTCAAACGAAACTCCATATAGAGTCTTCGAATAGGACGATACTTGATCTCGCATTTTAAGTCCGTAAACATATCGTATAATATTATTATATAAAACTTGAAGTTTTTTCTTACTTATGGAGTCACAATAAGATCTCAGTCAAATTGGGTTTTTATGTGTTTATTACATCCATTATTCAGTAGTTCAAAAATAATACCTATAGGAAAATTCTTAGTCATAGGCCCCAGCTGCTTCCCGATCTTCACTTAATCTATCAAAAAACAAAAATATTGCACTGATTTTTCTCAAATTTGGTTTGTATATATTTTTTCAAAGTATAAGTGACTTCACCAAATATGGTCAGGATCGGTCCATTTGTCGACCTAGTCTCCATATAAATATTGTATCCGATATGAACTTTTTCATATCTGCAGCGAAAAAAATTAATGAAAATGCCACTCAAATTTGGTTTATGCTAATTTTCTATATCCAATTAGTTGGACCGAAGAGATAGGGTCTCTAAACCATGGTATAGGGTATCATATAGTCGGACTATACTGACTATAAAATTCTTGTTTTTTAATTTATATTGTACTAGCTGTTTTTGCCCAGTCTTTTCCGGGATAAAAAAGCATTTGACCTGAAAAATGGTTCACTATGCTTACCAGGTGCTGAGTACGTAGTCCCCAATGAACAAATTCCCCAATAAAATGAAGTTTCTCCCCAAAAATTTATATGGGCAGTAAATTAGAAGTTTTTTATAAGATGCTGCAGCAAAAATGCTTCAAAAATAAGCTGCGAAACGGCTTTAAGTTATTTTTTTTTTTAATTTATTTATAAACATCAAATATAACGGAATCGTTTTAAATTAAAGGAATCAGAACTTTTAAAAATTGAATTACTTCATTCAATAAGGTTGTTTTAAGCAACTGCTTATAGTATATGTGAGGCATATTTTGATCAACAGTAAATTATTTCACATACGTAGATAAAATTTACCATCAGACTTTTCACTGAGCTGTGTTCCGCGAGCGGGTCGCGTCAGCTTCCGCGCGTTTGGCAGCCACACCCGTTCTGCCGCGCAGTTATTGTCAACTTATTTTAATCGCCAAAATATATTTTTCAGACCATTCCGATGTTATAGCTGAGCTGTGTTCCGAGAGCGCGTCGCGTCTTCGTCCGCACGCCACACCTCGCGTTTGGCGGCTACACCGTGCTACCGCGTAGTTCTCGGTAACTTATTTTAATCGCCAAAATATATTTTTCAGATCATTGCGATATTTTAGCTGAGCACTGTTCCGCGAGCGCCACTTTTTCACGTTTGGCAGTTACTACACGAGCTGCCGCGCAGTTCTCGTTACCTTATTTTAATCGCTAAAATATATTTTTCAGATCATTGCGATATTTTAGCTGAGCTGACCGAAATGATGCTATTGAAAAGAATATTCCTTTTAAATGCGTTCATTGCAGGACAGATATTGAGAGCAGTATGCAAGTTTTCACTAAAATAATTATTTAACAAAATTCATTAAATATAAATATGTAAAAATTTAAGAATGAATTTTGGGAGTCAGTTGGTTTTTTATTTCGCTTTTGGGGAACTTTTTTAAATTTGGGGATATATTCACCGTGAAGTTATTCCCGTGTAAACCAAATTTCAGAGAAATCCGCTGAAAAATACAAACTTATATAGGAAAGAAATATACCACACAACAAAAAATTAATTTTATATGAGAAGTGGGCGTAAATGTAGGCGTGGTGGGTAAAAATCATATGGCGACCTTCCCTGGAATATGAACTAAATTTTGGAGAAAGCTGCTGAAAGATAAAATTACTATAACGAACAAATATACTAAAAAACAAAAAATGAATTTTATAAAAATGTGGCCATAAGGGTAAGCGTAGCAAGAAAGATTATAATGCGACCTTTGCTGGAGTAGAGAGATCACGTTTTCCAAATGTCAGAGAAGGCCATTGAAAAATAAAAGTTTGTATAGCAATCAAACAAACAAACAAATAAAAGGAGCGCAAAGTAGGCGTGGCCTGTAAGAAGCATATGGTGACCTTCCCTGGATTATAGAGACGTCCCTTGAAAAATAAAGATTTTTATAGTGAACGAATACACTAAAAAAACAGAAAATGAATTGTGTGAAAAAATTGGGCGAAAAAGTAGGCGTGGCCAGTAAAAATCATATGGCGTCCTTTTGTGGATTGCGGAGATCGTATGTACCAAATTTCAGATAAATCCGTCGAAAAATAAAAATTTGTATAGCGGTCAAACAAACAAACAAACAAACAAACAAACAGAAAATTAATTTTATATATATAGATAGATTGTTTCTTTTTTATACCCTATACCACTATGTGGTTTGGGTATAATGACTTTGTGCTGCTGTTTGTAACAACCAAAAATATTTGACCTAGACCCATCTTTAATTATACCGATCGAATCAGAATCACTTTCTGAGTTGATTTAACAATGTCCGTCCGTCCGTCCGTCCGTCCGTCTGTGTGTCCATGTAAAGCTTGTAATCAAACTACAGGTCGCAAATATGAATATATTTTGATGAAATTTGGTATATAAGCTTTTATCGGCCATGGGATGAACGGTATTGAAATTGGTGAGAATCGGTCCATGTTCAGCCCTAGCCCCCATACAAATTACCCATATGAAATCGACATAAATTGCCATAAGATCCAAATTGTCATATAGATCTTACTCAAATTGGGTTTGTATGCGTTCATTACATCCACTAATGAGTAGTCCAAAAATGATCCCTTTGACCCCATATAGAGCTGCTTCCCGATCTTCACTTAAATCTATTAAAAAACAAAAATATTGCACTGATTCTTCTCAAATTTTGTTTGTACATATTTTTGCAAAATACAAGAGACTTTACCAAACATGATCAGGATCGGTCCATTTTTGGACCTAGTCCCTTTATAGGTATAGCATCCGATATGAAGTTTTTCATATCTGCAGCCAAAAAAATTAATAAAAATCCCACTCAAATTTGGTTTTTGCTTATTTTCAATGTCCAGTTAATTGGGCCTAAGAGATAGGGTTTCTAAACGCATGGTATAGGGTATCGTATAGCCGGTCTGGACCGACTATAATTTTCTTACTTGTTTATTGTTGGCTCTGTAACTCTCTCATAAATAACTTTATAAGAGCCTAAAAGTATTTTAATCAATTTAAGCCAGTTCACAATTCAACATAGGGCTCTTGATACACAATTTTTGCAAACACATTAACAAATTTTATAAACATACACACAGCATTGTACAGTTTTATGTATATGCTTGTACTAGTAAATTATTGTTACACAAAAAAAAAATATTTGCCAGATGTTGCGCATCTGTAAAGATGGTGCACATCTGCAAAGAAGTACCTCAAAGCGTAGAAGAGGTCAAAAGAAAGCGCCTTGCCTATTTTTGTTTCTTATATTTAGACTTAAAAAAAATAAACATTTTTTAAGATAATATATTTTTTAAGAAAAGTTATGCATGTTACATTTGTTTATACTTAAACGTATTGGGTATTATCATGTATTGATAAGTTTTGATGACTCTAATTTTATGGCTTTTTAAATAACTATTAACTATTAGGTACTAATGTCCAACATATTGTTAAATATTTGAGACCTTAAGTGAAATATAAAATAGAGATCGCAAATTTTTAGTTGCAATTTAAAAACTAAAGTATTTGTGTTTTCTGGGTTACAATTATTCGAAAATTCCAAAACTTAAAAAAACCAATGTAATTTAACAGTGACTAATGGAACTTTTGGTTAACTACTTCTATTTATTTGTTCTGTGCACTAAGTTAACAAAGCAATGCCTTGTCTACACTTCTCTACCGACACAATACAATTTATGTCCGACATCAAAATCTAGAAAACGTATGCTAACTACAATTTAGCACAAAAAAATTCTCAATTTTTTTTTTTTTTTTATCGTTAAATTGGAAAAAAAATAGCAAAGTATGAATAATTATAGATTTGTACTACAGATATCTATCCATCGATTAATATATTTGCACAAATAAAACGTATATAAATATTTTGCATGTTAAAAAGTGTTTAAATTATTTGATGGGAGATTAATTGTAGTTATTAAGTTGGTTATTTCGTTTTCTTTTTTTAAACAGTACCAAGATTGGTTTGTTGTTATATTTGTTTCCATGCATTTTAATTAGAGCTATAAGCACAAAAATAAAAGCATTTACTTGAAAACAAAAAACGAAGTGACCTCATGGCCATTTATTTTACAGTGGAACTTAATTAAAATGGTCGTTTAACTTCTTACCCTAAATAGTGTGGCGGAGTATTAAGACTTTGGTGTACAAAATTTTGTAAAAATTGGAAGCAGTTGGTTATATTGAATCACAAATATTGATTTTTATTAAACTAAAGAGTAAATAGTAAGTTAATATACACAATGAATATCAGGATACTTTTTGATATGGAGACTGCCGTTAATATTGTTCGTATAGTTTATTACTGGGCTACTGATTAATATATATAATAAAGAATGTGGGTAGAAAACTTAGCTTGATTTCAATTTTAAATAAAAGATACACTTTTCGGCAAAAGAGTTTTTGATGTGTAAACATCTATACGCGCAGGGGGGTAAATTTCTATTTCACAATACAATCACAAAAACAGCGTAACTCATATCGGTGTGAGCTGAAGCAGATAACGCTGTGTGACTTATGATTGTATTGATGAAAAAATTATGATATAACATTGTTTTTTTATGCCACTTTTTTAAAAGCGTCATCTATGTATCACTTATATACGTTTATATTGGGATATTTTTAACGTTTTACAGCAAAGGGTTGTTGAATTAGCTGAAACAGTTTTTGCTATAAGTGATAAATAGATGACGCTTTCTGTTTGATTTTAAAAAATGACATAAAAAGATTTTTAATTACTAGATGTTTACACATCTTCCCTGTGATCGGACTCACATGATTTTTTTTATTTGTAACCGTGCTCTCATTTTAGCTCGACACATTAAGTCTAAAGTTTTCCACATAATCGGTTTTCTCAAGGTCTTCAAAATAATCGTTTGTTTTAGCGATGACCTTTTCCATCGATCCAAATCTGTTATCGCCGAGCGATTACTTCAGGTTTAGAAACGGGAAATAGTCCCATGGGGCTAACTCTGGAGACTGCACTGGATGAGAAGTTATTATGAAGTTTTTACACCGAGACTACACACTTGTGCCCCGGTTAGTTTTAGTGGTCGAAGTGCACTTTTTTATTCACCAAATGCGGTAATTTTTTATTCAAACTGATTCCGAGCTGTGAGTAATAGTCGGCATTAATTATTTTCCTCTGTTTTGTAGGTAGCCGAAATAAAAGATACTACATGTATCCAAAAAAAATGTGGATATGTGGATTGATATACCTAGCATGGCCTTCTCTGGTACACTTTTACCCAGAATCTGGAATATTTAGGTGGATCCATATTTCGTCCATGGATCGGGCTGTGATTGAATATTGCAACACGGTTGCGCTTATTTTCGATTATGCGCAACCGTTTAATTTAGACTCATAGAGCCTCAGCCACCTCCAGTACATTTATTCTCCGATTCTCCAATATGATTCCATGGATTTTATCGACGAATTCTGGCGTAAAGACAACACTTGTGCGACCTGAAGGTTCGCCTTCATTTGTGCTACTACAATCGACAGAATTCTGTTAACCACTTTTCAACCATTGAAGTTGATGGTTCAGAGTCCATTTCTTATTTATCTTGGTTTCAGTGATTGCTTTTTTATTTATTTCATAAGTCTGTGGGAGAATTCCTTGCTTATGATGAAACTAGTAGAAAAATTAGGCGTTGAAAATTTAGTACCCAATGATCAAGTAAAAAAAATACCATATACCCAAAAAATTGGATAAATTTGGACAAATTTTATTTACGTATGTGCAATAATTCTCTGTTGATCCATATAGACCACATATACTAAAGCAGTAGCTTAAAGCAAACTTACGGCGCAATTTTAAACGTCGCATCCTTCATTCAGAAGGTTCAAAATTTTCATCACTTCTCAATGATGATCACTTATTGAATGAAGTATTTCGATTTTTAAAATTCTGATTCCTTTAATTTAAAACTTAACCAGTTTCGCAGCTTATTTTTGTAGCATTTTGAATTTAGTCCCCAAACTTCTAAATTGAAAATGAAAAAATTCGCCAAAAAATTTTAAATTGAAATAAAAAATGAATTTTAACTCAAAAAAAGTAAAAATTGGGGAATTTTTTATCATGAACAAATTCCCCAATTCCATACAAAGTTTTGGGGAATAAGCTAATTTATTTTGAGGAATTTGTTTATTGGGGACTAACTACTCAACGTCGAAATATTAATCAAATTATAAAGTTTACTGACATCACTAAAAGGATTATCAATGGCATAGTGTTGATGAAAACATTGAAAGTGCAATGGAATACAATTTCTGGTTAATCCTTGTGGAACACTAAATGATAATTTGTTTGTGAGGAATTCAGAGAAAACTTCACCTTTAATGAAATTAATTAATTAATAACGATAGGCAATTCCGTTTTGAAAAAAAAATTTCGGAGACAAAAAGCAGAAATTATTTATTGCAATGAACATTGTATTGAGGATCGCAATTAATAGAACGGTATTTTCCAATAGGCCTTACTAACGATGATGTATTTAGTCCATCCTTTCATAGAACCAAAAATTGTACGAGCTTTATTAGATGCCGTTGTAATATGCTGAACGACATTTAATTAAGCATCCAATAAAATAAACTATATTAATCATGTTGAAGAGAACATAAGAATATTAGAATATTGCAATGTATTTGGTATATCATTGACAAAAGCCAATAATAAAATTGGATCAAGATGGCTACCTTGAGGCACTCGAGATTATATTTAGATATCTTATTATTAAAACTGACAAGTCAGTTTCTGCCAGTTAGGTATGAACTAAGTCAATGTTTTGAGAAAAAGTATGCATTTGACTTTATCAAATGAAGTTAGTATATATAATGTCGGCATCTTAGTCATTGGTATATCCGCAGTTAATTAAGGTTGTTTGTTTTAAAAGGTTTATTATAGTTGAACATCCTTTAGGGAAACCATGTTGAAAATATGACATTGATAAAGATACTTGCTTGAAACACTGTAAAGTTATTAACAATTCTCCAAGTAACAATTTTGTATTGGAATAACTTATTGGAATTAGTTACTACAACAATAATTTTGTATTCGTTTTATCCCATAAAATTTTGGTGTCAAGTATTTTTCTTCTTATCTATTTTTAACTCGTTCTAAATTACATTTTTATACCACTTTCAAATCGAACATTTTACTTTTTAAAATATTTTGAAATTTTAAAAAGTCTATAATTGGAATGTTGCAGCTATCCCTTTTGTCGTCTGCCAACTGCAGCGATTTTATTTAAGTGGAAAAATAATTTTTGTCACTTTAGTAATTTTAAGGCTTAATTGTTTCTGTTGTTCATTTTAAGGTACGTTTTGGATAACAAAAATACATTTAGCTGTCTCTCCATAAGGTTAAGAGCCCTTGTTGTTTTAAAAATAATTTACAGAAACAACAGGTTTTTTTTGAAAAAAGTTGATAAGATTACCTCAAAAGTAATACTTTGGACCTAATTTCTGAAGCTAAGGCCACCATTAAAAAAATTAATAAATAAATTTCCAATATTCCCGAACGTCAATCATTTTTTTTTTACTGATTTTTAAAGTGATATATAATGACTTTGTGGTATCCTTGACTTGGCCTTGCGTAACGGGAATTCATTCGTAAATAGCTCTGTTGTACAAATATTTAAGAATTATTTTTTTTTTCTAATAGTTACGTTTCCATGTGATTATTATATTTTTGCATTTTAGTTTCGTATACACAGAACACAAATTCATTGTGTCTAACGAATTGTTGCCAATCCAAAGTCGGTTATGGTTACAATTATGTTGTTGGCAACGGTCTGGATACAGAAGATGACGTTGCAGAAATCGAATTATAACAGACATAGAAATTTTAATAGTTGGATTTAATTTTCATCGCGTCACTAGAACTTTAAATTCACTGGAATGTAAGGTCTCCGCACACACAATAAGAATTGGTTAGAATCCACTTTAAAAATTTAATCAAGCAACAAGCATTTTGATTGTTACTAATAACTGTTTTAAAATGAAACCGGATTTCTTTATTATCATAAATAAAAATGTAATTCTGATAGAATGAATGTACTTTCAATAGAAAAATAAGACATCTTTACCGATCAAAAATTTTATACAAATTATTATAATAACTCAATTTAGTGAACTAATTTAAACCCCCTGTAATATGATCAATTCTTAAATATTGGTAGTTACAACATCTGATTTTATTAAAACAATAAATTTTAAACCAATATGTGCCAACATATGTTGTGGCAAATTGATAGTAAATATATTAAAATCATATTACTAATTAGAATTATAGATTTTGGTTGGAACAACAGAAAACTGTACTTTTAACCTGGTTTGACTAGTGCATGAACCAAATTCTGTTGTAAGTACAAAAAAATATAATAGAATGATAAGCCCAAACGAATATTTCAACTTAGTTGTCATGTTTGACAAATTGAATATAAAACAAAAACAAATATAAAAATTCAATTGAAAATCTAAAAGCTCTAAATAAAGAAAACAATATATTGAAAACATATCTACAAATCGAAAATAAAAATTATAAATCCATTTTGACACTAGACAAGATTGACGAATATGATTTCTTCATTTCCGTCACGTTTTTTGGCGATACGAAAATTAGCAGCACCAAGAAAGAATAATCTTAAATTTTAATGGCTGCCGAATCTAGAACAAATAGCAGCTTTAATACCCATTTTTCATACAACAACACCAACATGCATTAAGAATCACCTTTTCACAAAAAACAAATATAACAACGAGTGGAACACATTAATGAATAATCACATCGTAATATTTCTTCTCATTCGATCACCTGTTCGCATCATTTATTAGATGGTCATTGTTGGAAAAGTTCATCAAGCTATATTACCTGATTCGGCTAAGAAATTGCATTGCCAACTCGGTAATTTTCATTAACTACCCGTGGTAAATACAAAAACAGGAACGAGCGAGTTCTTATTTATCATCTATTTGGTACAAAAAGTCCAGAAAGTAGTTAGTCGGATCAAGGTTTAAGATATTTATACCCTATACCACTACGTGGTTTGGGTATAATGACTTTGTGCTGCTGTTTGTAACAACCAAAAATATTTGACCTAGACCCATCTTTAATTATACCGATCGAATCAGAATCACTTTCTGAGTTGATTTAACAATGTCCGTCCGTCCGTCCGTCCGTCCGTCCGTCCGTCCGTCTGTGTGTCCATGTAATCAAACTGCAGGTCGCAAATATGAATATATTTTGATGAAATTTGGTATATAAGCTTTCACCGGCCATGGGATGAACGCTATTGAAATTGGTGAGAATCGGTCCATGTTCAGACCTAGCCCCCATACAAATTACCCCTATGAAATCGACATAAATTGTCATAAGATCCAAATTGTCATATAGATCTTACTCAAATTGGGTTTATATGCATTCATTACATCCACTAATGAGTAGTCCAAAAATTATACCTGTGGCCCCATATAGAGCTGCTTCCCGATTTTCACTTAAATCTATTAAAAAACAAAAATATTGCACTGATTCTTCTCAAATTTTTTTGTATATATTTTTGCAAAATACAAGAGACTTTACCAAACATGATCAGGATCTTTCCATTTTTGTACCTAGTCCCCAAATAGATATAGCATTCGATATGAACTTTTTCATATCTGCAGCCAAAAAAATTAATAAAAATCCCACTCAAATTTGGTTTTTGCTTATTTTCTATGTCCAGTTAGTTGGGCCTAAGAGATGGGGTTTCTAAACGCATGGTATAGGGTATCGTATAGTCGGTCTAGACCGACTATAATTTTCTTACTTGTTTTTAATTTATAGCTGTAAAATAAATTTATTTTAAACTGTAGTTATAACTACTGCTGATATGCATTGAGGTACATCAATAAATGGTTGGAACTGTCAATAAATAAAATCAGAATCAATTGTATGGACTAAATTCAACAAATCATACAATCGAATTTACTTAAAGCATCGGTTGCTTTAAACTACGTACGGTTATATCGAAAATATTATTCAGTAGTTACAACAGAATAATGTGATGGCAGGCAAAAAATTTGGGGCTTTTCTTATATGAGTTTCGTGGGAGTTGATGCTCTGGCAGATTAGTGGTCCAAAGAGCACCTGCATATCATTATTATTCCGGGAAAAAATTTCTCTAAACTGATTTTGTTTGATACTGAGATTTGTGCACTTAACAGATAATTTTTCCATTATGCTAGGCGACCAACTTGGTAAAATACAACAATTCACTGTTGTATAGCTCCAAATTCGATATCAAAAAGTTTACCCACCTGGAGATAATAAAAGTAGATAAGATATAGGAGAACCAGGAATTTTTCATTTTCGCCACCGTTAGATGGCGCTGTTTGGTTGGTGTCTATACTAACTAACTTGAGGGCAAGACCCGCTAGGGGCTTGCCCGAAAAAAATGTTAGTAGATAAGATATAGGAGAACCAGGAATTTTTCATTTTCGCCACCGTTAGATGGCGCTGTTTGGTTGGTGTCTATACTAACTAAGATATAGGAAAACCAGGAATTTTTCATTTTCGCCACCGTTAGATGGCGCTGTTTGGTTGGTGTCTATAGGAGAACCAGGCTTATAGGAGAACCGGGAATTATTAAATTTTTGCCCCGTTAGATGGCGCAAAGTTGAATAACTTTTTACTATAACATTGAATAACTTTTTACTTTGCTATGTGTAGCGAAGACAGATTAAATTATTTCTAATCAACTGAAAAATACTTTCTAAAATCTCCGTGCGCCTGATACATAAAATGCATGCATATAAAAATTTACCACACAATTGAAAGATTGCAACAAATCGACAGTTTGTAAACAATAAAACAAATAGAAACATATAAAAATTTACCACACAATTACCAAAACACTTGAATCAAAACTAAACATGATTGAAACAAATCGACAGTTTGTAAACAATAAAACCAATAGAAACATAAATGTGGTCACTTATCCAGTACACATGTTTGAAAATTTTTATGTATATAACAAAAATCTAGATTAGTGTTTTAACATGATCATAAAATCCTTATAAAAAGGCATAGTTTTGGAAAATGATAAGCCTGGTTAATAAATCATAAATAGATTTGATTAAAATTAAAATAAATAACAACACTTTTTAAAAATACGTTACTTATTGGAAATTGGGTACCTTTTTCCTATGTTATGTGTAGTGAAGACAGATTAAATTATTGTTTATCATTAACCAAAATAATATTAAGGAAAAATAGTTTAATTTCGTTCAGTAGTCAACTACACGGGAAACTATTAATTACAAATTTTGATCGAAATAAAAAAATTAATTAGAAATGGAAAACATGAATTTTTTTAAGTGCTCGCTCTGCACCATTTTCTATGAGGATGAATCAGAATTCCTCAAACACATGGAAAATAGTTTGGAGTGTATGGAAAACACTCCCAGCGTAGAATGTGTTTACTGCAGTAAATACATACCGGGTGTATCCAACTACGTAATACACACAACAAACTGTCTCATTGAAAATGAGATAGAGCGAATCTCTACTCATAATGTTTCTTCATTTGATACTCCTGATGTTTCTTCATATAAAAATTCATATGATATGCTGTTCCTTAGCGGAGAATTGATTGATGAAATACCCACCAACCAAATGGGTTTCTTGAATATAGAGGATTGGATTCCTGAGACACCTGAAACACCACCACCACCTCAAATCACATATAATTTATGGGACTCACAAGATGACTTATCTGATGACTTATTATTAGTACAAGCCTACCGTCAAAATGAAAGTTTGATAAACAATATATATAGAAATTCTATATAAAAATATTAATAAATTTTAATTTATTTTTTTTTTTTTTTTTTTTTTTTTTGTAAATATAAGATTATAATTTTAGATATATATGTATATATATCCTTCTCTTTTTAATAAATATTTATATCTTGAGTTTATGAGCCAAAAAGAAAATAAAGAAAACAAATAAAAGTCAAAATTTAAAATCCATTTTGTTTTATTTAATATGTAGATATATCAATAACTTATCTTTTACAGCGAGAAATATTTTTTACATTGTTGAACTACTTTTTTATCATTAAAATTATAATCAGTTTTTCTAAATTGACTTAAAAATAGTTTCAAACGTTTTTGCTGTGATTTATATAAACTATAAAGTAAGCAATAATGACCACAAGTCTTTGAAAAATATCCCTGTAGTTGCTGTTTATTGATTTTAAAGTTGTTGCTGTTATTTTCTAAAAATGTTAGAAATTCTAAATTTAAGGGCTGTTGTCCATAAGAATCAAAAAACTCAGCATTATTATAAACGTCAAAATAAAATGCAATCCAATGCTGTCCTGTTTTGTAAGATGGATCTGTATTGGCAATAAAGATAGCTGGACGCTTAGGTATACGCTTTGGAAGTTTATCTGAAGCAAAAACACCTTGGAAATACTTTCGGGTAGCTTTGTTTTTTAAAAGCGCTTTTTCAATCTGTATGGTATTCATTTTTATAAAGTTATTTTAACGTTTCTATTTTTATCAATTTCAATCATAGAATCATATTCACAATAAACAAGACATGTCACTGGTTCCAACAAAGCTCGTGTGAATTTTCCTTCAATGCGTACATTTCCTTGCTTTAAAATCTTTGCACATAAATCGTTATTAGAATGATCAGGTGAAAGATCAAACCCCAAAATGAATGAACCATTATCAAATGATTGTTTATTTATATGAATTCCTCTATCGGAATTCTTTATTCCAATAGCATTAAATAACATATTGTATGCTCTCGTACTTCTATGGGTTACACCGGAATAATCAAATTCTAATGCTTGTGATGGAATTTGAATACCATTTACTGACAAATTTAGTGTTTGTAAATAAAAATGTTTAAACTCAAATGGATCCATTTTTATATTCCCTGAGTATGCAACATTTCCAACCATACAAAATGCCAAAAATGTAGGTAATTGACCAATTACTACATTATCAATAGATAAACTATGATTTCCAGGATACATGGTAAACGATTTAATTTCAGTTCTATTTAATGGATATATGGCTGGTTTTTCCTGCAACATTTTATGGTGAGCTAGTAATATTCCCGGATTAACAGTAATGTGATTCATATATAATTGAGCCTCCAAAATTTTCAATTCAGCACCAGTTGATTCGAGATCCATCATATAAAATGATGATTTCTCCAAATTAAATACAATACGTAAATCTACATTATTTAAAAGTAATTTAGGCTGACTAAAGATATCACCATGAACTCGTCCAATTAACTCAACTTTATTACTTCGTGCAAATAACTTGTTAATTTGTTTTTGTCCTTTTCGAAGTTCACCATCGATATAATAGTCAGGATACCATCCAGATGATGTTAGATGAGTTCGACTAGCATCACTTCCATAATTAAGTAATGTTTGTATATAAGTCTTATAGTGATAGTTATTATCGCTATGGGATACGGGAACATTATTCAGATAGACAGAAACACTTCGAAACAGAGAATGTAGAATATTATTTACAACTCCAATTGAATCGTCTGTAATATCTGAGTTATCCTTTGCTTTGAGTTGAATTACTAATCTTAGGTATACGCTAGACAAATCACGATATGTATCTCCATTACCGAGACACACAAATTCTATAGAGCTGGGGTTGTCCAAAGTTGCGATAGGATTGTAGGATACTTCTTCGGTGTTTAAAATACTAGTTTGAATGGGATGTGGTTCAAATAAATCCAATTCACTTTTCATACATTCTATATGTTTTGACATGTTCATTTTGAAAATATGTCTTTAATATTTATATTGGTGTTTTTCTTCTTTTTCTTCCTTATGCGTTTCACTTTAGAATGTTTGAGAGACTGACGATTTCTTTTTTTATTTCGACGTTTTATACGTCTCTTGCCTGAACCTCGTTGGAACTTGGAATATATTTTTTTGACAGCTTTCTCTGATAAGTTATTTAACGCAATTTTTCCTTGTTCATCCAAAATATTTCGTAAAGGCTTGCGACCGAAGTCATTTAATATAGCTTTACTGGTATCAATTGCTTGATTTTTAATTGTATTTACTCCAGAAAAAATTAAAGGTTTTAATGTTCTAAATAGTGATGAAAAAAATGAACCGATTCCGCGACCATGCTGCAAAACTCGTGGAGTCACATATAATGTTCCGATATGACTTATTCCACCTCCCTGCTGCCTTGAGTAGTATGCATTATATACTTGATCCATCACGATGATTTATCAATCTGACAACATTTTACAAAACTCTCTACATTTATAGTGTTTTAATTTTTTTAAAGTGTAATGTTATAAAATTCGGTGTTGTTGAGGATTCGAAATTGTATTGAGTTCCATCTAAATTAGTTATGAGTATTGAAATATCGTTAATTATTGATATTTCTAAAGGATAGTATTCAACATTATGAAAATCATAGCAAACGCTATGTCCCTTATATGGTAATACTCGAAGACATCTTATATTTTTGTTTCCAATACATCTCGGTTTTATAATATCACTATAGATAAATAAAATTGTTGGTTCCTCGGCGGATCCATCATTTAAATATAATTCAGTTACTCCAACTTCCCAATCCTCTTTTGAAGTTATTGCAGGTAAATTAACCAAATTCGTAAATGCGGAAAGAACATTATCTTCATAAACCATTAAAGAGTTATTACTTAATAATGTTACATAAAAATTGTTTGGTATGTTCATGGTTAAAAGAATCTAATATGAATAAAACACATTTTTTATTTGTTTAATCTTTTATTAAAATTTTCTTAATAAAGTGATTTCCATTTTATCCAACTTTCCCCCTTTTGAACAGATCTGGTATCGTATGGATGTTTTATGTTTGGTTTCCCCTTTGATTTAGGCCTTGTATCTTTATATGGAGTTTCTGTTGTCGTTTCATCAAATAACAATTTCTTTTTAGATTTAACAATTGTATTTTTTTCTTCTGATGTTTCTGTTTTTTTCTTTTTTAAGTACGGATAATCTTTATCTTCTAATTTACGTTTGGAAATATTTAGGTATTTTTCATCTAAATCGTTATCTTTAAAAAATTTTAATTCGTTTTGATTTATTTTTAATTTAGGTGTAGAGTTAGAAAATTTTTCAGGGGTTTCAAACTTATCATAGTTTTCAGTTACTTCAAAATTCTTTTCCAAATTTTTATTCATCATTGGATCAGTATTATTAATAACAAGATTTTCGTTTTCTTTCACAACTGATTTATGATTATCCGTTAATGGTTTGACGGGATTAATTTTTCTTTTTATAAACATATTTAATTCTTGTTTGATTTTAATCCATTTGTTGAAGTCTGATATTGACTCATCATTTAGGTATGGTATTAGTTTTCTGGTAATAAATTCAGAAGATAATTGATCTTCTAACATTACATAATAAGTATTTGGATGTAGTAATATAACTTTATTAAATTTTCCTTTATTAGACATTTTCTATTAATTTTCCAATAAAGCCTCCCAACAGTGACGATAACAATACAGGTAAGAATCCACCTTTTTGAATTAGTACCTTCCTTTTTGACTTTACAGATCCCTTTGATTTTGAAATGATTCGAAGTTCTTTTTTATATCTATTTAAAATTGTATGATCTTTAGGTTTAAGTTTAGTATTTCCATTTAGGGTATTGAATATTATTTCAATTATAGTTTTTATAAAATCATCGTCAACATTTTCAAGTATTGCTTTCCGTAGTTTTCCGTTATTCGTCTTGAGAACATACAACATATGCTTGTTTTCCTTCAATCGTTTTAAGTTCTTTTTTAATACCATTTTCAGTTGTATCACAATAGCAGAAACAAAAATTTGGATTGAAGATATTTGTTCTGTATCTTAATAGATCGTTTATACTTTGAGTAAGGTCAATCAATAAGTAACCATGAGGTTTGTTAGTAACTTCTTTATATATTCTCATTAATTCTACTGAATTTCCGGGTTCAATTTGTCTTGCTAAATGCTGAAACTGTAATGTATCCCTTGGATTTTTAAATACAACAATATATTTTGAGTTCAACGAAATGTCTCTTGTATGAGACGATTTATGAAAAATATTTTGAGTTACAACAATAACGGAGAAATTTCTGTGATGAGACCCTTTTGTGAAAAGCTCACACACATTCTTATTAAATGCGCCCATCATTAAATCATCTAAAATAAGTAAAACTGGTTCATGTAAATCATTGTCCAAATCATTTGGTATCCCATTATAATATTCTATATTATTAAAATTTGGTTTGGCATTTTCTTCTCCGTAGCACCAAATAATTCTGGTAATTGGTGAACTTATTAAAAATTGCTTGCAACTTATAAGATTTTTTAAAAAGGTGGTTTTTCCAGATCCTGAAGGTCCACTAATCAGCATTGTGAATGGATGCGTGAACTGATAAAACATCTTGTAGTATTAAATGTTGAATACGAAATGAAAAACATATTTATAGTTTTAAACTTTTATTTGGTCTTACATACATTTATCTAAATTAAAATGTCGTATATGTATATTTTTCTATTAGATTGATTACAGAATGCTTTCTAAAGCTATATACAATGCAGTTGCAAGTATCAGGTCCTTCCAAACAAGTATCTTCAGACCAAGGACAATCATTAAAATGCTCTCCATGCACAGTTTCCAATAGTACTTTATTTTCAAAGATATCAAGAAGATTTATAAAATTGAGTATAAAGTTCATATCATCCAAACATATGATTCTATTAAAATCACGTAAAAAGGTTTCAATTTTTGCTCTCAGTGCCATGTTATTTCTTCTCTTTACTAGTTTATACTAAAAACACCTTTTATATATATATAAATATACTATATATGTTGAGGGTTCTATCGTGAACTATTCAAATATGAACATAGTTCATATAATTTAGCCTGCGTTACACACACACACACACACACACACAGTGATATTTCTAAGAATATTTGTAATTATGTATTTTAAATTATAAGAAATCCCTAATTGATTGGAATTACATACATATGTATTATCTTAGGATGTCTTTACTACTGTTTTTCTAAGATAATATAACACATTGGGGGGAATTCATAATATCACTAAAAGGGGTTGCTTGTGTGTAGACGCAAGTGTAGTTATTAGTTCTAGATAAGGCTTAAGATTTTTATATATAGTTATTAAGGTTTTATTTTCAATAAAGAAATTAGTACTGTACATTCACTCAACTATTCGAGTTGTTCTCCATAGATACAAACATTTAGTACCGTCAGCATCAAGCTTACTGGTTCTCCTATATTCACCCAAAAAATAAAAAATAAAAATTAAAAATGGAAAATTTAATTAAAATCGAGTGCTCCGATTGCGGAATTGTTGTTGAAGGAGTAGCAAATTTGGAGCTACACCTCCTACAAAAATGCGTCGGTAAAACCAAAAGACGTGGGATTTTTAATATCAATCCAATGCCAAAAAAAGTAAAAGTTAGTGTACCAGAAATATATTGTCAAGTATGCAAAAAAAATATCCTTGAAAAAAAGTATAAAATTCATTTGAGGACAAATGTGCATAAGGATAATTCCGAAAGATTTTTGAAGGAAAACATTTTCGAAATTATTTTAAAAAATCCAATGGTTGTAAAACAATATCGGATTTATAGTAATTTGAAAAACGAAATTGAAATTAAAAAATTTTTGCTTGATACAAAAATATTCGTAAAGGAACTTATAATTGAAAGGTTAATAGAATTTGACTTCATAAAATTGAATATGGTGCTATTTGGACTGTACGTGAAAAATTCAACCGAAGGAGAACCAATATCATCATTAAAACATTTTGCAACTTCATTCAATAGTATAAGAAATATTGATGAAATTGATGAAGTAATTGGAGATTTTAATAATGAGTTGGAAAGACAAGCGAGTGAGTTCCAGGAGAGAGATAGCGGATGGGCAATCGACCATTTCAAATATATCGAGATGACTGTATGCAAATTGGAGAGTATTCCGATTGGGAATTACATACCGGTGCCAAAAGCAATAGCAGCAAAAAAAGCTGTCATAAACGTAAGAAATAGTGATTCTTTCTGTTTTAAATGGTGCGTTTTAGCCGCAATAGCATTAAAGAAGGACAATTGGAGTGCTTCCGATAAAAGAAAATTATGTGATACCAAATATTATAAAATTAATGATATAAGTTCCAATAAAATTAAATTTCGGGGAATAACTCTAGACTTTTCGAATATGTCATTTCCAGTTTTATTGCCGGCACTTAAAATATTTGAACAAAATAACCCAAACTTCAGCATCAACATTTATGAATTAAAGAAAGCAAATAATAAGTTTAAAGTTGTGGGTCCTGCAAGACAATCCAAAACTGTTAAAGAGTACCATATTAATTTGCTGACTTTAGTAAATAATGGTAACTATCATTACTCTCTAATAAAAGATATGCAGAGATTGGTGAAAACGCAATTTGTAAATTCTAATACTCCCGGACAATTTTGTGACTTATGTCAAAATTTTTATTTCAATAACTCCGTGCGCCACAAAACGGAATGTTCAAAAGTAACAACAACATACCCAAAGCAAGGTTCAATGCTTTCATTCACACACTTCGAAAGAAAGATTTCTCCGCCAGTTGTGGTGTATGCTGATATGGAATCTGTACTTTTACCTGTATACAACAAAACAAGAGGGAAAGGAACTACAGTAATTCAAAACCACAAAGCGTGTGCAGTAGCATACTATATAAAACATACGTATAATGGCGAATTAGATGAATATTATTCATTTGAAGGTATGTTTTTATTCAGTCTTAAATATTTGTTCCGTATTAAGTTGTATACTCTTTTTCAGGAAAAACATGTGTACGGGAATTTTTGGATCATCTTTACAATAGAATGAATGCAGTATATGACATATATTGGAAAACAGACGCACCACATATAGATGTTCCATTAACACCAGAAGCAGAATTAAATTGTTGTGCATGCAGTAATAAGACAAGCGGTGAGAAAGATAAGTTTTATAATTACTTTAGTGGGATTCTTATGGGATATATACATAGTTATTGTAAAAATAAGTTCAAGTTTATCGTACCTTTTGTGCCAATTTTCTTTCATAATTTAAGTAGGTATGATATCCATCTTTTTATTACTGAATTAGGTAGTAATCTTTCAGTTATACCATGCAATAAGGAGCTATATATTTCAATGACCAAAAAATTTTTAGACGGGAATAAAATAAAATACACATTAAATTTTATAGATTCGAACAGGTTTTTAAATTCCAGTATAGAAAAGTTGGCAAGCTACTTAAATAAAGAAGATTTTAAGATACTCAAAAAGAAATACCCTAAACAAGAACATTTCGAAGTTATGAATAGAAAAGGCGTTTTCCCGTATGACTATGTTGATAGTTTTGAAAAACTGAATGAGCAGTCTTTACCCAACAGAGAGCATTTTTATAATCATTTAGATGACAGGGAGTGTTCTGAGGAAGACTATACTTTTGCTAAAAAGGTTTGGAATATATTTCAATGTCGTACTCTTAAAGACTACATGTTGTTGTATCTTAAGAGCGATGTTTTTATTTTGTCGGATATTTTTGAGAATTTTAGATCAGTTTGTAAGAAAATTTACGGTTTAGATCCATGTAACTATGTTACCGCTCCTTCTTTGTCATGGGATGCTATGCTCAAATATACAAATGTTAAAATGGAATTAATAAGTGATCCTGAAATACATTCATTCCTCAAAACTTCCATTCGAGGAGGAATTACGCAGTGCACTTATAGACTTTCGAAGGCTAACAATAAGTACATGAATGAATATGATTCTGCTAAAGACGAAAATTACTTAGCATATATAGATGCTAATAACTTGTATGGTTGGGCCATGTCACAAAAACTCCCCATTTCAGATTTTTCGTTTTTATCTCATGACGAAGTTGAAAATTTCAAAGTAAGCGAATATAGTGATGAATCTACTTACGGATATATTCTAGAAGTTGATCTTGAATATCCCAACTTAATTCATAATTCTCATAACTATCTTCCATTTTGTGCGCAAAATAAAATACCACCTGGAGGAAAACTCCCCAAATTATTAGCTGATCTCACTGATAAAAAAGATTATAAAATTCATATAAAGAACCTACTATTGTGTTTAGAACAGGGATTAATACTTGTAAAGATTAATAAAATTTTAAAATTCAAACAAAGTTTTTGGTTGGAACCCTATATAAGCTTAAACACAAATCACCGTAAAACATCAAAAAATGAATTTGAAAAGAATTTTTTTAAATTAATGAATAATGCTGTATACGGTAAAACGATGGAAAATGTAGAAAAGCGTCGTGATGTGAGATTAGTTACTAATTATGACAATCGCAGAAATTCCGAAGGGTGCAGAGCTCTTATAGCTAAACCCAACTTTTCTGGTATAGACGTATTTGATAATGGACTGTATGGTATAGAATTGAACAAATTAGAGGTACATCATGACAAGCCAATATACATAGGTGTAACAGTATTAGAACTCTCAAAATATTTAATGTATGATTTTTATTACAATTTTTTGGTTAAAGAAGATAAAAATCTGAAATGTATCTACATGGACACTGATTCATTCATTATATCCTCCAAAAAAGACATTTACGAAATTATTAAAAACAATAGTGATAAATTTGACACTTCAGAATATAAACCCGAAAATGTTTATGGGATTAGGTCTTTGAACAAAAAAGTTCTGGGCTTAATGAAAGACGAAAATTCAGGTAAAATTATGAGAGAATTTGCAGGTCTGAAAGCAAAAGCATACGCTTACACGGTAGGAGATCATGAAAATTACACCAAAACTATTAAAAAAGTAAAAGGAGTAAAAAAATCAGTTGTTAAAAAATTAGAACTCCGTAATTATCAAGAATCTATAATAGAGAGAAAAACATTTTATGGTGAACAAAGGGTTATTCGCAGTAGATCCCATAAATTATATACGGAAATTGTAAATAAAATAAGTTTAAACTATAAGGATGATAAGAGATATGTTTTACCTAATAATGTGGATACATTAGCTTGGGGACATTATAAAATAAGTGATGTAGTTTTGTAAGTTTAATTTTATTTCCAACAAAATATTGTACTTTTTATTTAAATAAAAATAAAAACAACAAACATTGAAACAATTTGTTTTATTTTATATATAATTTATTTATTCTTTTTTGAACATTGCCATTTATTAACTTTATTGTCTTCCACTTTTTTCTTACATCTATCTTCATTGTGATCGTTGCTACCACAGTAGTTACAATATTTCAGTTTTTCATACTTGACTTCAGAATTTTTGAAAATGCGATCCATTTAGCTTAATACAGTTCTATGGTACCTTCTTAAATGATTTTATTCAATTAAAATTAATTTAACAACATATTCTCCTTTTATACTTCTCAATACTATATTTTATTTTAATAATTTATTTTTATTTATCCAAGAGTTATGAGATTCATCAAAACCTAACCATTTGACAAAGAGTTTCTTTCCCCTTCTTTTTAAAACTTTTTCAATCAGAAAATCATCTTTGTTTTTAACCTTTTGTAGTTCATATTCATAAAATGACCCTAGTATTATATCATTTCTATAATCTTTAATTAAATATGTCACAGGATTGGTAATATTTACTTTATCTATAGTAAAAACTTCTGTTGACCAATTTGGTTCATAGCCCTTAAAAAAAATTCCCTTATATTTGCTGATTCTGACATGATCACCTTTTTTAAACTTATGACGCGGGAATGATTTTGGAAAATTATAAACTGTGTGTAACAAATGAATTTGATTAGATTTATTAACTTCAGATGGTTTCCTTTTAATTGTACGGTGATAGGTGTTATTGTATTGTGAAACTAAACTGTCAATATCATCAACCCACTTGTAGTTTCCTCTCATACTAAACATTTTCCACATTAATGTTTTTAAAGTTCTATTAAAACGTTCACATATTGATGCTTTTAAATGGGTATATGTATGATAATGGTTAATATGATTTGTTTTCATTAATAATTTAAAATCTTTATTGAAAAATTCTTTCCCTTGATCAGATTGTATATTTTTTGGTTTTGTTTTTAATCGTTTAAACATTTTAACCATGGCAGTAACAATTTCTACAGATTTTTTTGATTTAACTGGATATGCAAAAGCATATTTTGAAAAAGTATCTATCCCAGTTAAAAGATACTTATACCCATTATTCATTTTAGCAAATGGAATCATTTCTACTAGATCTATTTGTCATGTATCATTATAGCCCTTTTGTATGAATCTACGTCTAACAAAATTTTTTCTTACTGACTTATGAATTTCATTAACAACTTGCTGTTTACTCATCTTTATTTATTACTTATTTTTAGTTCTTAATAATAACTTATGTATTTTAATATCCGATTTTATTTTGTCAGGCATTTTTTTACTAATTTCAAAACATAGCCGCATCAAGTCCACTTGCACATCTTTATCGTATGATTGTTCAAGATCCGATAATTGAATACTGATTTTATTGAGTTCTGCACATCTGGGTATGAAATAGGTACGATAAAAATGAGATATTTGTTTCTGTAATATTGTATTCCAACACAGAAATGACGTCAAAAAAATTCCAACTCGAATAATATTTCTCCAAGATTCACCATCAATTTTGATCTTATGACCATTTTGTGATATAACTAATACACAATGTCCGCCTCTTTTGATTTTAAATTCACAACAAATTCTGCTTAATGTTGGATGATCCAATTCTTCATATAGATCGATAAATTCGTACTGATCAAGTCTCATCTGAATATATTCCTTATATGCCATCAGATGAATCCATTCATCTCTAGTAAAGCCAACAGCATTTGTTTTATTGCTATGAATCCAGAGGAGAGGTTGAAAATTATTTTTTGTAGAAAATCCACATCTTAATTTTAATTTTAAATTGAGTAAGTACTCCAGATGATAGATAAGTGTATAATCTTGTTTCCTTTTAGATAGTTTTGGTTTTTCTATTTCACAATAAGTATGATCCATTTCAACTGAGGAGATAAACTAAACTAAGTTGCCCAAAAAATATAAACTGGTATATAAGAATTAACAATCTTAACAAAATTAACAGATAAGGTGTAGCATTAGTTTATTTTCAATATTGTTATGGAAATCAGGGTACTATATTTACAAAAGAGCTTGCATTTATGGGCGGAGCTAAAAAATTCTGAAGTAAAAGAGCATTCTTCAGAGCACAAGTTCCATGGTTGTGAAAACTGCAACGGATGCAATCTGGATATTCTCTTTCGAGACGCTTTAAATTGTGGTAACATATATTTTCAATATTGAATACATTTTTCTGCAACATCTCCTCAAGCCACTTTTTCTTTTCCAAACCCTTGACATAAACGCGAAAATTGATATTTGCGTTAATGAATTTACATACACTCTCAAGTGATACATTTCCGTCTTCCCACTGTAGATGATGGTGATTTTTAGTCAACCATTTTGCTTGTTTCTGCTTTTCTGGTAATAAATATTTAAATTCAAAGGGTGGCTTTATGATGAAATTATAATACTCTTTAGTATTGAAGACCATAGCAATTTCCTTTGGTATGAAATTATTTGAATTTCCCCTAAATCCTTGCAAATCAACAAAAACTATTGGAAAATTTTCCATTCTTCATTTGATGTTGATGGTACTAAATGTTTGTATCTATGGAGAAACAACTCGAATAGTTGAGTGAATGTACAATACTAATTTCTTTATTGAAAATAAAACCTTAAGAACTAAACACATTCTACGCTGGGAGTGTTTTAAATAAAACAAAATGGATTTTAAATTTAGACTTTTATTTGTTTTCTTTATTTTCTTTTTGGCTCACAAACTCAAGAATAGCTCTATTATATTTGGATTCATCTCTACCACGATATATTATTTGTTCAATTTTATTGTCAGTCAGTTTTTTGAATGGGTTCTTCATAGGAAACAGCTCGCTGAGGCGTTTAGGTAAAAATATCCATAGGAAATTACCATCTTCATCTAACAAATTTAAAGTCATTTTAGAACCAATTTGCGTATCCTTTAATTTGCATCCAGTTATTGTATATGGATATCCGATTTTTAAATTAGCCACTCTTGTAAAGCCTTCTCCAGAATTGTTTCTCGAGTTGTTTAATGCGTTTAAAAAATCCATTTATTTTTAGGTGTTGAACTGCTTCAATCAAACTTACTAATGATTCTAGTAAATCAATCGTAAGAAGTTCTGTAATTTATACTCCAAAATTTAATAAATTCAACAACAACAAAATATTTTTTTATATAAATATTTATTAAAAAGAGATGGATATATATACTTAAATTTATAATCTTATATTTAAAAATTAAAATGTGATTTGAGGTGGTGTTGGTGTCTCAGGAATCCAATCCTCTGTAAAATTATATGTGTTTTGAGGTGGTGGTGGTGTCTCAGGTGTCTCAGGAATCCACTCCTCTGTATTCCAGAAACCCATTTGGTTGTTGGGTATTTCATCCATCAATTCTCCGCTAAGGAACAGCACATCATATGAATATTCAAATGAAGAAACATTATGAGTAGAGATTCGCTCTATCTCATTTTCAATGAGACAGTTTGTTGTGTGTATTACGTAGTTGGATACACCCGGTATGTATTTACTGCAGTAAACACATTCTACGCTGGGAGTGTTTTCCATACACTCCAAACTATTTTCCATGTGTTTGAGGAATTCTGATTCATCCTCATAGAAAATGGTGCAGAGCGAGCACTTAAAAAAATTCATGTTTTCCATTTTTAATTAATTTTTGTTATTTTTTTATTTCGATCAAAATTTGTAATTAATAGTTTCCCGTGTAGTTGACTACTGAACGAAATGAAACTATTTTTCCTTAATATTATTTTGGTTAATGATAAACAATAATTTAATCTGTCTTCACTACACATAACATAGGAAAAAGGTACCCAATTTCCAATAAGTAACGTATTTTTAAAAAGTGTTGTTATTTATTTTAATTTTAATCAAATCTATTTATGATTTATTAACCAGGCTTATCATTTTCCAAAACTATGCCTTTTTATAAGGATTTTATGATCATGTTAAAACACTAATCTAGATTTTTGTTATATACATAAAAATTTTCAAACATGTGTACTGGATAAGTGACCACATTTATGTTTCTATTGGTTTTATTGTTTACAAACTGTCGATTTGTTTCAATCATGTTTAGTTTTGATTCAAGTGTTTTGGTAATTGTGTGGTAAATTTTTATATGTTTCTATTTGTTTTATTGTTTACAAACTGTCGATTTGTTGCAATCTTTCAATTGTGTGGTAAATTTTTATATGCATGCATTTTATGTATCAGGCGCACGGAGATTTTAGAAAGTATTTTTCAGTTGATTAGAAATAATTTAATCTGTCTTCGCTACACATAGCAAAGTAAAAAGTTATTCAATGTTATAGTAAAAAGTTATTCAACTTTGCGCCATCTAACGGGGCAAAAATTTAATAATTCCCGGTTCTCCTATAAGCCTGGTTCTCCTATAGACACCAACCAAACAGCGCCATCTAACGGTGGCGAAAATGAAAAATTCCTGGTTTTCCTATATCTTAGTTAGTATAGACACCAACCAAACAGCGCCATCTAACGGTGGCGAAAATGAAAAATTCCTGGTTCTCCTATATCTTATCTACTAACATTTTTTTCGGGCAAGCCCCTAGCGGGTCTTGCCCTCAAGTTAGTTAGTATAGACACCAACCAAACAGCGCCATCTAACGGTGGCGAAAATGAAAAATTCCTGGTTCTCCTATATCTTATCTACTAAAATTTTTTTCGGGCAAGCCCCTAGCGGGTCTTGCCCTCAAGTTAGTTAGTATAGACACCAACCAAACAGCGCCATCTAACGGTGGCGAAAATGAAAAATTCCTGGTTCTCCTATATCTTATCTACTAAAATTTTTTTCGGGCAAGCCCCTAGCGGGTCTTGCCCTCAAGTTAGTTAGTATAGACACCAACCAAACAGCGCCATCTAACGGTGGCGAAAATGAAAAATTCCTGGTTCTCCTATATCTTATCTACTAATAAAGCGATTGATGACAAAAAATATCCAGTATACGTATTATAACCAAAAGGATAAAACAACAGAACGATTAGACATATATGCAAAATATAATATGTACATGTGGATTTTCTTAACTTTTTAAATTATTTAATTAATTGCTGAATTATAGCATTTTAATTACAAAATATACCTCACATAGTTTACATTTGATAAAATCTAATAAAGTCTTTCTATAGTAATTGCAAATATGTTCACCAAAGTATGATTTATTCTAAAAACATAATGAAATTGAAACAAGTAAGAAAATTATAGTCGGTCTAGACCGACTATACGATACACTATACCATGCGTTTAGGCCCAACTAACTGGACATAGAAAATAAGCAAAAACCAAATTTGAGTGGGATTTTTATTAATTTTTTTGGCTGCAGATATGAAAAAGTTCATATCGGATGCTATATCTATATAGGGACTTGGTCCAAAAATGGACCGATCCTGATCATGTTTGGTAAAGTCTCTTTTATTTTGCAAAAATATATACAAACAAAATTTGAGAAGAATCAGTGCAATATTTTTGTTTTTTAATAGATTTAAGTGAAGATCGGGAAGCAGCTCTATATGGGGTCAGAGGGATCATTTTTGGACTACTCATTAATGGATGTAATGAACGCATACAAACCCAATTTGAGGAAGATCTATATGACAATTTGGATCTTATGGCAATTTATGTCGATTTCATATGGGTAATTTGTATGGGGGCTAGGTCTGAACATGGACCGATTCTCACCAATTTCAATAGCGTTCATCCCATGGCCGATGAAAGCTTATGTACCAAATTTCATCAAAATACATACATATTTGCGACCTGCAGTTTGATTACAAGTTTTACATGGACACACAGACGGACGGACGGACGGACGGACGGACGGACGGACATTGTTAAATCAACTCAGAAAGTGATTCTGATTCGATCGGTATAATTAAAGATGGGTCTAGGTCAAATATTTTTGGTTGTTACAAACAGCAGCACAAAGTCATTATACCCAAACCACATAGTGGTATAGGGTATAAACATAGATAAATTTCCAAGAAATATATTTTTAATTGTGACCTCTAATATAGACCGACATAGCTAAACCACCTTAAAAATAATTCTGACTCGACCTGCATAACAAACTATTAAGTAATTATGGTTTTCACAAACACGAGCACAGAGTGGTATAGAGTATTAAAGAAAAACTGAGTTCTCACTGTTTATAGTCCTATATCACAAAACTTATTATGATTGTTGTTATTACTTACGTACATGCCTGAACTCACTGATGCTAGTGCTTTATTTAATGTTATTTGAAAAAAAAATGTGTGGGCGCTTGAATTGTATTGGGTTTTTTCCATTTCGAATTTTAATTCCATCAATACAACAATCACATTCATAATTTCGTTTTGTTTTTTTTTTCGATTGGTGAATGTCTATGGTTTTTATTTACGTGCATTAATATTGCATTTGTGTTGTATTCAGTTCAGTATCAATATACAATGGAGTACCACCACTCGGAAACATACAAGCATTGTTAATTTTAAATAAGAAAAAATTGTATGATACTCGTATTTACATGTTAAACATATATATGTATGTATTATTGAAATGGGTCAAAACCCAGTCAGGAGAGTATGAATTATTATGCATTGGTAAAGCAATTAGAAAAGTGTGCCAGTGTTAAACGAAAGTCTGCCATTTGCATAACGTTGGCAAAATATTGTTACAAAAGACTACGATGTACTGCAGTGAGTACTTTACCTTCTCAACTCATACCATAAGAGTGATTAGGTTTATATGTATTTAATAATTCAATATTCCTTACAACGAAAAAATTAAGTATAAGAAAAACTTGATTTACATAACAAAATCAGATTCATTATGGCTACCGAATTTAATGCCAAATGAATAGCGATATTAGTAGCAGCATTAGCAGTGTATATTTTATGGCAATTGAAAATGCTTTGTTGCTATAAAATTTCTGCTAATACAATCGAAAATATAGTTGCTGAACTTCTGAAAAATTCGGTTGGAGAATTAAATTTCTGCGTCTAACATTAACGTTCTGCTAGTGGAATCTATTCGGGTTGAGAAGCAGAAAAAATTCTAAATATTGAGCTATGATATCGAAAATAGCTTAAGTATCAAAATCATAATTTTACAAGAGAAATTGTTCGTTAGCTTTAGTACGAGCATATCAACTCGCCAGGAATCTGCACTGAAGCTAAAATTGCTTTTGATATAAATTCGTAACTATATTTTGTACAATTATGAAATTTTGAAATGATCATAAGTTATCAAATTTTGAGGTATTTTCGCATTCGCGACTCGATATGGCATCTCCGTTGGACCAAAATTATTGGTTTTTAATTATTTGATCAGAGTGGTTGAAGTTGTCGTTCATAGATCCTGTGCATAGATCATTATAAAGTACAACACTATGTGATCAGTTTATACTGATGTTTGCAACTATAAAAAATATTCAATCCAGACGCACCTATTACTAAACTAATCGCTTCAAAATAACTCCCTGGGTCTATTTAGCGATGTCCGTCTATGTTAGCTTTTCCATGTAAACATTTTAATCAAACTTCAGTTCGCAAATATGAATATACTTTTTGGTATATGAGCTTCATTCCGCCACAGGATGAATGCACTCGAAATTGGCGGTACATGTTCACACCTAGTCGCCATATAAATGACCTTATTAGATCGACTTAAATTGTCAAAATATCCAAATTATCATTTAGATCTTGGCCAAATTGGTTTTGTGTATTTTTATAACATCCACTTATCAGTAGTACAAAATCAAACCCTGTAGGACAATTCTTAGTCATAACCCGCATATGAAGCTGATCACCGATCTTCACTTAAATCTATATAAAGTCAAAAAAAAGTATATATTTATAATCTCGTAATTAAAGTATAGGAGTACTACATTGAATTAATTAATGTAATAATAATGTAACGTAAAATGAAATAAAAACAAGTAAGTATATCTATCACTTAGGTCCAACTAATTGCATATAGAAAATAAGCATAAACCAAATTTGAGTGGCATTTTTATTAATTTTTTTCTCTTGAATATGAAAATGTTCATATCGAATGCGATATCTACATGGGGACTAGGTCGAAAAAAGGACCGATTCTGACCATCTTTGTGCAAGTTCTCCTGTTTTCTGCAAAAATATATATTTACAAATCAAATTAGAGAAAAATCTAAACATATATATATATATCACATAGTGGTATAGGGTATAAAAAACAAAATAATTGGAAATAAAAAGAAAATAAACAAGTAAGAAAATTATAGTCGGTCCAGACCGACTATACGATACCCTATACCATGCGCTTAGAGACCCTATCTCTCAGGCCTAACTAACTGGATATAGAAAATTAGAATAAACCAAATTTGAGTAAGATTTTTATTAATTTTTTCAGCTGCAGATATGAAAAAGTTCATATCGAATGCTATATCTATATGGGGACTAGGCCCAAAAATGGACCGATCCTGACCATGTTTGGTAAAGTCTCTTGTATTTTGCAAATATATAAATAAACAAAATTTGAGAAGAATCAGTGCAATATTTTTGTTTTTTTGTTAGATTTAGGTGAAGATCGGGAAGCATCTCTATATGGGGCCTATGACTAAAAGTTGTCCAATAGGGATCATTTTTGGAGTACTGATTAATGGATGTAATATATACATACAAACCCAATTTTACTAAGATTTGTATGATAATTTGTATCTTATGGCAATATATGTTGATTTCATAGGGGCCATTTGTATGGGGGCTAGGTCTGAACATGGACCGATTCTCACCAATTTCAATAGCGTTCATCCCATGGCTGATAAAAGCTTATATACCATTTCATGAAAATATATTCATATTTGCGACCTGCAGTTTGATTACAAGTTTTACATGGACACACAGACGGACGGACGGACGGACGGACATCGTTAAATCGAATCAGATAGTGATTCTGAATCGATCGGTATAATTAAAGATGGGTGTAGGTCAAATATTTTTGGTTGTTACAAACAGCATAGTGGTATAGGGTATAAAAATCAAAATAAAACATAAAATAAAAAATATAAATAAGGGGAGAGAAAACCAGGAAAAAAAAGAAACAACTTTAAAAAAGCAATAATTAAGAAAAATTTTCAGCTAAAAAATTTAAACAGTTCCCTTTTAAAATTCATTGCGTTGCTTATAACTTTATTGGATGATGGTAGCGAATTCCAAAGACGTCTTGAGGAGATATAGAATTCCAATTTTGATACTAAATATTGTTTTCTGATATACACGATGTCATGATTTCCAGCGGTGTGCATAAGGACGACTCTCTCATACAGATATGATGGTTGATGAGTACGTACAATTTTATATAAGGACAAAATTAAATGTTACTCCATAAACTTTTTTCCAGTAGTACGAAATCGAATCATATTTTCGTGTATTTAAAACATATCTTAGAATTCACATTGTAAATATACAAAAGTTTTTACAACTCTTAGAATCAGTGTTTTCAGCACTATTTCGCATTCATATAGTAGAGTTGCCATAAGATATGATTGTTTTAGCAAAAATCGTATGTTAAAGCGGGTTATAAAATGTTGGATATTCCATGAAGTTCTAATAAGAATTGAGTATGTTTTTCAAGCAGCAGAAGTAATATCATAAGAACACGTGAGTTTATTATTAAAAATAATACCTAGATTCTTAGCAGTTGAAACGATTTAAATTTTCTAGTTTTTTAACATAATCAATTGCTCAAATGGCCGTGTAAGTGTTCTCATTGCAATAATTAGATATTTCGACTTAGAGGGATTGAGGCATAAACCATTTGTCCTTGCCCATTTATAAATTTTATTAAGATTTAAATTTAATTTTCCAATATAACTAAACGTCACTGGCATTGCAAAACAATACCTCTTCTACTATGTCATTCATGTAGATGGTAAAAAGTAGAGGTCCTAGCATTGATACTTGGGGTACGCCTTCCCTAACTGGCAATACACAAGAGGTTTTATTATTTCCAAAAATTAACTTTCTACGATTTAACAGATATGAAGGCAATAAACGGATAGACCAAAAAGAGAAATTAAACACTTGTGTAATTTAAAGCAGAGGACCTCCAGATCCAATATGCCAAATGCTTTGAAGTTGTCAAGTAAGACAAGAAAAGAAATGGCTGAAGCATCAATACATTCTCATATATTCTCTGAAACATCTAATATTCAACTATGCTTGGGTCGGAAACCTAATTGCCTTTTTGTCAGTAAATCATTACCACTAATATGCGTGATAATTGGTGGATGAAGTAATCGTTCAAAAACTCTAGGCAGATAAGTTTGTATAGTAATTGAATGACAACCGTTGCTAGATTTTGGGTTAAGAATGTTTTATACGCATTTCCAACTTTGCGGATAAATACTTCTTGTAATTATATTATTATATGAACACTGTATAAATGGCAGAATATACGGTGAAACATTTTTTAAAAATTTAGGATAAATGTTGTCAAGTCCAATAGCATTGAATCTAATTGCTTTACAGCTTGAAAATACGTGGTCTTGGTGTATACAACTAAAACAGAAAGAGCTATATTGAGGGGCTAAAATTTCTCTTTGACCAAAAAAGTTTATATTTGCAGAAATATTTGGGATATTCATAAAAGATTCACTGATTTTATCTACATATATTTCATTCGATACTAATGGCGATGATTTCCCAATCGTAATTTCCCCAAGTTTTCTTAGAACCAGCTGCAGTTAAAAAACGACATCAATAGAACTCTGATTTAGCAGTTCTGCTCATCCTGTTCACTTTCTTTCGACCATTCACATATCTCCTATGCAGATCAGTGATTTCAAAAAATCATTTATTTGCAAAAACCCCGTCATAAATAGTTTTATTTCAGTATTCTTGGTATTTTTCTTCAAGATTCTCACCGGAACAGATTAACTTAAAATTTGCAACAAATTTTTTTCTCTATATTTCAGTTGATTATTAACCGATGGCACGTAGGGCGCCAATTTAGTCTTAATAGCTCAGAGGACATATTGGCATAGTTTATGTGCTCAAAATCATAACCAGCCCAATTCTAAAAAAAATTCCGCATGCAATTTCTCACTTCTCCCTTTTCCCCATTATGAATAAAAATTCCTTCGAGAAAAAAAGTCGATGGGAAAAAAGTTATTCTCAATGCACTTGCACTTTGATTTTTTCCTCAAAAAATTTCCTTTGCAAAACAGACGGTAATTTACATAAAAATGTAAGAAGTATTTTGATAAAACAAAATTTAAATAAAACAAGTAAGGAAATTATAGTCGGCCTAGACCGACTATACGATACCCTATACCATGATTTAGAAACCCTATCTCTTCGGTCCAACTAATTGAATATAGAAAATAAGCATAAACCAAATTTATTTATTTATTTATTTATTTATATATTTATTTATTTGTTGAGGATAAATACAATACAACAAGAGCATGTCTTATATTACAGTATTGGGTAGATCAGGGCAAACATAGAATATTGTTAAACAAAATAAAACAAAATTAATACCTATACAATTTTAAATATTTAAAACAATAAGTAATTTTAACTTGACAATTATTTAATTATAAGTAAAACAAGTATAATAGTTATTATAAAATATTTTAATTACGCTAAGTTGCTGAATATAGCTGCTTTGAAGTGCCTTGCATTGCTAATAATTTGAATGTTGGGGGTAGTTGGTTCCAAAGGTGAATAGAATTCAGGAAGAAATGGCGTTTAGATATTTGCGTTTTATATCGTACAGTGTTAATTTTTTTACCTCGCATTGACCTCGAAAAAGTTATTCTGTTGTAAAGGTATTCAGGTTGACCTGTACAAATTATTTTATGTAAATACAACAATGTTCGGCATTTTAGTAAGTTTTCAAATGATATATTATAGATTTGTTGCGAGTATTGTGAGATGCTGCTGTGTCTTTTGCGGCCATATATGTATCTGGCAATGTTATTATAAGTTACATTAAGCCTTTGTTTGCTTAATGAATCGCAACTGGAGAAAAGCTCACATCCATACATTAGTGTTGGTAATAAGTAGGTCTTGACAAGTAACATCCGAATTTGCAAGGGCGTATAATACTGTGACATGCATAGATTCCTCAGCATAGCAAAAGTTTTAACGCAGACAAATTTAATGTGATCCGACCAATCAAGTTTTTTGTTGAATATAACGCCAAGGTTTTTCGAAGTTTCAGCTAGATCAATTTTTGTGTTGTTAATCAGTATAGGTGGTAGACTTGTTGGTAAGGTCTCTGCTTTACAAATGATCATTCCAATAGATTTTTTAGCATTTAAGCAAAGACCAAATGCTGATGCCCATTCATAAATATAGTTGAGATCATCGTTTATCTTCCCAATACATTCTGTAACATTCGATGGTTTACAACTAATGTAGAGCTGGAAATCGTCCGCGTTTACATTTGTATTCCACTGAAATGAATTTGTGAAGGCAGGTCATTTGCATATGTAGCATACAATAGTGGACCAACTATCGATCCTTTTGGCACTCATCTAGGCATTAAACAGCTGTTAGAGTTAATATAAGAATAAATTAACTTTACAGCTGTAGTTGAAAAATGAAATAAGCCTCTCAGTTTCAGGCAGAGAAAAGAATGATCACAGTGTCAAACACTTTTAAGTGATCGAGTAGTATAGAAATGATATCATATTATCATATATATGGGTCAGTAGCTTCTCCGAAACATCAATTAGAGCAGATATACAGCAGTGTTTTGGTCTAAAACCCGATTGTCTATCAGTAAGCAAACTATTTTTAAATAAATAATGAATCATTTGAGTAAAACAAGTTTTATAAATTTAGGATGAATCCCATCGTGTCCTATAGAATCCGATTTAATACTGAGAAATGATTACAAGTGGAGTGGCATTGTTATTAATTTTTTTGGCTGCAGATATGAAAAAGTTCATATCGGATGCTGTATTTATAAGGGGACTAGGTCGAAAAATCGACCGATCCTGCCCATATTTGGCAAAGTCACTTATATTTTGAAAGAATATATACGAACCAAATTTGAGAAAAATCTGTGCAATATTTTTGTTTCTTGATTGTTTTTAGTGAAGATGGGAGTCAGCTTCATATGGAGCCTTTGACTAAGAATTTTACTATAGGGATTATTTTTGGACTACTGATTAATGGATAAAATAAGCACATACAAACCCAAGTTGACTGAGATCTATATGATAATTTGGACCTTATGGCAATTTATGTAGATTTCATAGTGGTCGTTTGTATGGGGACTAGGTCTGAACATGGACCGAATATCACCAATTTCAATAGCGTTCATCATACTGCCGACGAAAGCTTATGTTCCAAATTTCATCAAAATACATTCATATTTGCGACCTGTAGTTTGATTACAAAGATTTCATGGACACACAGACGGACGGATGGAGGGACGGACATCGCTAAATCGATTCAGAAAGTGATTCTGAGTCGATCGGTATAATAAAAGATGGGTCTAGGTCAAATCCTTTTGGTAGTTACAAACAACAGCACAGAGGCATTATACCCAAACCACATAGTCCCCATATAAATATAGCACCCGATATGAACTTTTTCATATCTGCAGCCAAAAAAATTAATAAAAACGCCACTCCAATTTGGTTTATGCTTATTTTCTATATCCAATTAGTTGGACCGAAGAGATAGGGTCTCTAAGCCATGGAATAGGGTATCCTATAGTCGGTCTAGACCGACTATAATTATCTTACTGGTTTTTTTTATTTAATTTTTCTTTAAAATAATATTATTTTCGTTTGCACACACAAAAAAAATAGAAAATTAATTGTCAATAAGCAATTCGACGAAGCCACTTATTCATTTTTTTGTTCACTCGGAATTTATAATAATTTTTTTTATAGAGAAAAGTATTTGCCGTGAGAAAGAAATTCCTTGAGAACATTCGTAACTGGACTAAATAGGTAATAGTCTCACTCTTATGTTGCAGTTTGAAGTTAGATGCCAAGAATAAAAAATCATGTTTGGAGAAGCATTGTGCTGACAACTGATCATATAGGAAGCCTTTATAAATATTGCTGACAAAGAAAATATTCAATAATTCAATAGTTATAGTGGAGAAATGAGTTGGCATAGTAGAATTTGTAGGATCAAAGCCTAATATTTTCATAACATTAAGTAGGTGCAGTGCAAGAATATTAGAGTTGAAATCTTCACACAATCTTACACATTATGATTTTCGATAGTTCTCTACAATTTTGTCTATGCAAAACTTCTGCCAGTAGTTTTCGACCACTTGTTACAACTTCAACTAACAAGTTTTCTTTTATAATATGTGAATTAGTGGGAGTACTTCCCTGTATATAATCAGTTCAGATATTATCTTTTATACTACCATTGTTTGAATTCTTTGCTTACAGTTCCCTCCATAGCAACACCACCGCAAGGAATTTTCGTATCACAACTATAAATATTGATATTACTTGGGCCAGTCAAAGTGTCTGTAATATATTTTTTGTAAAAATATCCGAACTATATCAGAAGTCACATTTTTGGAATTATGCACTATACCATCCGTAAAAATTGAAATCTATAATATTAATAGGCTAGGTGATTTCTTATTACCGATGCTTTGTTCTACCGTTTTATCCCGATTTGGACCAAACGTATATTATTTGAAAGGTATTTCTTTTTAGCTGTTCACCATGTTTTCAGATTTTTTAATTTTTTCCTTTATTTTGAGTATATTGCATTTAAATTTGCTACTAACACATACATAAAATTTTACAATGCTATGTGTGTGTTTATTAAATTTGTTAATGTGTTTGTTAATGAGTTTGCTATCTTCATTCACAATAATAATAAACTAAATAAGTGTTGGTTTATGAATTGGCTAAGTTGAAAAGTTGCCTAGAAATTGCACTCGAATTTCGAGCGCTGGAATCTGCTAGTAATATAAATTCTGTTTGGGATAAGCAACGCAAGTAACAAAGAAAATACACATTGTAGTGGAGGTTTTTTCAAATTTAGTTTGTATACGTTTTTGCAGCGAATAAGTGATCTTGTGAAATATGGCCATATAAATACGGCATCCGATGTGAAATTTTTCAGATCTGCAGGCAAAAAAAAAATAGCAATGCCACTTAACTTTGTTTTGTGATTATTTTCTATATCCAATTAGTTGGAGCTAAGAGTAAAGGTCACTAAATGCATGTTATTGGATATCGTGTATAACTTTCTTATTCGTTTAATCAACAAAATGACTTACGGATAGGATGTAACAACCGAATTAACACTTATATATTGAAGAACGATTATAGAGATACACTTGCTAATTTCCAAATATCTTTGATATTATAAATCGTAATTACCGCATGAGTGTCAAAGGCCTTGATGACAAATTGTAACAATTAAAATAGGCTGTCTCCTCTTGCCGAATGTTTTTGTCCGACATACACCCAATAAAACGCTAAACGGTTTCGCATGTATATACAACTGAAACACCATAGTACAATCTAACTAATGTCCCTAACTATGCATGATGAGATATTTTCAGAGACACAAACACACATTTACCAGATAATGGCCTTAAGCTTTTTTCGGTCATTATTTAATAATGGTCAGTATACTGCAATTGTGTTGGCCTTATGGGTGTATCCAAAAAATTGTATCATTTATATGTGAAGAAAAAAAAAATACAAATTCGGTAAGCACGATGTGGGTGTTTTCTATTTATGGCAGTGTGGGAGTATTTTGTCCATAAGCAACACTATTATCATCACTAGAGCATGCCATAAACATTACTGGCACTATAAGATGTAATTAACGCCACATGACGCTATCTACAGAACTGCATCAAAACACTAACAAATACAGTGGCGGACAGAGAAGGCGTAGACTAAATGTTTACTCCTAAAGTTAAAATCTTGTGTATATCCAAAGCAAGTTATACGAGCAGTTAGGAATTTATACGAGCATTTATATGTGTGGCGTTCTTTATGTATGATAAATGTTTAAACGCGGGTGCGTGTTAAAGTTTATAATTTTTGTTGGTCGCTGGCAAAGAACGGTAGTTGTTATTTGCTGAGGAGCCATAAGTTGCAGTTATATATGTATGCATGTTAATGATGATGATGACGACGATGACGATAGTAAGTTTCACAATGCATGCAAGTTGTTTATGCGTAACATGCCATCTATTTACGATAATGTAATTTTTCAGATTTTTTTTTACTTAATTAACCCTTATAAAGCGAAATCTTATGCTAGAAATGTTAGTCGTTTAATTTATTTAATTACAGCATTTAAATATGCTACGTAAAAAGGCATTACCTTGAGATTTGGGCTTTTAGTAGCAAACTGCAGTTTGATAATAAGTTTTATATGGACACAGAGATAGACGGATGGACGGACAAAACTAAATCTCATAAAATTTGGCTATATTGTTTTAATAATAAAATATGTTTTTTTTTTTTTTTTTGCTATTTCGATACGAAATTCAAAAATATTCAATACAAAAGAAATTATATTCATAAACACAATGTGACCAGGGTAAAATAACTTTGTACTGATGTTCGTAATTACCAAAAAGATTTGACCTAGACCTAACTTTTATTACACCCATCGACTCAAAATGACTTTCTGAATCAGAACCACTTTCAGAGTCGATATGGCGATGTCTATCCGTCCGTCTGTCCATCCATCCATCAGAACGTCCGTCTGTGTGTCCATGTAAACCTTGAAATCAAATTACAGTCCCTATACAAATGACCCCTATAAGATCGACCTAAATTGTCATAATATCAAAATTGTTATATAGATCTCGATCAAATTGGGTTTGTGTATGCTTATTACATCCATTTATCTGTAGTCCAAAAATAAATCCTATAGGATAATTCTTAGTCGCAGACCTCATATGAAGTTAATTCCCGATCTAAAATCTACGAAAATCTATAGAAAAATAAATATTGAATAGATTTTTTTAAAATTTGGTATGTAAATATATGTTTTTGCAAAAAATATCAATCTCAGAAGATACAATACTAGAAAACATACCAGTTCTTTTTTTAAATTTGTAGACTCTTTATGCATTTATACTTTAAATTTCCGCTATTCCTAGTTTCGTAAATGTTGCCATGTGTGATGTGTGGCTTGTAAATTTTATACGTTGTATTTTCTTCTTAATAGAAATACTTCCAGGAAAAAAATACTTGTTTAAATTTAGCGCATTTTTTTTTTTTTTTTTTGGGGGGGGGGGTAAGGCTTCCAAAGCAAAAAAGGCGTATTTTCATATATTTTTTTTTAAGATATGAATAACGTTGAATTATTTATTTCAGATGTGCATTATAATATAACAATGGAAGAATTTTTGATAAAATTTTTATTAAAAAACTTTAATAAACAAGTCCGTGACATCGAATCTCCGGAGGCGCCTCGACAATAAGTTTTTTTGCGGTGAACATCATAACTCGTTCCAGGATCATGTGAATTAAAAAGATTCGAATTCATTTAAAAGCAGATATGTTTCTTGAGGTAATCGCGAGGAGCTTTTTTTAATGTTTTTTAATTTTTTATTTTTGACAGCATCTAGAAGTGAAAAACACGTTTTTTTAAAAACTGATTTATATACGATATACAGTATGAGGCCTGTCGCTGCAAATGCTGTATCTTCTTTCATTTTGCTCCAATTTGCTTGAAATTTTTATACAACGCTCCCGATATGCCTTACATCCAGTATTTCAAGAAAAAGGTTTTAAAACCGTAACCCCCTTAAGGTATGTTGGATTTTCCACACAAAACTGGTTTTGGCACATACGAATACCCAAAATTTCAAACCATAACTCTCTGGTGTGCTTGGCATATATTAAATAAATGCACAACGTCCATAGACATAGACGGCCAACAACATAACTGTTCCATAGTAACAAAATCGTAATGGTTGAAAAACATTGGCAACATTGCAGACCACATATCCCACAGATGACGAATTGGAGCAAATTTATCCTCAGATCTATTTTGTTGACGACTTATTATATCGTCGAAGCAAATAATTTTGGCCAAGTACTCAAACTGTTTTTTCGACACAACTACTTTGAAAGTGGCATCGAGCAGCTCAAGAACAGCCTAATTTTTCGATCTGAAATAAAGCAATTAAAATTGCAATTGAAACTAAACACCATTCAATGTGAAAATAGCCAATGCACATGAATCACGTTAGCATCGACTTTTTCATGGTTTTCGTTTTTAGCCTGCCAGATACATTGGTGTTTTCCGAAAAGATTTTCTCAATATGCCGGAAAAAAAAAATTCAAGAAATCATCATTGATACTGTGCACGCTCGATGAAGTAGTATTAGTAGTACCTGGCCATATTCTCAGCATACTAGCAGCTCGATTGCGTCCTGCTGTTTGCATAGCTATTGCGCTCCAAAGCCTGTTATGTTTTGAGACAAACAAAGGATCGATATCAACAAAATCAGCACCGGCATCATCTTCTTCCCCTTCATTTTCTTCGTTTTTATCTTCAGAACTTTCTGCTGCAGCGTCACTCAATTCAAACATTTTGTATTCATTACCACTACCAGATGAAAAACCTTCGTCCTCGCTAACCATATTCAATAGCTCTTAAATCTGTTCATCAGTGTTTATAAAAGTCCAGCCATTGTTTTCACAAAAGAACTCTAACCACTAGGACCGTAATATAATGTAAAAACCTGTCGGCCACAATAAAATCATCGCCCAACTAAATCCAGTATACATAGTGTCATTGGTGCTAACTGTTATAAAAAAATGAAAATTTCATAGTCTGCCATTTAAAAAATAAATATTTTCCATTATTCAAAAATTCAAAATTGCACAGAATTCCACGTACAGAATACATATTTTATTCAAAAATTCAGAACTCCGTAGTCTTCCATTTACAAAACACTCATAATTTTTCGTTTTCTTGGTTTCTTTTTACATTTGGCGTACGCGGTACTATTATCATACAACTTTCTATGTCGAATAGAAAACTATACCAAGCATGCCAAATTAAAGTTGTCGAAAAACAACGATTCATATATATTTTGAAACTTAAAAGTAATCCGTTTCGGTTCATGTACATGATAAAGAATAAGTAAAAAGAAATTGGTAACCAAACTTTAAGAGTTTTAGAGATTTTTGAAGAAAAAAAGCTTTTTCTACAAAAGGAGTACGGTGAATTCCTACCTTCATCAAAAGCTCTATTGTGCTCCTTGAAATTTATTCAGGTAATTATTTAAAGATGGAAAGTTAATATTCTCAAAACTACTTATAATTACAGAACCACGTGTAATACCACGCGCCACAGACTAAGTCACTAATTCAAAGTTTCTCATATTTGTAATGAACAACTGAATATCTAGAGTTTTGGAAAAACTCTTAAATAGATATTGACTATCCGGCGAAAATGTCTGCTCTTAGAGAAGTGAAAAACTTAGGGGAGCCATTGAATACCACTAGCAGTCAGTCGGTTGGGGGGGTTGTTGTTTTCAGATCTCTCTTACCGAAATTAAAACGTATATACATAAATAATTATTATAGACTCCCTACAGTTGATTTTTATCTAAAAGATTTTAATTACCCCTATTTAAATCAACCAAACAGTAACATATGTCTATAACCCCAAATAGCTTTTATTTCTATCTCCAGAATGACGTTGGAGATAAGCGCTCGTAACCCTCCCTACCTATGATCTGTAGTCGCGCCAGTATTAATACTAAGATCCCTTATTTAAATGTTTATCACATTAAGTTCACATCAAGTAAGAAACCACAGCAAGAAATTTAGAGTTCCATTGTTAGAGTTCAAAGTTTATTCATTTAAATTGCAAATAATACAATTTTTCTTTTTTTTTTAGTGTAGTCAAAAAAGATTGTTTAAAAATTAAAATATATAATTTTGGATAATTCAATGAAAAAATTTTTATGAAGCGTGAGGTAGAATTATTTATAAAGTTACCATGGAAAGATAACCCACGCTAAATAAACGTAATTATTTTAGTAAATGCTTAATTTAACGCATCTTAACAACCGCATATTGATTATAATGATTGATTATAATTCAAAAAAAAAAAGGAATTATGACCAAACCTAAATATGTAACTTACGACGTAATATAGGGTATTTAGAAGCAAGAACTCATAACCAGTATTTTAGAATAATCAGCAACAACAAAAATTGAGATTTATTTGAAAGAGACAATACTTGTTCTCTATGTTACACAGATGATCATTAAGTGTTATTGGTTTTACTTCATTCTTGCTTCTGATACCTTTTTAGTTACAAATGAAATATGCAAAACAAAACAATTATACAAGATATAAATATTTTTATATATATTTTTTTTTTGTTTTTTTTTTTTTTTTTTGACTCACCGAATTAACCCTCTGCAACCGCTGATCGATGAGGCCTCGTCAAACTGCTGGTGCACTGTGCTTCAAGAAAGGGGTTAAGGGGATTATACTGATTTTGTTTGCATTTACAATGTGGCTATATGGGGTTTTCCATATATATACTAAAAAAAAATTATTGACGGATATTACGAAAATTTAAACTAATTAAATTATGTTCAAATAAGCAGAAAGTTCTAGTGGAAAAATAACGTGGCGGGTGTTAAAAAAAATTTACTGGCTGAGTTATTTATGTTATATTGTCCTAATTTTGGTATTTTTTTTTTGACTTCATTTTGTGTTTATAGGTATTTAAAATATAGACACATGAAGACTTATTTTTCCACTTTACACTTATTTAAAAAAATCTTATTAATTCTTTTTTTGTTTTTTCTTATTCCGTTTTTTTTTTTTTTTTTTTTTTGGTTATTTGAAATTTCCTGAGTTAACTCCAACTGCTAGGGTTTGTTAAGGTTGTCGAAGCCTGACGCTGACAATGTAGGTAGGGCTACGTGGAAGCTGATGTTTCTTGGTAACCTCCAAATTACGGGTCCTCAGATGTCGTTGTCTTTCAATGAATATGGTTTCAATTTGTGCAATTAATCTATAAAGCGATTAATATATTAGTTACTACAACCCACTGTGATATGCCCTAGCTTTGAAATTGTTAACCGCAGTTTGTTGACACTATTAAATGGGTATCTTGCTAATGATCATTAAACCCAAGAATATGCGGTTGTTTCGAGATGATCTAAGACTTCCAACAGAGTAATAAATCGTGCAGTGGTGGCGCTCATATGCGTCCACCACGAGAAATATTTTAGGTTATAATTTTGTTTCTGTATAAAAAAAAGAGTGGTTATTTTTCTATGGAGAAAATAAATCCTTTTTATAAAAATTTTACCTGTTGAAGGACAAGTACAAAAGGAAACTGGTACAGTTGGTGATTTTTTTTTTTTTTTGATCTTCTTGAATTGTTAAGTACGGAAAAATTGTTAAGCTAAGCCAAATAATCACGGGTAAAGCAACACTCGTTTGAGGATAAAAGCCTGCCAAGGAATTTATTGATTTTTTTTTTGCAAAACTTTGCTATAACTTTATATTATTCAATATACCTTGGGTAGTTGCGATTGGATTATTAAGGAAGCTAAAATTATATTTAGTTCCGCACAAAAACTCTTTATTTAGTTTACGCTTTAGAGTATACGTTTAATTTATGTAGTTAATAATGGGAATTTGGTTTTACAATTTTGGAATTTCTTATGAATTGTCCAGACGACTTTCCTCGTTGAAACCACGTTGCGAAAGAATTTCTTTGTATTACCTTAGAAATGACAAACGTTAAGTAAATTTGAGTAACTCTACCAAGTGTCGATAGTTTAGTAATCGAGTTGCTTACAGTGCAACGGTGCGTTGCTATGCGTTGATAGGCGACAAATTTGCAACTCTGGGAATATATTGTAGACACAGCAATATTATTGCCAGTAGGGACTAACTAGGGTTAGATTCGGTTCAATTTTTGGAGTTTCCACATAAGAAAAAAAATAAAACAATAGAATAATAATCTCCTACGCTTGTATTGAAGTACATCATTAATGGTATTGTCAGATATGTTTTAGCGGAGACGCCAACCATGTACTGTATATTAAAGCCGGGTAATAGTAACTTCCTTGGCTTAACATGAGCATTTTTATTTAATAAAAAGAGAAAAAAAAAAAAAATGTGGATACGAAAAGATGCAATTTTTGTTTCAAAAATTAAAACTAGAAAAAAAATACTTATGCTTACCCAAAAGAAATGTTTAACGTCAGAAAATTTTTAATCAAATAACAGATAATTTTACATAATATTTTTACCCTAATTCAACATTACAAACCGCATAATACTAGCCTGTTAGGCAATAGTATAAGGAGGAATCAGTAAGAAATTCACGGGCGAATATCTTTCGCATGATAAGTTCCCAATATTTTACCTTCCATATCCTCTAATACATAGTAGTGGTTTCCGATTTTTTCTCTAATTTTAGATTTTATAAACATTGGTGCAAATTTCGCATTAAATTTTTTTTCAGAACTACTTTGTGCAAAGTTTCTGCGGAATACGGATTGACCTATGGAATAGGATATAGGTCGCGTTCTAAGGTTATACTGATTTCTGTTATTTTCATAGGCTTGTGCAATATTCCTTTTCAAATTTTTACGTAATAATTGGAGTTCATCATCTCTGTGGAGGGTAATTGATGGTTCGTCAACCAGATTGAGGTTTTTTAGAAGGGCATAAGAGCTGCCATGTGTAATCATGTCAAAACCAAAAACGGCATGATATGGGGAACATTTTATGGCTTGATGAAAAGAATTTCTCAATGCACAACTAATTGAAGTGAGATTTTGATCCCATAAAGTCTGGTCACTTTTAAGATAAGATCGGATACCAGCTATAATCGATCTATTTACTCTCTCTGCAGCATTAGCTTGAGGAGAATAGATGGCCGTGTAGATGTGTGTTATACCTAAAGAGGTAAGAAAAGCGTTGAATTCATGCGCTTTAAATTGTGACCCATTGTCACTTACTAGGATCTCGGGCACACCATATATGTGGAAAATTTGTTTAAGTAGAAAATCTTGAATTGTACTGGATGTAAATTTTTTTAGTGGGAAAAGCCAGTGGAATTTTGTCATATGGTCCAAAACAATAAGCAACCCTATATAACCCTGTTTACTGCGAGGATATGGTCCCAAAATATCGATATATAATCGTTGAAAAGGTCTGTTTGTTACCGCAGGCCTACCCATTTCGGGCTTCATAATAAAATTCGGAGCCTTGGTGGTTTTGCAGATTTCGCAATTTTTAATATATTCCCTCACGTCCCGGACTAGACCTGGCCAATAGAAATTGCGACGAATAAGTTCTAACGTTTTAATTAGGCCTCCGTGCGTGGCAACTGGTGCATTGAGCGATCTTGAAATTACGTTTTTTCGTAAATTGCGTGGAATCCAGAGCTTCCAACACGCATTTTCCTGTAGTATGTCGCCTGAATAATAATTTGTTCTAATGTAGACATAATTGTCAATAATTTTCAGATCCGGATATTTGGAAATATTCCCATTAATTCTCGCTCTCAGACTTGAATAATCTTCATCATTAAAATGCGGTGAATTCAGGTCTATTTCGGGTTCAAGAACTTCTATTCCCGCCAAATCATCGCCAGGGATTCTAGATAAAGCATCTGGTACCACATTATCTTTTCCCTTCCTGTGACTAACCGAGAATTTATAGCCTTGAAGCTTGAATACCCATCGCGCCAAACGACCTGTCAAATCTGGCTGTTTCATTAGCCATACTAACGACGAATGGTCGGTTATAACTTCGAACTCCTGCATTTCAAGATAACACCGGAATTTTTTAATAGCCTCTAGCGCAGCCAAACATTCGCGTTCCGTGACACTATAGTTGCGTTGGGCAGTATTTAACTTTTTCGACATAAAGGCGATTGGTCGTTCGTCACCATTTTCGTCGAACTGCACCAAAACAGCACCAATGCCAAAGTCACTAGCATCGCAGTGTAGGTAAAATTTCTTGCTAAAGTCAGGGTTTGAAAGCACAGGAGCAGAAGTCAGTAGGATCTTTATTCTCTCAAAAGATTTTTGAGCTTCGGTGGTCCAACAAAACTTCCGTTTAGTGGATAAAACTTCGGATATAGGAAAAACTATTGTGGAGAAATTGGCGATGAATCGTCGGTACCATCCGGCTATTCCTAAAAAACCCCGAACCTGTTTAATATTCTTCGGCACCGGCCAATTCAAGATGGAATCAATTTTTTCTGGATCCATTTTTATGCCACCGTTCCCTATTATATATCCCAGATAATTTACTTCAGTAACGCAAAACTTTGATTTCGATATGTTAAGGGTCAGATTCGCGTGTTTAAATTGTTCAGCGATCCGAACTAACATGGACAAATGGGATGAAAAATTTTCGGAAACTATAATTAGATCATCTAAATAGCCAAATACACATTGGCGTAGGTCCGGCGGTATCAGGGTATCCATAAGGCGGCACATGGTAGAAGGGGCATTACATAGTCCAAAGGGCATGACAACGAATTGATACAAAGGTCTACCCGGAACCGTGAAAGCGGTGAACGCTTTCGCCTCGTCGGTTAAGCCTATTTGCCAATATGCATCTTTGAGATCCAATTTTGATATAATGTTGGCCTTTGGAAGTCGTGATAAGATTCCTTCGATATTTGGTAACGGGTAGGCATCCTTTTTTGTCACCTGATTGACTTTTCGTGCGTCAAGGCAAAGACGGACCTTGTTTGGTTTTACGACTAAGCGCATGGGAGAGCTCCAAGCAGAATTTGAGGGTTCAATGACTCCCAAAGCCAACATTCGGTCGATTTCTTCAAACATCACTTTTTCCACTGCTGGAGAAACGGGGTAAAAACGCTGTTTGATTGGAGTGGCCTCACCTACGTCAATCATATGCTTGATCAAGCCCGTTCGTCCCAAACCCTGCTTTTCGAAGTTCGGAAATAAGTCCACAATAGCTGCAAGTTGTTGTCGTTGGCTATTAGTTAAGGGATAATCTATGCAGGATGGCGAAGGTACCACTTCTTCATTAATTTCAGACGCAACTTTAAACGGCGTACTAAAAGAGGACAACTCGGACAAAATACTTAACGAAGTTTCAAAGCCGGATGAAACAACAAAGTTTCCAAACACCTCCGGCGCTAAATTAAAGTTCTTCCAAAAATTTAACCCCAATATCAGACGCTGGGTAATTGTTGGTACAATCAGTATTTTCATTTTCCTAACTTGCTCTTTGAAAACTAAATCCACCTGCAAATACCCTAAAACTCGCTGGAAATTACCATCTGCTGTCTTTACATACGATTTCATCTGCATAAATTCTTTAAATTTAGAAAAATCATTGTTGGCTAAATCAGAGCCTATGCATGATACATTAGCACCTGTATCCAAAAGACCCAGTTCATTAAAATTTAAAAACTTTACCGCAGCATAGTATCGCCGATCTGACGACTTATTTACAATAGAAGATATTACAAATTTTGCAGTGTGTTTCCGGTTTCTATAATATTGCCGCAAACGAATCGACGATCGTTTTGGTTTTCTACCCTTTGGGTTAACAGACAATGCAGAAACTTCAAAAATTGCCTTACGTTTTGTTAAGTAGTTTTCCATTTTTGTGTGATAAGGTAAAATTGGTTGTAATTTAACATTATTATAATAAAATTCTTTAGCAGACTCTATACGTTTCAATATGGTTATATTATCATCTAATTCTAAACAGTTATAAGGTTCTACATCTACGTTTTCAATTTTTTTTGAAGAAGTTATTATGGACGGTTCCGGCTGACATTCGGAGGGTTCCCGTTTTTTGAATGTATTAATTTTTTTGCAGAACATTTGACACATTGGGGCTTATAGGTATTTTTTTCGCCGCACCCATAGCAGAAAATTATTCGGGTCTCCAAACAATCTTCCCAATGATGGCCTACCTGATCGCAGTTCCAACACTTGTATGAAATAGAAGGTTGTTGAATGGCATCGACCGAAACATCCTGTATCGCAGTGAAATCGCTTTTTTCGCTATTCTTCGTATATTCAACTTCTGCCACTTGACGACGAACCCCATAGTTTGGAGGAATTTTCGGGGATATATTTTTACGGAAATAATCGTCACCTAACAAATTTTCCCTCATTTGAACTAACTTTCTCAGGTGGGCAATGGAATAAATTGGAACAAACAGAAGTTCATGCCTGATTTCTGGACGCAAATTGCGGGTGATAATTTCGACTAAATCCGCTTCTGGAATGGGTGTGTCTAACCTATCTATCATAGTAGAAATAGAATCATAAAAAACTTCAAAAGATTCAGTCGGTTTCATTTTCCGATTTCTAATTTCCTCATGGACATCAAAACTTGATTTAAAGTCTTTGTAGCGATATTTAAGGGCCTCACAGAATTCTTTCCATGTAACTGCCTCAACTTGCTTATGGTATCCCCAGTACCAATCACGGGCTTTACCACTCAACAGGACATGCAAATTTCTACAAATTAACGTAAAATCATTATTAAAATTGTCACGGGTTAATGACCTTACGCGATATAAAAATTCATCCACCGAAATTCCAGTAGCAGAACCATCAAACTTAATGTTCCAGTTCTGGATGATAGAAGTTATCTTGGTGGATCGTATAGCGAAACTTTCGTCAAACACGGACGCGTTTTCAAAATTTGGACGGGAAGAATTATTGGGGTCACTTCTCCCAGAACCAGGACGATTATTAACATCGCGATTAATAGCATCACTTAGTGGTTGAACCGTTGGAGGATGTTGTGGTGGTTGGCGTTGAGAATTTGGGATTAAGTTTAAATTTCCTAACAACCTGCATATGGATCCTTCAATCATGTCGTTAATTTTTTCATAGTCAATAGTGGCTGGCATACTGTTCTTTTGGTTTGGTCGATTTTGGGGGGAGCGATTAAAATTGGTGGGGGGACAGTTTCGAAGGGGAGTTGAAGCCGCTGCTTCCTCTGGTTCTGTTGCGAGCGGAAGATTTGCACCGAAATCTACCAACGGTGTATGCGCACCTTCCGGGAATAAATTTTTGGTGTAGTTTCTAGTGTTATATTGTTTTGATAGGGCACCACGAGGTTTACCTCGAGCAGCCGTTTTTGATTTATCGACAACAGAATATGAGTTTTGAATAGTAATTTTTTTTAGTTCAGACAAAGTACAAATTCTTTTGCAAGACGGACACTCGGAAGAAATAGACATAGATGTTTCTATGCAACTGCGGTGAAATGCATGATTACATTCTGCAATGAGCAAGCACTCTTGTCCTTCCGACATTTTCTCCTTACAAATTAAACAGCTTGATTCTGGCTGTGAAATGATTAAGGCCGCCGCCTGGTTTCTCTCAGGGGAGCGTCCCATCATGATCATAAAATTAAACTGTATGAATTGTTACTAAACAAAATTAAACAATATTTCAATTGGGATTATATGATAACTAAATTTGGCTTGCTAAGCCCAAAAAAGAGCAGTAGAGAGGGAGAAGAAAAAACAATTTTTGGATCTGAAATAGCCCAAATAGATAATTAAAAGGGAGCAAAAATATAAATGTTAATGTTTGGGTTTCTTACGTTTTTTGATGTGCTAACAAATGGATAAACTTTATAAAGCTTTAAAATTCATGTGGTTGATGGTAGTGACAAATCTAATCTAAGACATTAGTGAAATAATTAGCAGCCCGATTTGGAATCTAACACAACGATATTCATTTGTATACGCTTGGAACTGATTTTACTGGACAATAAATCGCAACTAGCAATTATATTGTAAATCCAAATGAAACCAGGATATCGATAGCCTGTTAAAAATTTCACACAAAATAACTAAAAATTTCACCAACATCCAATAAAATTCTAAGTATTACCCAACTCCGTGTCCACACCACCAAAAGAATATCAGGGGCTCCTGAGTCGACCTATTCGAATGGAAGTAGCTCAAATAGCCGAAAAATCTACAGAAGATTGATGTTTATTGGTTGTATTTACTCAGAATTGAATAACATTTAAACTTTGATATGTTACTGATATTTACAAATTAAATTTAGAGCAGAGAAAATCCATTAACATTAACTTTGCAGCAATGTTTTTAGAGACTTTCGGCCCCACGTTGGGCGCCAATTTATGTAATGAACAACTGAATATCTAGAGTTTTGGAAAAACTCTTAAATAGATATTGACTATCCGGCGAAAATGTCTGCTCTTAGAGAAGTGAAAAACTTAGGGGAGCCATTGAATACCACTAGCAGTCAGTCGGTTGGGGGGGTTGTTGTTTTCAGATCTCTCTTACCGAAATTAAAACGTATATACATAAATAATTATTATAGACTCCCTACAGTTGATTTTTATCTAAAAGATTTTAATTACCCCTATTTAAATCAACCAAACAGTAACATATGTCTATAACCCCAAATAGCTTTTATTTCTATCTCCAGAATGACGTTGGAGATAAGCGCTCGTAACCCTCCCTACCTATGATCTGTAGTCGCGCCAGTATTAATACTAAGATCCCTTATTTAAATGTTTATCACATTAAGTTCACATCAAGTAAGAAACCACAGCAAGAAATTTAGAGTTCCATTGTTAGAGTTCAAAGTTTATTCATTTAAATTGCAAATAATACAATTTTTCTTTTTTTTTTAGTGTAGTCAAAAAAGATTGTTTAAAAATTAAAATATATAATTTTGGATAATTCAATGAAAAAATTTTTATGAAGCGTGAGGTAGAATTATTTATAAAGTTACCATGGAAAGATAACCCACGCTAAATAAACGTAATTATTTTAGTAAATGCTTAATTTAACGCATCTTAACAACCGCATATTGATTATAATGATTGATTATAATTCAAAAAAAAAAAGGAATTATGACCAAACCTAAATATGTAACTTACGACGTAATATAGGGTATTTAGAAGCAAGAACTCATAACCAGTATTTTAGAATAATCAGCAACAACAAAAATTGAGATTTATTTGAAAGAGACAATACTTGTTCTCTATGTTACACAGATGATCATTAAGTGTTATTGGTTTTACTTCATTCTTGCTTCTGATACCTTTTTAGTTACAAATGAAATATGCAAAACAAAACAATTATACAAGATATAAATATTTTTATATATATTTTTTTTTTGTTTTTTTTTTTTTTTTTTGACTCACCGAATTAACCCTCTGCAACCGCTGATCGATGAGGCCTCGTCAAACTGCTGGTGCACTGTGCTTCAAGAAAGGGGTTAAGGGGATTATACTGATTTTGTTTGCATTTACAATGTGGCTATATGGGGTTTTCCATATATATACTAAAAAAAAATTATTGACGGATATTACGAAAATTTAAACTAATTAAATTATGTTCAAATAAGCAGAAAGTTCTAGTGGAAAAATAACGTGGCGGGTGTTAAAAAAAATTTACTGGCTGAGTTATTTATGTTATATTGTCCTAATTTTGGTATTTTTTTTTTTGACTTCATTTTGTGTTTATAGGTATTTAAAATATAGACACATGAAGACTTATTTTTCCACTTTACACTTATTTAAAAAAATCTTATTAATTCTTTTTTTGTTTTTTCTTATTCCGTTTTTTTTTTTTTTTTTTTTTTGGTTATTTGAAATTTCCTGAGTTAACTCCAACTGCTAGGGTTTGTTAAGGTTGTCGAAGCCTGACGCTGACAATGTAGGTAGGGCTACGTGGAAGCTGATGTTTCTTGGTAACCTCCAAATTACGGGTCCTCAGATGTCGTTGTCTTTCAATGAATATGGTTTCAATTTGTGCAATTAATCTATAAAGCGATTAATATATTAGTTACTACAACCCACTGTGATATGCCCTAGCTTTGAAATTGTTAACCGCAGTTTGTTGACACTATTAAATGGGTATCTTGCTAATGATCATTAAACCCAAGAATATGCGGTTGTTTCGAGATGATCTAAGACTTCCAACAGAGTAATAAATCGTGCAGTGGTGGCGCTCATATGCGTCCACCACGAGAAATATTTTAGGTTATAATTTTGTTTCTGTATAAAAAAAGAGTGGTTATTTTTCTATGGAGAAAATAAATCCTTTTTATAAAAATTTTACCTGTTGAAGGACAAGTACAAAAGGAAACTGGTACAGTTGGTGATTTTTTTTTTTTTTTGATCTTCTTGAATTGTTAAGTACGGAAAAATTGTTAAGCTAAGCCAAATAATCACGGGTAAAGCAACACTCGTTTGAGGATAAAAGCCTGCCAAGGAATTTATTGATTTTTTTTTTGCAAAACTTTGCTATAACTTTATATTATTCAATATACCTTGGGTAGTTGCGATTGGATTATTAAGGAAGCTAAAATTATATTTAGTTCCGCACAAAAACTCTTTATTTAGTTTACGCTTTAGAGTATACGTTTAATTTATGTAGTTAATAATGGGAATTTGGTTTTACAATTTTGGAATTTCTTATGAATTGTCCAGACGACTTTCCTCGTTGAAACCACGTTGCGAAAGAATTTCTTTGTATTACCTTAGAAATGACAAACGTTAAGTAAATTTGAGTAACTCTACCAAGTGTCGATAGTTTAGTAATCGAGTTGCTTACAGTGCAACGGTGCGTTGCTATGCGTTGATAGGCGACAAATTTGCAACTCTGGGAATATATTGTAGACACAGCAATATTATTGCCAGTAGGGACTAACTAGGGTTAGATTCGGTTCAATTTTTGGAGTTTCCACATAAGAAAAAAAATAAAACAATAGAATAATAATCTCCTACGCTTGTATTGAAGTACATCATTAATGGTATTGTCAGATATGTTTTAGCGGAGACGCCAACCATGTACTGTATATTAAAGCCGGGTAATAGTAACTTCCTTGGCTTAACATGAGCATTTTTATTTAATAAAAAGAGAAAAAAAAAAAAAATGTGGATACGAAAAGATGCAATTTTTGTTTCAAAAATTAAAACTAGAAAAAAAATACTTATGCTTACCCAAAAGAAATGTTTAACGTCAGAAAATTTTTAATCAAATAACAGATAATTTTACATAATATTTTTACCCTAATTCAACATTACATATTGGAATAGACAACAGGGAATATGAGTGTACTTCGACACCCTTAGAATATTTTTGTGTCTGTTTCTTTTAAGAAGAGGAAGAAAGTACCACTGTTAGAATTTTTTGAATTGTGCATAAATCTCCAGCTTTAAACTAAATTATAGCTTACACTACTATATGGTGAGAGTATGAGTTTTTGATGTATGTTTGTAGCTGCCAAAAATTTTTGAGCTAGCCCACCTTCTATATGTTTTTTGTTTTTTTTTTAATTATAATTAGTTTTAAAATTCTTAGAATTTTTATCAGGAAAAAATTTTATGGTAAGCCTTGAAACGTTTTTATAAAATCGTGACAAAATGGTATTTTTGAGAAAATTTTTTTTCAAAATTTATGCAATTTATTAATATCATAGTTAAATTTAAAAAGACAAATTAGTTCATAACTAGAGCGTTATCCATATTACATTTAAACGAATTTTTTTATTAGCTATTGCTGCCGATTATGATTCAAAGCTTTTGGCATCATTAAAGTTTTCAAATTTCCCCATTTTTCTAAATTTTTTTCAATAATATAACATAATCAGGGCGTACGGTTATAACTAGTTAGTATAGTAGAACATATCGCACCAGTACCTCTAAAGTGAGTCAACTCAAAATTTACAAATTTTCAGTAGAGGCAAAAAACGTTGTTTTTTAATATATACTATAAAATTTAAAAACAGTTGTTTCGTTATAAAGAATTTCGAACAATAAGTATATAACAGTAGCTGTTTTTGCGATTTTTTCAGTGTTCACCAAAAATAATACGTTTTTTGGGTGGTACTCAAAATATGTCTTTTAAGTCGATTCTAAAGAAGCTACTCTTATAACACAAAGAGAGTTACAACTGTATTTTTTTTTTGCAAAAGACTAGAAAAATCGATGTAAGATTTTTACAGTGGATATATATGACCACTGTGTATCGTTTTCTTGCAAAAAGTGAAAACTGAAAAAATTTGAGTTCACTCAATTTAGAGGTACAGGTGCGATATGCAGTGTTGCAATAATTTGAAATTGTAAATTTGCTAAATTGCAAAAATAAAAGATGTTAAAACGTACTGGAGTCAAAAAAAAAGATGCTAAACTTTTTTTTTCAAATTTAATTACTTTTATATTGAAAAATTAAATACTTATTAATAAATTCTTTGGTTTTTAAATCGAAAAATTAATATAAAACATAAGTTTCGATTTATAGTTTTTGAATTTTCATTAAAATTATTTTGGATTTCATCTGTAATTTTTTTTAACATCAAATTGAGCTTTTTTAAATTTAAATTAAATATTTTTAATTTTAGAGGTATTTATTTTTTTTTTTTTTAATTTCAAATATAACAGAATTTACATTATCAAAAGATACGATTATATTACAATAATTGGTTTATTTAATCTAATATTTCTGTGATGTGTCTATCTTCATGTTCTTCTTGGCTCTGATATTTTTCTGACGATCGACTTTTATCAACGACATCGCTCGGTATATTGTAAGTGTAACAGCACCCATTTTTCAATTTCAAACCTTCTTTTATACGTATGACAGAACATAACAACTCGGATTTTATTCTGTTCAAAGTTTGCTTTGAAGTGAAGCCATTAAACTAAACAAACGTTCAACTTCGGCTTTTAAAAAAGACAAAACTAATAAAGACAATACAAATATTGATAACTCTTTAAATGGATTTTCGCCAATAGAATTTTTGTTAACTTCAATCCATAAAGAGGTTGTATTCAGTGTTGTATCCCAATATTGTTCTGTGATATAACTCCATTGGATTTGAATTTTTTCTGTTTCAGATGATCTAAATTTAAACTCTTCTAATATATTGGTTATCGGTTCTTTTACGCGGTTTAATGTGTTTTGTATTGAAAATTTTGGCATTTGTTTAATAAAATAATATTTTTTGGAAATCGACTTTTTAATTCATTAAAAACTGTTGTTGGTGTTTACAATCTTCTATTTCAAAATATTTTGTTATATTTGTTGAAAGAAACGAGCAGAGTGTGGTAAAAAGACAATACACAAAATTCTCGAATTACACTTTGAGAAATGAAAAATTATCAATACCATTAAAATTAAAATTGTATATTCAAAAATAATGAAAAAAATCAAAAAAAAAAAAAAGATGCCAAAGCAACTTTTTATTAATAAAAGATGCTAAGTTAGCATCTAGCATCTTTTTATAAATTTTGGATGCTAAACGATAAAAAAAGTTGCTAAATCTAGCAACTAAAATGCTAAAATGGCAACACTGCCGATATGTATACGTATGAAAGATATTTTTAACAATAAGTTAAACAAACATCAATATTTTGTATTCTACTTATACCCTTATTCGACTATGTGGTCAGGGTAATGCCTTTGTGCTGATGTTTTTAACTACGAATAATATTTGACCGAGACCCATCTTTTATTATACCGATCGACTCAGAATCGCTTTCTAATCGATTTAGGGATGTCCGTCTGTTCGTTCGTCCGTAATCAAACTACAGGTCGCAAATACAAACATATTTGATGAAATTTAACACATAAGCTTCTACTGGCCATATGATGAACGCTATTCAAATTAGTGAATAGCGGTTTATGTTCAGACCTAGTTCCAATACAAATGACCCATATGAAATGGACTTAAACTGTCATAAGATACAAATTATCTTACAGATCTCACTGGTCCAAAACTAAACCCTATACGACAATTCGTAGCCATGGTGCCCACATAAAGCTGCTTCCCGATCTTCACTTAAATCTATCAAAAAACAAAATATTTGAAAGTTTTTTCTCAAATTTGGATCAGCCCATTTTTCGATGTGAACTTTTTCATATTTAAAGGCTACAAAATTAATAACAATGCCACTCAAATTTGGTTTACGCCTATTTTCCATATCCGATTAGTTGGCCTAAGAGGTAGGATCTCTAAAAGCATGGTATACGGTATCGTATAGACGGTCTAGACCGACTACAATTTTCTTGCTTGTTTTTTATGAATATCTTTACAAAAACTATTTATCTTAGCTTTATCTGGAATTTTTCTGAAGAATGAAATGAGGAATCATCACTGGCTCTTTAGTTACAGGTGGAAAACTTGCTAGACAAACTCCAAGATAAGGAGAAAATAAAAAACTCACAAAGCCTTTTGGAATTTTTAACCCCACACATAGTAACTCCGAAAATGTTCCACAGTGTTTTAGTTGATAGTGGAGATTGGCAGCCGTTTTGTTTCAAATACCGTTACGTTGTCGAATCTATCAGCTACCAAAACTCTAAAATATGGCTATCAGCCACATAAAGAAAATGTATTGAAGATGCTTTTAGAGCATATTTTTGGTTTCGCGAGTGTGATCAATGATCATACATACGTATACACATTAGGATGGAACGATTTCTCTACTGGCTCCTTGCATTTACTAAACATTTTGAAAAATTAAACAATTAATAAAAAATTGTCGAAACTTAAAATTTTATTAAAATTATTTTAATTTTAACTACATGTCGCAAATATAAATATATAATTCTACGAGTTTAAATAAAATAATATTTCTAATAGTTGAAAATTGTTTAAGGAAATTTGCACAATATGAAAACTTCCGTAATCCGTTCAGAGATTACAAAGAAAAAAATAAGAATACCAAATCTTTTATGGAACAATTAATACAAAGTAATGTATTTTCCCTGTTTGAAGACCTTGTAAATCTTACAGTTAATTACACTGATATTATCATAGCTGGAGATTTCAATAGTAATATTCTTGCTGAGACCAACCTTATCGATCCAATGAAATCCATTAATATTACACTTGTAAATTCTTCTACACACACGCATTTTACAAACATGAGTGAAACATTATTGGATGGCTTTCTTGTAAATTGCAAACAGAACATACTGCATTACGACCAGTTATCAGCACCTATGTTTCCGAAGCATGATCTAATTTTTTTGAGCTACAACGTCCAGCCAAATAGTGAAACTTACACTTTTTCGTACCGCGATTTTGATAATTTGAATATAAATGATCTACAGTCTGAATTATAAATGATTAGATGGGAACGCATTTTTTACATGCCAAATATTGATGACCAATGTCAATTTGTACAAGACAATATTCTCTTCCTTTACAATGAACGTGTTCCTACTAAAACCAGGAAAATGTCCTCTAAAGACAGACCTTAGTTTTCAAATGAGGCTAAACGCTTAAAGAAGAACGTAACGTTGCATAAGCTAGGTGGAAAAGGTTTAAAACACCTGAACTACATGAAATATATCGCAGGAAGAGAAGAGCAGTTGTGTCCAAGATAAGGCAGGACAAATCTACTTATTATGAAAACGAATTTAATATTGCTGTCGGTGGTAATAAAACGTGGAAAGAAATAAGAAAAATTGGAGTTATAAAGTAAGCTGATCGTAACAGTGATACCTTGAACATTGATGAACTCAATGAAAAATTTGTTAACATAGAAATAGCTGATGTCAATTCTTCGTTCTACAATAATCAAACTGCCCCAATTGATGAAAATATATTTAACTTTCATTGCTTCAGTCAAATGGTGCCATGATAATGGAGTAGTAATATATCCCACAAAAACAAAACTAATGCTTAGAAAACCCCCACATATAAGACACGCCAACGTGATGCTAAAATTCCACGACCAACAGTGTCTGCACAACAACAACAATTCTAACAATAACATTAATGTTAATGATAACTGCAGCACATGTATTGAACTCGTCGATACCTACAAATACCTTGGAGTATACATAGACCATAATTTCAAATGGAAAGCCCAAGTAGAGAACGTTCAAAAAAAACTTCGAAAAACTGCATACATGCTCTTTCATTTAAGCAACTGCTCCACATTCAGTGTGCTGAAACAGGCTTATTTTTCTCTCGCAGAATCCTATATTAGACATGGGATTACAGAATGGGGTACTGCAACATATTGCAGAACACTACAAAATACGCAAAACAGAGTATTAAAAATTCTATGGAAAAATCAACTAATTGCAATTAATAACAATGTCATCACAAACAACAACATAGAGCACAATAATGCCGTCATCAACAATAACAACATCACCATCAACAACAGCATTAATACCAACAGCATGAACAACAACGTTAGTAACAACTCCAGAAACAACATATTAGCCAATAGCAACAACTCAGGCAACAACAACATTGGTAACTATAGCAACAACCACAACGGTAATGATAACAACTACCCAATCAACAACAACCTAATCAACAGCAACAACAACTTAGTCAACAACAATGATACTAACACATATAACAACACCGGAAACAGCATCAACCAATACAGCAACATTTTTCGTGCAAAATCAACCTCAAACAACCTTGCTAAAGACCTCAACGTACTTAATGTTAAAAGTATCTACTATACAACAATAGCAAACGAATTTTTTAATGATACAAGATTTACTTGTGTCATCGATCATGGTTACAATACAAGACGACGAGCAGAAGGTCGTTTTAAGGTTGACCAACAAAAAAACAATTATGGAAAAAATACACTAACCATATCCATACCAACAATATTAAATAAGTTACCTTCTTATATAATGAATATTTCTAATAAATTTAAAAGAAAAAAGCTAATTAAAAAACACTTCCTAAATTCGCAATGAATATAAAATAAATTGAATTATTTAAGTTTAAATAAACCACAACCTGCAGACAAGCCAATAGTTTTAGTGGGTCAGACTAAGTTAAATTGTAAACTTATATTACTCAATAAAGTCAAAAAAATTTAAAAACAAAAAATTAGATGTTCTTCAAGGTTTTCTGTTCGTAAAATCTAACTTTGTCGGTTCCGACGATATACATCCAAAATTAGTAAAGTTAATATTGCCTTTATTGTTAATATATATAACTTACTTTTTAGTTCTATAATAACAACAAGCACATTCCCTACAAGGTGGAAATTCGCCAAAATAGTTTTTGTTCCGAAGGCTAGAAATGATTATCGGTCAATTGTAATCTTTATATTTCTCAAAATTTTTTGAAAACTAATCCATAAACATATGCTGCATCATGTTCTTGACAGATGTTTAATAACTAGTTGCCAATCTGGCTTTAAGCCGCAACATAGTTGCATAACTGCTCTTGCAGATGTTATTGAAGACATTCGGAGTAATATTGACGACGATCAGGTCACGTTTTTTTACTTCGCGACCATTCCAAAGCCTTCGACGCAGTTCATCATGGAACACTTTGTTCAAATTTCCATTTTTCACTTACATCGATTAAGTTAATTTCAACTTATTTGAATGGAAGACATCATGCTGTTTTTAATGACTCGCATTATCCAACATGGCTATCGGTCACAAGAGGAGTTCCGCAAGGATCAATCCTTGGACCACTGCTATATACTAAATATATACTCCAACGACTTACCAATACATTTGAGTTTCGTGAGCATACAAATGTATGCTAATGACGTTCAGTTTTTTATTGGCTACAAAGTTTCTGCAATTAACGATTGTATTTCAAAGATAAACTCTGACCTATCAAAAGTCTACGAATGGGCAACTGCTAATGGATTACGCTTAAATTCTTCAAAATCAAAATGCATTCCTATATCTCGAAGAGCTGTAGAATCCATAAATAGTTTAATTATACAAATTGGATCTTTTCACATTGATACGGTACCATCGGCAAAGAATTTCGGCATTTTTTTAATGAAAAACTTTCGTGGTCAGACAAGATTAACTTTGCAACAGGTAGAACATATGGTATGCTAAGGACGTTATGGATAAACCAATATTTTACACCAGATCAGGATGATTTTAGCCAAAAAGTATTTGCTACCTACGCTTTTATATGGTTGTGAATTATTTGCTGGTTGTGACTCATCCGATAAACGTAAATTAACAACAACGTACGGTAATGTTACAGGATATGTTTTTGGTTTAAAAAGATATGATAGGGTGTCTCACTTTTCGAAAAAACTTTTTGGAATACCATTTGACAATCTTTTGAAACGCAGAAGCCTTTTATTTTTGCATAAAATTGTTTATACAAGACATCCAAACTATTTGTTCCAAAAATTGTTCTTTGCACGATCCAATAGAGGTAAAACAATAATTCAAATTCGTTACCAATATCTGTTCTCAGAGCGCCAATTTTTTGTTTATGCAATCCGTCTCTGGAACCAATTACCCCATTGTATACAAAATATTAACAACGCAATACAATTTAAAAAAACAATTTTTAATTATTTTGAAGAATTAAATTTTCTTGATATTATTATTATTCTTTATTTTTAAATTATTAAATGTTGAATGTTTTGTTTTATCATTATATACAGATATTTTGCATCCACTTATATATTTTTGTTATGATTTTTAATTATACATATATATATTTATACCCTATACCACTATGTGATTTGGGTATAATGACTTTGTGCTGCTGTTTGTAACAACCAAAAATATTTGACCTACACCCACCTTTAATTATACCGATCGAATCAGAATCACTATCGGATTCGATTTAACGATGTCCGTCCGTCCGTCCGTGCGTCCGTCCGTCTGTGAGTCCATGTAAAGCTTGTAATCAAACTGCAGGTCGCAAGTATTAATATATTTTGATGAAATTCGGTATTTGATCTTATACCGGCCATGGGATGAACGCTAGTGAAATCGGTGAGAATCGGTCTATGTTCAGACCTAGCCCCCATACAAATGACCCCTATGAAATCAACATATATTGCCATAAGATCCAAATTATTACACAAATCTTAGTCAAATTGGGTTTGCATGTATATATTACATCCATTAATCAGTAGTCCAAAAATGATCCCTATTGGATAACTCTTAGTCATAGGCCCCATATAGAGCTGCTTTCCGATCTTCACTTAAATCTATCAAAAAACAATAATATTGCACTGATTCTTCTCAAATTTTGTTTGTATATATTTTTGCAAAATACAAGAGACTTTTCCAAACATGGTCAGGATCAGTCCATTTTTGGGCCTAGGCCTCATATAGATATAGCATCCGATATGAACTTTTTCATATCTGCAGCCGAAAAAATTAATAAAAGTCCCACTCAAATTTGGTTTATGCTTATTTTCTATATCCAGTTAGTTGGGCCTAAGCGATAGGGTCTCTAAACGCATGGTATAGGGTATCATATAGTCGGTCTCGACCGACTATAATTTTCTTACTTGTTTTATATTATATTATGTTGTTATGAAAATTGTATGTGCCATTATAAGTTTTTCCAGTACTAAATCTAAATGATGGTATATCTTACTGCACTGGTTACAATTTCAATAAATACAAGTACAAATACAAATTTTTTTATTTATTTTTTTATATTAATTTTATTTTATATCAATATCTTATCTTGAAATTTTCGATAAAGAAATTTGATAATATACAAAGTATGGTGATTTCTGTTGACATGTTAAATTGTTTTCACAACAACTAGATATGTTATATCTGTTGAACTATGACCAAGAGGAATGCAATTATTTGCAGAAACAGTTGCCTGAAAAAAAAATTGTGCAATTATTTTTGGTTTACCCTTTTTTGAAAGTATTCAGTGTCAGAAACCGTGCACTGACATTGAATTACGATCGTTCGCATACATTTTTACAATTATATGAAGAGATTCTATTTAGAGCCGATGTTAAGCTTTGAAGAAAAGGTCCCATGCAAGGTCATTCCACCCTTATAAAAATGAATTATCAAGAGTTTTAGATTTTTTCAACTGTTTACAATTTTGTTTAAATCTAACGAAAAATACTAATGCGTACCTGTTAACTGTTATCAATTCAATTAAAAACCTGTTATCGTTACCGCTACTGAAATAAAATATTTCATTATCAATAGCGTCATCCATTTCAGTAGCGAATCTGTTTATAAACTGAAATCAGCATTATTATTATTTTTTTTTTGATAGTCCGTAAAAACTTTGCTTCTTTATCGATTAGTATAAATTTCAGTATTAATGTTTTTTGTCTTTATTGCATTTTTAACTAAATTTATTTCTACATACAGAAAAATAATTCCTTAGAATTTTAATTTTTTAATATTTAAAAATGCAAAGATTTTTCCTCGCAGCAATCTCTTTAAAATGTTTCTTATAACATTTTGGCCCTTAAAAAAAATTTAACCTGTTAACCTGTGCTATTTAAACGAATTTATTTAAAAGCTGTTGTTGGTGAGTATGATTCAAGGTAATTTATCAGAAATCCGATTTATAACTCTGTACATCAGACATTCTGGGGGGTGAGAAATTCTTAGTCTCCCGGTCTCCAAAATAGCGTTTCATGACAACAGAACTTTAGCGACTTAAACTAAAAAAAATCGTCGAAACACAGGCGGAGACATAAGTTCAAATTTGTCTGAAACAATGTATGCTTTTTTTTTAGCAATAACTTAAGATCCTATGACGATTTTTCATTTCATTATTCATCAAATGGCTTCAGCAAAACAAGTTGGACAAATTTTAAACAATTATAGTTCTCCCTCTTATACATTTTTTGAATAACATAAAACACTCAGGGCGTACGATTATTATTTCTTAGTAGAGGGATATTTTTAATGAGTGATATTTTTAATATTAAATCAAACATACATCATGAATTTTTATTCAATTTCTTACATTAATCAATTAACATGTACCATAGAATTAGTATGTAAATTGATTGTATTTTTCTCAAATTTGGTGTGTACATGGTTTTGCAAAAAATTAGTGAACTTATCAAATTTGGTCAGGACTACCTATTCCTCATATAAATATGGTATTCGATATTAACATTTTCATATCCGAAAGCGCTAAAAATAAAAATAATAACAATTTCTATTTTATTTATATGTATTTTCTTATATTAAATTAATAACAAAAACAGGGTGGCACGCCAATTGTGCTGCAGTAGGAAATTCAAATAACTTTTTTTTATTCAATGTATTCCATTTATATTTTTTATTGTATATAAAATTAAATTTAATATTATAAACTGTTTTTGAAAATGAGTGACCGTGAACGACCTACCTGCTAATTCCAACTAATAGAAAAATTATTAATTGTGTTGAATAACTGAGGGGATCGCCTCTAGTATTGTTTTATTGAATTGGTTCAGTTCCTTCAAATTCATTTTGTACACCTTTCGCCTGGCATAACCCCATAAAAACAGTCTGACTAAGTCAGGCCAGGTGACATTGATGGCCAGCGGAAGGTGAAGTCTACGGATATGAATTTATTTAGTCTGTCTATGTGTGCACTTGCTCCGTCTTGCTGGAACTAAATGCTGTCGAAACGGCTTCGGCGCAGTTCTGTGTAAAATAAACTACTTCAACAACTTTATATAATGGTCCTCACTGACAGTCACTATTACACCTTTTTCTTTAAAGAGGTATAGTCCCACAATTCACCTTGATGAAACTATGCACCACACAGTGATCCATTCTGGTGGCAGCTATGTCTTGTGGAGTATTTGTGGATTAGACTCACTACATATACGGCAATTTAACTTTTTTACATTGCCATTTGGACCAAAAGGGGTCTCATCAGACATAAACAATTAATTTATCAAGCTGTTCTCTTTCTCGAACTTTTCAATCATTTTGGATTTGAAATTGCTTGTAATTTATACCTAAATAAGTTTAAGTCATCATGAATTGTCCGTTGTAATGACTGTCTGGTAATTTGAGTTTGCGACAATTAATTTAAGTGGAATCGCTTGGATTTGCCTGAGTTGACGAAGCCAAAGCCGCGATTGTGTCTTAAAGCCGAACATAGGGAACTCGATGTTACGGTCCTCATGCGATGCTTCCAAACTCGGCAAATATTCAAATCTTCTTTTTGGTATCCCAAGAATTAATTTAATAAAATTTAAAATTAATCTGCCAAATTATGTTATAACGTAAATGTTATGATATTTAATACAGATACTGAATTTTTGAAATGGTAGCCCCAGCTAATGGGTTTAGGAAGCATAACTAGAGAGCAAGATCGTAATAAATATATTGGATTAGCAAAAAAAAAAAAAATAATAATTCTCACTACACTCACGTTCAGGAACACATCTCTAAGGTCATGATTAAAACTATCAGCATTTTGATTTTTTTCAACTAGAAATCTATTCCATAATTTTTATCTCTTCAGGAAGTGTTTTTAAAGTACCCTTAAATATTCGTAGAAGTTAATTTTTTTTTAATGAAGCTTCAGTGATTAAGACAGTTATGAAGACAAATTAATTCTTTAAATAAAAGTTTAGAAAGTATTCAGAAATTCAGCAATTAAAGGAACAGTCATTTCCGTGTGATTTTCCTTATGTATTTCCTACCGCTGAATTCGAAAAATCAAAGTTAAATTTTTTATGCAACTGTTTTTGAGATATTGTAATTTTTTCATTTTTTCGACCTTTTTCACATAACAAATCATATCTCGAGATAGAAATGTTCAATTGCATCATTCTTGGTACCAAAATACACGGTATTGAGATCACGAACAAATATTTATAATCGGATCTTTAATTGGTAAATCGGTTCAATATACATCGATAAAAATGTGGCACATTTTCAAAAAAAAATCATATTTTACAGTGATTCTGTGCCAACGGAAAAGTACATATCATTAAAAAAAACGTCTGGTTTCATGTGCGTAAATATGATACCTTTACGTAAGAACTAGCACCATGAATGACAAAGTTATAAGCAATTGAGTGAGTAAATCCAAATCCCATATTATCCAAATATTTTATTTTTTTCAACAATTTATTGGGTTTAAGCGCTTGCAATACATGCTTGATAATTTTGTGTGTTAGAAGTAGTTGTGGCTCTTGCTTTGTCTTCGGTTGCTTTTGGGATCCGTTTCTCTAGTGAAAAACCATACATAGTCTCCCAACATTGCCTCATCTGTGCTTTTTAGCAATTTCTTTATGTGTGAACAATCGAAGACGCCTTCCTTGATTTTTGCTAAAGAAAGCAAAGGAAAAAGGCCGTCATAAAATTTTTAACGAGGCCAAGTTTAACGTGCAACGCTGGAAGGATTATATTTTCTTTTTGGCAAGAGGCACGTATTTAATATTGTCTTTTCCCATTGTGACGTTCTCCCTTTCTGGCTAAAGTTTTCTTCTATGATGATGTTCACGAGCACGACCATCCCAAAGGCAAAGAAAGCAGCAATATTCTGTATATCCACCCTGCATTCCACACAACATGCCGACGACTTTGAGATCGGAACATATTTTCCAGTTGTGATGCTAATATTGAATGTATTTTAGCAAACTGACCATTGCGGCGTATGATTCTTTAGTGTTGATGGCATGAGCGATGGGGATAGAAGGTTTTTCATTTCCAATATGCTCGAGATCTCTCACAAAATCATTCAGTTCAGGCTGCGTAAAATGTTGCACTTGCGACTCCTGTTGAAATCCATTATCACTGCTTGTGTCTGTGTCTTGTGATGATTCGAAAGATTCAATTGTGGAATCGGGGCACTTAGGATGAGGGAATTCACTTGCATGTGGAACTGGAATCGAAACAGATGCTACTGTCGCATAAACCCAATTGCCACTCTTTCCAAAACCAGTGGATGTGCTCAGGCAAAAGTTACAATCAACCGAATGGCAGAGCAGCTCTCTCAATATCATCGGTACACCGCATTTCATGTATCGTCTAATTTGGAATAAAAATTCACTTTATTATTAATTCAATTGTGATGAACCAGAAGCCCACGCGGCAAGAGTTATATGGCACGATAAACAATCATTATTTGGTGTCCGTTGCTCATGAAAAGTTGCAGGTGCTATTCCAAAATATTGCAGATAATTCTGTTGTAATGAATCGGTAAATCTACGTCTATTTGGTTGGGGGACAAAATTGCCACACACGTAACAGAAATTATTTGGATTGTTTACGCACTCAAATTCTCGTTTTCTTTTAGGCATTTTGGTGAACACAATGATATATAATTTCAATTTGTGAGTTGCAATAATATACAAACAACCGACACTACGTTTTATAGGAGCTGTCAAAACAAAATGTACACCAGTGATGCAAGCCGATGGATCCCAAAACTATTTCGAACACATAAAAATGTCAAAAATGTATTGCAAGCGTTTAAACCCAATAAATTTTTTAAAAAAATAAAATATTCGGAAAATATGGGATTTGGATTTACTCACTCAATTGCTTATAACTTTGTTATTTTTCGGTCGATTTTCTTCTGGTTTGTGTTAATTCTTACGTAAAGGTATCGTATTTAAGCATATGAAGAGAAACCAGATGCTTTTTTTAACGATTTGTACTTTTCATATTTACGCATATGAAGAGAAACCAGACGTTTTTTTAACGATTTGTACTTTTCCGTCGGCACAGAATCACTGTAAAATATGATTTTTTTTTGAAGATGTGCCCCATTTTTATCGATATATTTTGAACCGCTTTACAGATTGAAGATCCGATGATATATGTTTATTCTCCATCTCCATGCCTTGCGTATGAGTACCAAGAACGACCTAATCGGACATTTCTAGCACGAGATATGATTTGTCAAGTGAAAAAGGTCGACAAAATGAAAAAATGACAATATCTCAAAAACTGTTCCATAAAAAATTTAAGCTTGATTTTCGAATTCAGCGGGAGAAAATAAATAAGGAAATCTATCCCTCATCAAATGTACATGAAAAAAAATGTCATTTTGTAAACTAGTGTAATCAATATTTTTATGGTGGCATACTTTTCACCTTAACAATATACTTCCAGAAAGGAATCTACTCTCTTTGTTAATTTTAAATAAAAGTAGTGATTATTGTTTTAATTGTGGGAGTTTTGTTAATAGCAATAATTGTATATTGTTTAACGCATTATTGGTATAATGTGCAACGGTGGTGTATAATGATGTTGAAGGCCTTTAGAAGGTTAAATAGCAAAAACTTAATTTATGATTAATGGTCATATTAAAAATAATAGTTTTTCATATAAGTTTATTTAAAAAAGAGTAATGAAATTATATGTTTTAATTACCAATACGAGCAACAACAAAATTATATATAATAAAAGCATGTACGAAAAACTAGGTCAAGCTTCACATCAGAGAATTTAGCAGTGATACATTAAAGTGTGATTGGAATTTAATTTAATATGTAACTAAATTTAACATTAGCGATACTATTCATTTGCTACATATTTAATACAATAAATTTTATACAATCTTTACTTTTGCTAAACAATTACCGTAATTCACACGATTCATTATTAACAGTAATTTAAAGTAAGCAACTATATACGGTTACAACCACTAAAATATCCTTAAGGTATACAAATTTTTTTGTGATTTTTAAAACTTTAAAAAATGCAATACGCTCTCTTCGCTATCAAACATATTACCTTATTTCTTACAAAATGAAAGTGTATACAAAAGCATATAAAGTTCCGTTTATCAATGAAAAATTTTTACAAATTAGTAAAATAAATTAATTACGGCGACTAGATTAATAGCAGTAAAAACTTTTGCAATCATTAATATTGCGGATTGTAACGATTAATTATATTCTAACAACACATTTTAAATATAAGATTTCCAAAAATATTTTTTTTTGGAAATTGTTGGCTAATACGACCAAATTAAATTTGTTTTTCGTATTAATTTTCAGTTCTAACAATGGAAAAAGAAAAACATAAACTGTTTTGGTATTTATAACCGAATCAGTGAACCGAATTCTGTTAAAAATACTAAATAGTTGTAGTGAAATGTTTAACCCTACCAAATTATATTGAAACATAAATTAAAAATTATAATTTTTGAAAAAAAAAAATAGAAATAGAAATACGACGTGAAAGTTGATATGGGCAAGTACCATATCATGTGAGTTCCTTATTATTATTGATATTTTTTGTAACATTTTTTTTTTTAGACAAAATATACACATACAGACGGAACAACTGTATTTTCAATTGTAGCCACAGAAATTTAATACCATCTGCAAATTTTCTATTATGATAAAATATCTACTGTTTACGCAATAGACTTGTAATCATAGTGAACCCGAAAATAGGTTACTAACATTACCGCAATTCGGTTGTCAATAAATTCGGTAGCCACAATGAATCTTGGCTACCTACTTGTCTCTACGAACGCCGCCATTTGTCCAAGCGTCAAAGGATTATAAAGATAAGTAATAATAATTAAGGTATTATTGTCAATAACACAAAATAGACTTTAAAATCGACAAAACAAGATGACAATGACATTTTGTTAACGGAGGCCATTTAGCTAACGATTACCGTCCACCCGTCTGTCTGTCCATATGTCCACGTGAATCTTGTAATTACAAGTGTCATACATAATATATTTTAATATTTTTCTGTCGGCCACAGAACTTCGAAATTGGTAAAAATTAGTGGTTTTTGAGACCATTTCTACACCCTAAAGATCCTTTGAGATCGATTTGTATTGCCCTAAGTTATATTGATCATGATAAAATTATGTTTGTGTGGTTTATAACACCCATTTAGTAGTAGTAGTTTTAGTAGTAATGTAGTAGTAGTAGAAGTAGTAGTAGTAGTAGTAGTAGTAGTAGTAGCAGCAGCAGTAGTAGTAGTAGTAGTAAAGTAGTAGTAGTAGAAGTAGTAGTAGTAGTAGTAGTAGTAGTAGTAGTAGTAGTAGTAGTACTAGCAGTAGTAGTAGTAGTAGTAGTAGTAGCAGCAGTAGTATTAGTAGAGTAGTAGTAGCAGTAGTAGTAGTAGTAGTAGTAGCAGCAGTAGTATTAGTAGAGTAGTAGTAGCAGTAGTAGTAGTAGTAGTAGTAGAGTAGTAGTAGAGTAGTAGTAGTAGAAGTAGTAGCAGTAGTAGTAGTTGTAGTAGTAGTAGTAGTAGTAGTAGTAGTAGTAGGAGCGGCAGTAGTAGTATTAGTAGAGTAGTAGTAGAAGTAGTGTTTCTTTATTTAAAACTAGTATGCCCGTCGCGCTTCGCTATGACTTGCCGAGGTTTATTGAAAGGTTTTACTTCATAATCAATTTCGCAGTTTGGTATTGTGCAATTAAAATATTTAATTTTATATTTTTTTATTTCAAAGTATGTTTTTTCATTTCATTTTTTGTTTTTTCATTCGGTGCAATGAGCCGCTCATGACAAGAAAATGGGTTTTCCAAATCAAATCTGGCAACACTTAATATTGGCTTGAATTTAGAATGTCATTTGGGAATTTTTCAGTTTACCGATTTTTTATTTTGACGATTTTCGATTTAAGCGATTTTTGACTTTGCATATTTTTGATTTAAAAGGTTTTGTTTTTGGCGATTTTTATTTTTCGCGATTTTTATTTTTCACGATTCTCAGTTTTGGCGATTTTTGAGCTAGAGATTCCGCCCATATTTTTCACATTTATAATTAATGTAATTGTCGAGGCTTTCCCTTTTATAGCACACCAGTTATATATTATTATATATTTACTTTATATGGGCTTTGCTATGCCTGCTGCTCCGATCACGTCCATTTTTTGTTCGACTAATCACATGAATAATTTATGGTCTCCCGTAAAGTCCCATGGCTCTCAGTTTTACAGGACTCTAGATATATGACATTTTATATTTACTTTTCATGGGTGTTGTCACGTCCATTGGTGCGATACCGTCATTTCTTGACGTCAGTCAAATTTGCAAAGCTGTCTCTGTCATAGTTCTCGAGATGTGTAATATTGAATTATTACTTTGCATTGGAGGTACCACGCCCACTTATCCGAACCTGCCAATTTTCGACATGACTAATAACATAAATAATAAGTGACATCACACAAAGTGGCAAAGCTTTCTTTGTCATAACTAGTACTCAATTTATATGATATTAAAAGTTCACGTTACATGGGGGTTGCCACGCCCACCTAAAATATAAAAAAAATTTATAGCCTATGTCCATCATTAAGGACCATTTTAAATACTGGATTCAATATTTATAAAGTCAGATGTGCAGTTACGGAGATTGTCTCCTACAAAAAACAAACAATCTTACATTAACTCTTTATTATATTGGTATAGATAAAAAAAAAAATTTCTTATTTTACACCCATTAGAAAAAACCTTGTAGAACTACTTTTAGTCATAGTCCTCACAGAGAGATGCTACATGATTTCACTAAAGCTATTAGTAAAAAAAATTGCAGATTTTTCTCGAATTTGGTTTTTGAGAAAAAATAAGCGATTGTCGTGTGCGTGTAATGATGTAGCTACACTAGATATGAAATTTATGTGTTTGATTGTGCGGTAATTTATTTTGTGTTTTTCACACCAGTGTCTTGTAGTGTAACTTCAATGACCAACTTGTGGTCCTCTATAATTGAAGTGAAATTGACATTTCTCTAAGACTTCGAGTTTGGTTATTGAGCCACTGCCTTAGAAAATGAATGTGAGGCAAATCCTAGTTAACTATACAAACTTACACACACTATGAAGTGTGTAGGACGACGCATAAGGACGCGTAAAGAAAAAAGACAATTCATAAAAACCTACAGCATTAACAAAAAACAATCGACCCAATTTCCTCTTCAATTTGCAGTGTTTTTACTAAATATGGTCGTGATTGGTTTATTTTGCAAAACTTTTTCATATCTGCAAGCAACAAATTCATAACAATGTAACTCAAAATTTGTTTATGCTTATTTTCTATATCCATTTAAGGCCTACGAAAATTTGGACCGATGATCCTATCTCGATAAATTTTTAAACATTTATATGTAATCGCAATCAGATATTTTGTAGGTAAAGCAGAATAATAATTTTTATAACTATGTAGAACTGTTTCTAAAGCAAAAAGACACATTGCTTCTTCTTTACTCAGCTCTGTGTACTTCTAACATTGTTGTGTTTGATTTCCAATTGAAAATGCTGACAATCATGTTAAAATAGAAATAACTATTGCAAAGCTAATTAGAACAAAAATTGTGGCGCCATGTACCGTGGCATAGGCACACTGAGCAAAATGAAGTGACACTCTGTTTGTTAATAAAAAAGAAATGTATTTTCCCTAAACCAAAATATTGCAGAATTTTATATAAATAAAATAATATACCAATTTATTTCTAACATGCAATTATTATGGATATACATATATGGAATATATGTATCTTGTTTTATTATTTAACATATGTATGTACGTATATATAAATATTACACACAAAAAATACAACATCAGAAGTTATTGTTTTGTTTTCTTTAAATAAATTAATACATAACTTTTTTTTCGAAATATACATTGTTTTTTTTATTAACAACAGCATTGTTTGCTTTAGATGTTGGTGAATTTTCACCCCTTTATACTCGTATTAACTCGTAGTGTCTGCTTGTCTGCTTGTAGTCAAAATTTTGGATCGGTTTTTAACCCCTTTACCGTGATCCAATCGATCTGAGACTTTGCAGGCGGGCTCGTGGCGATGACAAAAATGATCGAACAAACTTTTTTTGCGATGACAAAACAATGGAAACTTTAAAATTTTTCTACCAAGTTGTACAAATATTTAGTTTTTTATATATTATTACATCAACGACCAGAAAAACAACAAGTCCAGCTATGACGACAATACAATATTAAGAATAACAACAAGAACAATAAGAAACATATATTTTTATTCATATTTTTTGTATTTCTTCAGTGATTTATCGGGACCTGTTAAACCGATTTTCATGATTTTTGAAACAAAAACCTTATCATGATGTTGGTCAATCATTCCCCTAGTTATCCTATTGAGGGCGTGATCGTGACAAGATCATAAATAAAGACAATCATATTTTTTAAAGACTCTTTTTCAATTCTCGGGACGTAATTAACCGATTTGGGCGATTTTAAACAGAAAACTTTTCAGGATGTTACACAATCATTTTTTATGCCAACCAGCGCCGTAGCTGACGGTTGAAGCCGTCATCGTGATTTCTACAGACGGACAGACGGACATCGCTATACCAACTCCGCTTGTTATAAGGATCACAAATATATTATTACAAACGGAATGACAAACTTATATATACTCTCTGCACACTGGGACGGAGGGTACAATAAATAAATAAATTAAATAAAATGTAGATATAAAAAAATGCATGTTGTATTTTACTAAGCTAAAAAAAAAAACGCTTTTCTATAAGGTTATACAAAAATCATTAAAATTTGTAAGAAAGCCCTCCACAGGAGGGTCCGGAGGGGTAGATCATATATACTAAGCCTCTCCTACTGATATCGTTCATATTCGGATTCAGCAACTTTGAAAGAATTTAAAATCGTCATTAAACCCTGCGTGATTTTCGGACTGTTTAACAGTGTTACCAAATATTATTGAGATTTTAAGCATTACAATTAAGCAGGTTCTTTGAGGGAACGATGTGATGTTATCCATGTTGAACGTTGGATGATTCAGAAAAATAATTTTGTGATTTTCTATAAAAAAAAAATCTTATTTTCGACCTTTATCACTTTAATGATTGAGTTAGAACTTAATCACGCTTAAGATAAAATGTTTTACTTAAAATAAAGCAAAATATATTGGCACACTTGGTTCAAAAAATTGATCTATGTTCTGCATGACTGGTTGTACAGCTGTTTCGGGTCGAGTCACCAACCCTTATCAGTAACCAAAAGCAGTGGATAATTTGTTCGGTAAAAATTTTAATTCATAAACCTTTGTTATGAAACAAATGCAATGAGAATCCAACTTTGAAACAAATATGTTGTTATATGAGTACGCATATCATACTACAATATATTTCATAAAATAAGGGCATTTACTACGTATACAACTCCATTTTCATTAGGATGTTCCGTGATAAAAAACTAGATTCTTCCAATGGTATGAATTGCTTCCTCATTCACAGCAATTGGCAGGTTTCGAATTTTTCCAAATTTAAAACTTGAACAAAAGTGGTAGCTGGAAAATGATTTTGCTCAATCTATGAAGAAACTTTTATGCATTAAGTGCCCGATATCATGTGGTAGTATTTTGTTATATCCCTTTTATTTTGTTCAAGTTAATTATTTTAAATTAATTATTTTGTTTAATCGAGTTCATAAGCCATTCTGTGCAACGCTAGTAGCTCCAATATATTGCATATTCAGTCAGTCATTGGCGGATGTAAATATATTAAGTATAACTATCTTGGTGGGCCTTAGGTAGAATCAAAATTTTTCAGTATGCCAAAATGCAAGGAGGCTGTATTTTAGAATTAGCAAGACTTTTCGCTGCAAACTTGATTAGCCTTAAAGGCAAATTTTGCCCAAACTTTATCTGTGTATTCGTGTCATACCTTTAAAATTATTAACGAAATATGAACTTTTATACTTTCCACCAAAACAATTTAAAATCCCAGACCCCATATAATGATTATATGCTATGCAACTTACACACGACTAAATTATATAGCATTTACAACTTCTAGTATATTAAATAATAGTCTATATAACAAGTTATAGGAATTTATTGTGTGTAGCTTGCTGTTAAAGTTTAATGCTTTAATTACACTTACCTATGAAAATATTTACATAAGCGATAACATGTGAAGGCGAAAGAGATTATAAATAACAAATCATGAACAGAGCAAACCAACCAATATTGCACAAAAACCCGTTAAGAGAATAAAAAATATAAAATCTTGGCTTTGTTAAGGCACTGACCAAAAAATTAATTTACACATTTTTTTCATGCACGATTTTTCTTTTGCAACTACACCAACTTTACATCCACATCTATCCCCTGGGTCATACATTTTACACAGTTGTATAACATAATCGTTTTATGCCGCACATGAAACATTAAAATTTAATTTGATAAAGTTTTTGCAGTGCCTGTGCCCCAAACAAAACATGCTTTATACTTTTTTTTGGCGTTTGGATATACCGAAATTGATATACAAAATGAACTATTTCCTATGTACTCGTTTATGATTCATGTTACATGCACAGAGTGCAGTCAATGACTCATGTATGCTAGCGATAATTTAATCGGGTGTTGGTGGTAATACGATAAAATGACAACATGAAAATAAAACAACCATTTTATGAGTTCATACAAGCATTTTCACACCAACCTAAATGACATATAATATACACATTTGTTGAAGCATTTTTTTTTTTTTTCATTAAATGCAGTCAGGTCTTTGCAAAATTGCGCAAACAGTGGCGATGAGAAATAGATATAAGGAAAAATTAATTTCAAGTCAGAAAATTGTAATAAGAATGAAAAAAACATCCTGTAATATATTATATATTATATACATACATCTATAATATTAATAGGCTAGCCGATTTTTGTGACCGATGTTTTGTTCTACCATTTTATAACGATTTTAACCGGACGTATATTATTTGAAAGGTATTTTTTACCCGTTTTGCAGATTTACAGATTTTTAAATTTTTTCCTTTATTTTGAGTAAATTGCATTTGAAGTTGCTACTAACACATACACAAAATTATACAATGCTTTGTGTGTTTTTATTAAATTTGTTAATGTGTTTGTAATAAAAATGAGTTTGTTTTTTGTGTTGATTTGTGAATTGGCTATAATTAATTAGCATAACTTTAGGGTCTTTATTTAATGAAAAAATAAAATTTCCTAGAATTTGCACTCAAATTTCGAGGGCTGGAATCTGCTAGTTATAATTGTTACACTCATCATTAATCTGCTGATTCTGTAATGTTGTACGTATACCTGTGATTAATTGTCAAAATTAAGAATTATACATTTTAATTTTAGGGCGGAACATAAAAAAAGAAAACTAAGTGTCATAGAGCAAAATAATTGATATTTTGGCTGCTATGATAACACGACACACAGAAAATGAATTTGTTGGAAATATGTTACCACTAAAATAAATTTATTTATATATATAGAAATTTTATTGTAATTCAAATACATTTTAAAATGCAATAAACTTTATTAAAATCCTCTTAGTAATAATTCTTATAAAATAAAGGCACACGTAGTATCAACATAAGTTCCGTTTACTATTACAAGTATATATACACAGTAGCAGAGCCCAGCTCTCGATACTCGAGTGCAAATTCTAGGAAAATTCTTTTTCTTTCAATGTTTTTATACCCTATGGGTATAATGACTTTGTCCTGCTGTTTGTAACTACCAAAAATATTTGACATAAACCCATCTTCTGTTATACCGATCGAATCAGAATCATTAACTGATTCGATTTAACGATGTCCGTCCGTCCGTCGGTGTGTCCATGTAAACATTGTAATCAAACTTCAGGTCGCAAATATGAATATATTTTGATGAAATTTTGGATTTTTTTCAATTCTTTTAATATCTGTCATAAAAAGTACACCAAACAACAGTCAGATATTCCAGATTGGATCTGTCTAAGGAGTAATAAAGTATAATAAGATTTTTATGATTGAAACAATCATGGAATTTCTTTCTAAAAAACCAAACTGAGAATTTGAATTCGAAATTATATAATGTACATGAGGTTTAAAAGTTAAAGAAGAATCAAAAAAAATACCACGATCCTTTATTAAATTAAGCCGATAAATAATTACGTTATTCTCCCCTATATAATTGTATAAAATATGGGAATGTTTACCAGAATAACTAATAATTTTACATTTGGAAAAATTTTGAAAAAGATGGTTTGTTAGACACCAACTCATCGGAAAAGAAATATCTCGTTGAAAGGGTATGCAATCAGCTAATGAAGAAACTTTATGGAAGAGTTTTAAATCGTCAGCATATAACAAGCACTCACAGTTTTTAAACATATGAACTATATCGTTTATAAATAAAATAAAAAGTAAAGGTCCCAGATGGCTACCCTGGGGTACACCGGACTCCACGTAAATAAGATCGGACAAAAAAGTTCCAACTTTAACAAAAAGAAAGTATAAACATTGAACCTTGAGCTTGAACAATTTCAAACTCAGTCATTAAAATAATAAAGATCGAAAATGAGATTTTTTTTTTATAAAAAATAATAAAATTAAAAAAAAAAAAAAAAAAAACTCAAAAAATTTGAGTGAAAACCCATTTTAATTAGTTTGTTTATCAACAGTGAATGTTGAAGTTTATCGAATGCCTTCTTAAATTCTGTAGAAAGTGCATCCACTTTGAGACCAATCTCAACAGAGTTACACAGCAGTGAGTAAATAACGTAAGATTGGTGCAAGCAGATCTTCCACTAACAAAGCCATACTGACGAACCGAAATGTGGTTTTTATTCTCCGAAAATAGCTTTTAGTTTACGACCTTATCGAGAGTTTTTGGTATTATTGACAATTTTAATATGGGTCGATAGTTAGAAACTAAGTCCCATCGACCTGATTTGAAAAAGGCGGGTGACATAAGCAGATTTCCATTCATCTAAAAAATACCCCTCAGTAAGCGATTGATTAAAGATTGTTGTTAAAGCTACACAAAGCGAGTATGCGCAATTTTTTAAGAAAATTGGGGGGCATAAGATCAAATTCAGCACACCTGTTGGTATCCAGATGTATTAAAGGTTCAAAACAATCAGCTTTTTCCAAATGCATGTATCCAATATTAACTATATCAATTATATGAGTTAAATTATCGGTAGAGTTGACGGGTATACTGACGACTTCGTACACAGACGAAAAATCATTATCAAAATGCATAGTTTTAGGTGTGCCACAGGATACTCTCTTATTATTATAAAATACCCAAAAGTATTTAGGATTGTCGATGATGCGCGCTTCCATACTAGTAACGTAATTCTTATATAAAAAGTTTGTTAAAAATACAAATTCACGTCGAGGGCCAATGAAGTTATCCTTATCGCCAGATGGGTTTGTTGATTTGTATTACTTATGGGATTTATTTCTTAAATTTCTTAAATTAGTTAGCCTGCTATTATACCATGTTAATTTCTATTTCCTCCTTTTCCCCTTAACTGGAACATGAAGATGAAGACATCCGTTTAATACTTCTCAAAAAGCAGCATAAATATTCGCGAAACTACAACCATTGAATATTAGGGGCCAAGATATGGAACGAAAAAATGCAATAGCGCCATTATAGCTAGCATTTGTGAAATTATAATATATTTCATCGTTATCCGCATTTATAGATGAATTATAAAAATTAAATTAATTCTGCAGAGCCTTGTGATGAACCGATTCAGACGTAAAGGGAATACCACACCTGCTTATATTACAAATAAAAAGTCCATAAACAAAAATCAAATCCAAAATACGGTTAATATCATTCTTTATCAAATTAATTTGTGATAAATCCATCGAATTTCAAGTATCACACAGGTGGCTTTCAATAATGTTTGATATGTTGAAAGGTAGCAACATTTGCTCAGCTGTGGTAAATTCCCAGTTTAATATGCCAAATTAAAGTCTCTTAAAACACAAGGTGACTGATAATCGAAAAGATTTGTAATTAAGAATGCAATATTCATCAAATGAAGGTATTACACGGAAGATCAATTTCCTTGCTAGCCAATTTTGAATCAACTGCCAGCAAGATTCCTCCTCCTTTGGTGATATTATTATTTAGTATCCTATCTCTTCTAGAAACTACGTAATGAGAATCCAGTAATTTGCTGGATAAAAAATGCGAGGTCAGCCCAGTTTCCACCATTGCAATAACGTCAAAATCGTGTGAACATGCAGCTTTGTAAAAATTATTGGTTTTTGTACGTAACCCGCCAGTGTTATGAAAATAAATGTTTAAGGAATTTAATGGGCTTGAACAGGTACTATTGGAACAGTTTGGACCGTTAGAGTGGCGCCAGCCACAACACGTAAGTGTTTTCGTTTAGATACAAAACGTGTAAGCTTAATTGATAATGGCCACAAATTTTGTTCAAATACTCTGAATAAAGATTCTGGAACGCCAAGCTTAAAATTTAAACAAATGAAGCTTTTCTAAATCAGCACTTTTTTAACCAATTTCACACAAGTTAACGTATTAACATCAACTTGCAATTTATCCGAAACAAATTTTTTAATCGCTTCTGGTTGGGTATTTACTGTTAATTCAGACACATGAATTCGCATTGGTAATGTCAACGAGCTTTCGCTGTATTGCAAATAATTGTTCTTGCATATCCCTCAGTTGAAAAGAGAGTATTTCAAATTTATTTAGGGAATCATTTGAGATAATAATGCACGAATTACATTGCCAAAGAAGTTTTGATTATTTATTAATAACTTTATATGTTCTTCCCTTCAGCTAGTACAGTTGGTATGAAAAATACGACCGCACATAAATGAGAGGTAATGTAATCGAAAGTTTTTATAAAATGATCAGCTGAGGCTGTAGTTACAGCTTTACAATCACCATAAATTTTTGCCATGGTAATAATAATACAAAACACACGTCCGTCGCTGATGAGTATTCAGTAGAGAAATCTTTTAAATTTTCAACTCAAAATAGCTCACGACTAAGCAGTATTGTATAGAAATGTTTGTCTTAAGTGGCTGTTTCCAAGATGAGAATATCATTCGGAGTATCATTTGGCATCTTAAAATTTTTTTTGAAAAAATAGCATTGTAGTTTATCAGTTTCTGCAAAGTGACCAAGTACCCATATCCGAGGAGTATATAATTGGATTAATCTGCAAACTGCTGAGAAAACCCTCCACTTCATTTGAAGGTCTATTTCTTCTTCTAGGCCCCATGTCTTACAATTTATCACGAACTTTTTTTTTATCATCTTCTGGAAAACTAGCGTTTCATCTGATAATAGCACTACAACGTCGGCATGAAACAAAAATTTATGTTAACACCATCTATTTACCATATATTCAGACCGCCTCCAATACATCCATGCAAATCGTTTATATATAACGCGAATTAAAGAAGAGATAACAAACAATGTTGTTTAACTTCTGATTTTATTGTAAAATAATCGGAAATTTCTTCACCTGTCCATATGGCTGAGTCTGGGCTACTGTAGTAACTTTCAATCATTTTAATCAAATTATAAGACACACTCACTTAATATAGTTTGTAAATTACCTCATCCCTTAGTACATTGTCAAACGCAGCTTAAAAATAAATGAAAAATGCATAGAATTTCTTTTTTTCTTCTATCTTAATTCTTACCACGGCTGACAAGCTATAAATCTTATCAACTGTTGAATACTATCTTTGAATTTCAGCGTAATATTCTGTCATAATATTATTTGTTTCAACAAAAGTATACAGCCTTTAATTCAGCACACCCATCGTAATCTTGACAATGTAAATTATGAAGGACATGCCACCATAATTGTTAGGTCGGTTTATGTATCCCTTTTTATATGTGGGGAAAACCAGTGTCATACTGTTATTGTAAATGTTGTTATATACCTGCAACAGACGTATATGTAATTCATCTCTAGCATTCATAAAAAATTCATGAAGTACCCGATATTCACCTGCAGCTTTGTTTAATTCCACCTTCTTCAATACGTTCTTCAGTTCAAAGATCGTAACGGAACCATCTAGTAAGCGACCTTGTTTGTAGAAATTAAATGGTTCTGAGATGGGGCTTTGAAGTTTTGAACTTGATATCCCTTATGTTTTTGGCTACTTTCCACCATTCTTTACCTATAAGTTTCATATTATATTTCATTTTAAAAGTTCTACATATTTGTTCGTAATTCCTTTGCGGTTTCAGATATTTCTCCTTATCTTCTGCACTTTTGGATTTCTGTATTTTCTCTTTCAGTTCTGTTTACTTTCAAAAGTTTTGTGGTTAAAATTAGTTAGAGGCCTAAACTTTGTTTTAACTTAATATAGCTTGAATAGGTTTAGTTAGTTCGACTTTATATTTCCTAGTTTCGCTGAAATTGCTCTTTTTTTGGAATTGTTACAATATAATTTAGGAAGTAGGGATAGTTTTCTAATTGATTACTTTTGGATTGCTATATTTGTTTAAAAAGGAATAAAGAAATAAACATCCGTTCTTTCAAAATTAAAATATCTACAAAGTTTTGAGTCTACATTCTCAATATGTAGTTTCGCTCATTAGCCAAGAACTATATAATCATGACCTGGGATTAATTACGTGGGATTAATTACACAAGGGAACAAAATTGAACTTTTTTTGTGTTGATTTGAAATGTATAGCAAATTTTTACTAATTTGAGGTCGCTGATTTCAAATCTGCACTTGGTTTTTTTCTATCAGCTCGACTTTTCGAAATATACCGTTATGTTCAAAATTAAGGCACTTCCGCTACCTATATTGGAATAACTTGAAAACGGTTCACCATATTAAATTAAAAAAAAAATCCGAAACTCGCAAACAATATTCTCTTAAAGCCGTGCTTACTTTGTTTTTAAATTTTCCAAGTAGTTTTAGAGATATCGTTCAAGTTTTGAAAAAAAAATTAAAATTTTTTAAAAAAAAAAATTTTTTTTGTTCTTTAAAAATTCCTAATAAATAAAAATGGGACAAATATCACAGTTTTGGTCTACAAGCAGTTAGTTAAATATATTTCGAATAAAATGAGCTTTATTTCATTGCAATCGGTGCACAACTTTTGATTTTGTTCACGATTTACTGAATTGATATAAATCGCGATTTCCATACAAAAATAACATTTTCTAATGTGTAAGTGTTTGTATGTAATAAGTTAGTTTTTTATGATTCTAAGAATTAAAAAAATTAAGTAATAAAAAAAGATTATTTCATTTTTATGGTCAGCTATACTTTTTAATTTAACACAAAAAGAGAATTTTAAAGAAAAATAAAAAATTTTAATACACAAATATTACAATGTAATTACAACTCATCGAAAAATTTTCTTTTATAAGATTTTCTTAAATAACCTTGTTTAGAGGGATTTGTTTTAATGCTCCAGCAATAGTCCGCCATAATATGCTTATCCCAGTGACCCTGGTACCGCTCCTCTATAGTGCGGATATCTTGATGGAAACGTTCACCTTGTTCTTCACTGAAGTCTCCAAGATTTTCAGGGAAACAATCCAAATGACTGTGTAGGTAGTGCACCTTAATGCTCATATTACAACCAAGCTGCTTGAAATGCGACAACATGTTATCCACGTGGTCCGAATAGTGCTCACCCTTTTTGTTTCCCAGGAAATTGCGCACTATCCAAACAAATTCATTCCAAGCATTTCTTTCAATATCTGTCATGGAATTACTAAAATTTTCATCATTGATTAATTTTTTGATTTGAGGGCCATCAAAAATGCCAGCTTTCAGTTTCTCCGAACTCAAATTGTTGAACTTTTTACTGATATATCTAAAACAATCACCGTCCTTGTTGAGAGCTTTGACAAATTGTTTCATAAGTCCTAGCTTGATATGGAGAGGTGGCAGTATTATGCGATCCCTGGGCACAAGTGGTTGATTAACTATATTGTGGTTTCCTGGAACCATAGCTTCCCTCGAAGGCCAGTCTTTCTTACACCAGTGTTCAGATCTGGCTCTGCTATCCCATAAACAAATGAAACACGGATATTTTGTGTAGCCACCTTGTTGGCCTAGAAGAAAATTCACCATTTTTAGATCCACACAAATTAGCCAGCGGTGTTCGTTGTACTTTATTTTATTTATAACTGAGGCAATTGTAGAATATTCTTCTTTAGCTTTAGTTGAATGTGCAATGGGCAACGAACCCAATTTATTACCGTTATGCAAAAGTACACATTTTAGGCTGCGTTTAGAAGAATCTATAAATAGTCGCCAGTCATTTGGATCATACTCCTCTAATCCCATCGCTGTTACTAAACCAGGAACATCTGAACAATAAACAAATTCATCGTCTTCGGAAAAGAATGGAAGTAAGTTTTTTTCTCTGTTACGGTAGTATGAAATTGTTGTTCCTTGGGTTAACAGATTTTTTTGCTTTAATCGAGAAGCAAGAATTTCAGATGCTTCTTTAGAAAGTCCAAGGTCTCTCACTAAATCACTAAGCTCCTCCTGATTAAATTGCTCGCGTTCAGAAGAAATATCTAAATGCAAGTCATCTGATCCAAATTCAGAAATTGGTGAAGGAACATTTTGTCGTAAGTCGTGGAAATTGTGTGTAGATGTAGATGGTTGTGGTTCCGAATCCTCACTAGAGTACAGGACTGGTTGGGTAATAGACAACACGTTAGGATAAATCCATTTAGACCGGTTTGTTTTATTAATGCCTGTTATGTTGACAGCGCAAAAATAACAATCATCATAATGATTCTAAGGTTCCCGCCAGATCATTGGTGTTTTATACTTGAAGTGGGTCCGTTGCTTGTTTGCCCATAACCTTAAATACTCTACACAGTTTTTACTAACAGTATTAGGAATCCAGTACTTGTCACGGGTTTCCATGGTAAATCCGAAGTAGTCAAAATAAATTTTTTTAATAAAATCTGACACACTTTTTCTATTTTTTATAAACGTGTATTCGCCACATATGTTACAAAAATAGTTGGGATTGATTTTACAGGTGTTTCTTGACGTAGCCATTGCACAATTTTGAAGTATATATCAAAGTAACACAATTTTCAATAAATAACACACGGGAACAAAATTGAACTTTTTTGTGTTGACTGATTAAATGTTCAATGTAAAATGATTTATATTTATTGTCGTTATACTTTTCGCTTTCGTAAACACTTGTTGAATGAGAAAAATTGGTTGAATGAACCCATATAAATACTTAGTAGTTTTTTACTGAAGTACCAAAAAAAATTATATCCACAATTTTATTGACAGTCACTTATGAATGAACACATGTGTTCAGGGGAATTCCTTTAAAAAATCATCCGTTACCAACGGTAAACCACACATCAATAAAAACAAGTGGACTTTTCTTTTTTCTCTTCAATTGACTGTGAACTGACTAGGTGTCATAAAGGGACAATAAAATTTATAGGCGTTATGAGTTTGCTACCGCAACCATAAAAATGAAATAATCTTTTTTTATTACTTAATTTTTTTAATTCTTAGAATCATAAAAAACTAACTTATTACATACAAACACTTACATATTAGAAAATGTTATTTTTGTATGGAAATCGCGATTTATATCAATTCAGTAAATCGTGAACAAAATCAAAAGTTGTGCACCGATTGCAATGAAATAAAGCTCATTTTATTCGAAATATATTTAACTAACTGTTTGTAGACCAAAACTGTGATTTTTGTCCCATTTTTATTTTTTAGGAATTTTTAAAGAACAAAAAAAAATGTTTTTTTTAAAAAAATTTTAATTTTTTTTTCAAAAATTGAACGATATCTCTAAAACTACTTGGAAAATTTAAAAACAAAGTAAGCACGGCTTTAAGAGAATATTGTTTGCGAGTTTCGGATTTTTTTTTTTAATTTAATATGGTGAACCGTTTTCAAGTTATTCCAATATATGTAGCGGAAGTGCCTTAATTTTGAACATAACGGTATATCTCGAAAACCAAGGCAGATTTGGATTCAGCGTCCCAAATAACTTTAAAAACAATATTCAGTTCTTAATCAACAGAACCATTGTTCCCTTGTGTTATTACTCATATGTTTATGTAGTAAGTTAGGGATTTAGAAATAATCTTCACTCCATCCGATTGTTAGCTAATAATTTTTTGAGTTTACAACGCTTATGTTGCCAAATTTAAGCTACGTAAAACACCTCACATGGACTAGGATTGTCAGATTTAAAACCGAAAAATTTTGGCAGGGAAAATAAAATCGTTCATATCAAAATAATGCTATAACTCCTTCAAACTACGCGTGGTAAAATAAAAATTGTGAAAAGCGAAAAAGTATTTTCGATCGAAAACTTATTATTTGAATTAAGACCTTACTGATTTGTGGCGATGAAAGTCTTAGATATATACAAATAGGCATTAGTTTATTTTTCAACAGGTGTATATACATATATATATACCATTTGAATAGACATTGCTTCTGAGTCAATCGATACGGAAAATACCTTAAATATTTCTGGAAGTTACACACACAAGCAAAAAATAATCATACCCAGACCACAAAATGTTATAAATGAAATCTAAACTTAATTAAAAAAAAAAGAAAGCACAGCAGTTGCAACAAAAATTTATTAATTTTTTGTCACTGTTGAAATAACAACTTGTCTTTGAGCAATGTAACTCATAAATTTATAATGATAAACTTTACAACTTACAACTTTGACCGAACTTTCTGCAGTAATCATGAATAACAAGAAATGTTATTATTAATACCAAGCCAATCGTTCAATTTGTACCACAAGTATGTTCCACAAATAACTCTAATAAATAATTATTTTTTACATTTCCACTTTTGTGATTAAATTTATGACCGGCAACGAATGAAAAGAAAACGTTTTTATGAAAATGTCAAACGAAATGTAAATGGCTTTTTCAAAAAAAAAAAAAAATAAAAAAAATCCAGAACAGTGCAATGCGGTAATTAAAACATTAGAAGAAAAAACAATCATAATCATATATCAGAGTCATTTTTAAAAACAGAAAATGAAATAAAAGAAAACCAGAAACTTTACGGCGTGGACAAAACGTAATCATGTCATAAATTTAGTGTAAAATGTAAGTATTCAAAGCTTAAAGGATGTAAGTAAGTAAAGCCGAATACAAGCAAAACCCAAACAAATATTCTACATTGTCGTATGTAAACATCAACATTACTGTTTACCATAAAACATGCATAACTAGTTTAAAAACCATTTTTACTTTCAAAGGACAAAACTACACAATTTACTTGCATATTTATTTTTGGGAAGTCCTAATCAAGAATATGCTTAAAGCATTTAACAATATATTTCATACGTATTTTATAATTGAAAAGTCTTATTTACGACATTTCCCCATGTGAATCTTAAATGTATTTAAATTTTATTTGAAAAACATAAACTATATAATTTCTAAAAAATGACAATAATGTAAGAGGGCTTTTTACGCCCTTTATATTAACTCGTGGTGTCTGCTTGTCTGTTTGTCTGCGCGTCGACAAAATTTTGGATCGATTTTTAACCCGTTTCCCGTAATCAAATTGAGCTGAAACTTTACATAGATATTTTCATTCAATGTAATATTTAATTACATGATGGTAAACTAATTTACAAATAACTAAACCTGGCTTTTATGGGTTGGTTTCTTTACTAGTTAAAACTACAGATCTGAGGAAGTTTAACAATCATTTTAAATATGTTGACTGCCTTTATTTGCTTGCTAACGATGTCTTAGTGAAGCATTTCTAAAATCTGGAGAGTATTTTTGAATGCCTTATATTCTGAGAATACTGTTTGATATTCTACTCCGAGTAGATTTCCACTTAAAAATTGTAAGCAAACTACAATACAAGTATATCACTAGGAGGTACGGTTGCAATGAGCTTGCACTGAAGCTTGTAACTACCAAGTTTTATTATAGCGATCGGTTAACTATATCCCTTCGTTCGTCCGTCCGTCTGTCCATCTTTCCGTTTGATTGTATGTCCGGCCGACCATTTGTCTATCTGTGTGTTCTTATAAAACTTGTAAACCATCTACGGGTTTCAACTATAAATATGTTTCGTTGAAATTCTATGTACATGCTTTTATTTATCGTAGTACTATGTCACCGACTTAAAGTGCCTTAAGATCCAGATAATCAACGTGATCATGGGCGAGTTTTGTTTGCATATGGTTATTAAATTCATTTATCCGTAATTCAAAATACATTCAGTAGGACTAGTTTTAGCCATAGTCCTTATATAAAGCTTCATATTTACTTAAGTCTAAAAATAAGGCATTACATAAATTTTTCCGAAATTTGGTTTATTTCTCTTTTTAGGAAAAAGCAAGTGAATTTACTAAATAGGTTCACGATCGATCAATTTATTTCTCCAGTCAATATATAAAAAGAGCATCAGATATGAACTTTCTGATATCTACAGGTCACAATAAAAAACAGCCATACTCAAATTTTTCAACTCTTTCTTTTAACTAATATTCTCTGTCTGTCTGTCTGCCATGGGGCAACCCCACCCCCCTTATCCAATTGATCTGAAACTTGGCCCATAGTCTTGCTCTGGCTAAAGATTAATTTTAATATAGACACAAGCAGTCACGGAGTGATTTAAACCCCATATGAAACCCTCAATATGAAACTTGGTCCGTAGACTTCTTGTGACCAAAGATTAATTTTAAAATGGTCACTCAATGTCACGCACAGTCACGGAGTGGTTTAAAGCTTATATGCATAAGGAAAGAATGAGTTTTAATAAAAACTTTGTTTTAATGTGTTAGATCATTATATTGTTATGTATATTAGAGTGGTCCTTAAAAATTAAAATGCGATTTTGGAGATAAGCGGGGCCCAGTCTATTACCTTTTAATATAAAACTAATAAATGTGAAGTTTGGGGACAATCGGATAAAGAAAAGTCGAGCCGGAAATCGATTGAAAATATCAAGTGTTTTTTAGAGATTTTACGAAATTTTCGTTCTATAGTTTAATTTTTCCGACAACTTGTTGTAAGAATCGGGAGCATTATTAAATTATCTTTTCAAAAAACTATAAAAATTCAAATCGGAAAAAATTCGCCAAGAAATGGCAAATGTCCCAAACCACTTTTGTGCCAAAAAAAACTGGGTCATGAAATTTGATAGCTTTTTTTCAACTTTGAGAAATTGGTTAAAGCCATAATTTTTTTTTGGTCTCTATACTTGTAAGTAATCAGATATGAAATATTGTTTTATTACCGCGTTGCTAACCTATTGCGCATTGAGACCGAAATTGGAAATTTTTTTGATAAAATTTTTTAAATAAAAATTAGCGAAAACGAGTTTTCTATTAAATTCGATGAAATCACTATTTAGAATTTAAGAAAAATAATTCGGTTAATTTTTTATTTATTTAACCCTTCAGTGCTCCTGGGATCAAAATAATCCATTTTAATTTACCTTTGGTGCAATTATCTGCTTATTCCTCGCGAATATAAATTAAAACAACCTTTAACCAATTTCATTATTTTCTTTATCCGCGACTTTTCTTTATCCGATTGTCCCCAAACTTCACATTTATTAGTTTTTTATTGAAAAGTAATAAACTGGACCCCACCTATCCCCAAAATCTCAATTTGAAAAATGTCCATATAACGTAGGATCACTCAAATGTTTATGCTTATTTTATATATTTAAAACCCTCTCTTGAAACTCATAGTTAACTTATAGGTTAACGTTAATTCGGTCTAGATCCACTATAAACTTCTTATTAGTTCTAACGTAAAATATGTTTAATTTAGTTAATTACCTTTTCAACACTTGGTATGATTGTTGGTAAGTTATTTTCCCACAGTTTTTTTCAGGGTTAAAATGAAAATATATACAAAATCAACAATTAGTTCACTGGTCGAGTTTGTAACATTATAATTCTAACAAAAATAGCAAAAGTATTGAGTCAAATTTAGGATGCATATGTATAATATACATTGTATATACCTCTGATGAGTTAATCTCAAATATATTATTGTAACTAATTGATATTTTATTGATAGAAATTCGTTTTGTTATTTGTTTATTGTTTTTTAAAAATTATAAATTTTAAAATGAGAGAAGTCTCTTTTTATCGTGAGAGCAGCAAAGATGAATGATACAATTAATATTTATTTCATTGCAAAGTGACAGTCATTCAAAATCTAGAGAGACTCTTTCCAGAAAGCACAGCCCATTGAATTCAATAGAATTATTACATATTACACCGTAGAACATCGTAATCTATAATATTAATAGTCAAGGCGATTTCTTGTGACCGATGTAAATTTCACTGTTTAACCCCGATTTTGGCAAAAGATTTATCATTTGAAAGGTATTTCTTTTTAGCTGTTACACAGATTTACAGATTTTCTTCGTTTGGAATATTTTTTGGAGTTATTATCGTTTAAAGTTTCTTCTAACACATACATAAATTATACAATGCTATTGTGCATTTATTAAATTTGTTAATGCGTTTGTGTTAATGTATTGAATTTGGTTTCTTCATTTAAAATAATTTGAACTGTGAAGCATACCTTTAGGGTCTTTATTAAATGAAAAAATTAAATTTCCTAGGATTTGCACTCGAATTTCAAGTGCTGGACTCTGCTAGTATACATTAATTGTCTGGAAGTGAGAAACTCCAGGGACATATTTTTAGTTATTTGAAGTCTATTTGCGTATTTTTTAGATATAACTCAAGAGCCATTGGTGATTTCTCATGTATTTCTTCCGAAAAATTTTACTTAAATAAATATGTTTTGTTAATATGTCCATGAAAAAAAATATAACAAAGCAAGTCAGTCTAGGCCGACTATATGATATACAGATATACCATGCGATTTGGAGATTTCAGGCTCAACCAATTGGATATAGAAAATAAGAATAATCTAAATTTGAGAGGAATTTTTAATAATTTTTTTGTCTGCAAATATAAAAACGTTCATATCGGATGTAACCCCTACATGGTAAACGAATGGACCGATCTTGACCACACTTGGTAAAATGACTTATTTTTAAGTGATGATCGGGAAGCAGCTTTATATGGGGGCTGTGGCTAATACGTCTAATAAACAAAAATAACCCAAACTTTACCGAGATCTATATGACTAAGTTAGATTAGAATAAGCAGTGTATGACCAATTTGATCTTTTTTGCAGCCTATGGTTGTCCTAAAAATTAAGGAATTATGAAAAACCAATTGTCCTGGGGGGATACAATTTATCCTCCAGGTGCAAAGATTATTTTTCCACTTAGTCGTGTACACTGACAGAGAATGTGTTCTGCCGTTTCAATCACCTGTTTGCAGAACCTACATGTGCCCGTAACAGATTGACCTTTTTTTCGTATATAGTATCTTACAGTGTCCAGTAAAGAATCCCATCAAGGCCCTTAAGTCCTTCTTATCAAGGGAAAGTAGTTTTTTCGATTAAACACTAGATGGAGCAATAAATCTTTTAGCCTGCCGTTAACCGGGACATTTGTCCCAGTTTTCAGCAAATTGTGATACCCTCTACTTCCTCATTTTTTCTTTGATGTATTTTTTTTGGAACACCAAAGAATGCCCTTTCGTTGCCCTCATGTCCTTCGTGTTATGGCAATTTAAGTCAATTTTTTATAGCGGATTATTTTTTTATAGGGGTCATTTGTATGGGGACTAGCTCTGAACATGCACTAACAGTCACCCATTTCAACAGCGTACGTTCTATGGCTGATAGAAGCTTATATAACAAATTTCATTAATATATATACATATTTGAGGCCTGTAGTCTGACTACAAGGTGTACATGGACACACAGCAAACGGACATCGACAAATCGACTCAGAATCACTTTCTGTTCAGTATGGAAGACACAAAATCTTTACGCCCTGAGCACATCGTTATATAGCGTATGAAAATATTGCTGCATGTTTGATTTCGTATTAAAAATATAAAAATATCTTATTTGCTGAAGTTAGTTACTGAATAATGTGGTTAGAAATCATCATTGGTTCTTAAATTTTCTCTGAAAAACTAAAAGTTTTACCCGATAACATAAAATATTCTGGAGGTGTAATTACACTGGCTTAGTATGTTACACTTAGTTGAAATTTGTCACAACCCAGAATGGCTGTTGCATTCTATTATTTCTTTACTGTAATTTCTAACTCTCTGTTATTTCATTGGCAGTGATTGAAATATTCTGATCTGGGCTCTGATTCCCGCAGTCGTGATCGAAATAATTTCGTATCGGAATTAATTTCGATAGATCGAAATTATCTGATGATGGCATTCGTTAAGAATCGAAACGATTTTATGTTTCAGTGTTATAAAATAAAAATTTTAAGAAGTTATACAACACTGTACAAATGTAAAAGACTAATGAAAAAAGGTGAACAAAAAACATATGTTTAACTTTTCAACAACCACAAACAAATTTTCAAAGTGGAAAAATATTTTAAAAGCTAATTTAAGCAAAAAAAAATTTTATGAATTAAATTAACAACGTTTATATTTATTATATGCAAACAGCAGTGTTCGAATTAATAGGAGCAAAAACATTTAAAAAGAAATATCTTCAAAACAAAAACAAATAATTTAAAGAACCATATATTGCGGTGTAAACGCAATTCTTCGTTGCTCATATTATTTTTAACGCACCTGTAAAAAAAAGATAAAAATTCAGTATGAATAAAGAGAAATAACAATTTATTTTTAAATTAAATAAGACAAAAGAAAAAAACCACAAAAGGAGTTTCATTTTATAAAAAATGTAAAGAAAAAAATTAATAATTTTCCAGCTTTTCAAGTTCCTTAGCACGTATTTGGAGTTCAAGACTTTTAATTTGCATATCTATATAGTGTTCCTCCTCCTTCAATTTTAAAGACTTGTTGTTTATTACTAGTAGTTTATCGAGTTTCTTAAGAAGCTCTGTGTGGTACTCTTCATGGGATATCATATTTTGTTTTAATAAACTTGTTTTCGTTTCTCTTTGTGCTTTGCTTGTTGTTGCCAGTTCCTTTTTCGATATTTTTAATTTTTTTGGAAGTGGTTCTTCCTCTTCCTCATCTTCTAAATTCAAACAATATGAAAAGCTATCGTCCATTTCTTTATTTTGGGATTCACATTCTAAAGAACTTTTAGAATTTCCTTCCGAAGCTCTCAATTACTTTCATACCCTCAACAGACACATTTATTCCTGCTGCTTCAACTATTTCCTCCTCTGCATGTGTAAGAAATTTCTCCTCATAGGGAATTCCGCCGGTTCTTCTTTTTGAGGACTTATTAAACGAAAGCTTCTTTTTTACCATTTGCTTCTGATCGGCATTGACCTACATAAATAAACCATTAGGGAATTGAAAATAGAATGTTATTATCATACCCTGCGCTACGATTTGGAGTGTTTAGATAGAGTTCTGCCAAAGTTTGTTGGATGTTGCTTTGCCTTGTGCGCAATTTGGAAAAATACCTACGGCCAAGTCCGAGTGCTCTGCCATAAACTCAGCAAGTGCCTGATTTTGCATTGAATTTATTTTTGTTATTTTTGACCTAAAATTATTTATTTATATTCAATTAATAAAATTTACAAAAAATTAAAAAATACTGACTTACATTTTGTTTTTTTTTTTTTTTTTTTTTCAAAGTTATGCTTTTCAAAAGCGTCAACTCGATAGATAATATACTATCGACTAAAATGTTGTACGGTTGCGTTTGAGTACTCGCTCGATATCGAGTAACTTCATTAGAAATTTCCATACTTTTTATTCGATAACGGCTAGGAGCATCCCAAAAAAAAAAATTTCGCACGTTTGAGTAGAATTTCGGTCGCTATCAACTCCGAGAATTAGAGCTCTGATTACAGAAAATAATTTTCGTCATAAAACGGCAGTTTCTCCTAAAGCATGGAATTTTTTTTAGCACTTCGGACCAAAGGCAATTTGTGTATTTAAAAAATTTTCATTTTGTGCATAAAACAATAAATACAACTTTTCTTCGTCAATGACATAATTTATTTAATTGAAACTATATTTTGATTCAAATTTTTTCTAACAAAATCAAAAACCTACTTATTAGGAAAAGTGGAAATTAGAAGTATACATGAATAAATTTTCTAGAATGCAAAGCATGAGTATTGTAAAGTGAAATACATTACCAAATAATAAATAAAGAAATTATACACCAAAAAAAAATCATACCAAAGCTCAGAGAAAAACAATAATTGTGAGCTATAAATTTCGTTACTTCACATCAATTAATCCAGTTTGTGCATTGGGGCGGGTGGATTTGTAGGGAAGCAAAAAAAAAAAGCTCAAGTGACAAGGAAAATCATATTCTAGGGATCAAAATAAGAAACTTTTCCAAGGAACCATACCTCTAAAACGAATTCTGATGTCTCGACTTTTGACCTGTACGTCTGTCTGTCTGCCATGGAGCTACCCCATTCCCCCTCATGGAATTGATCTGAAACTTGGCCCATAGTCTTGTTGTGACTACAGACGAATTTTGGGGTAGGCATGCAGAGTCACGCATAATTACGCCTAGTCACGGAGTGATCTAAAAGTTGTTTAGCTTCATCCGATCGATCTTTTTGAATAACATAACTTCGTCAAGGCGTAGGACTATTGTTTATTGGATGAGATACGTATACGTATGAGTGTTAATTTTAATATTAAATCAAACATAGTCAGCCCAATTCTAAACAAAAAATGGTGATTTTTTAAATGTTTGTATGGGGAACCTCCCAGGGCCTTCCAGGGGTGTGCCAATGGCATGGGCCTGGTCAGCCCTCCAAAGTTAGTGGGGGTCGATCATTCATTTGGACTCGATTGGGGTACTCTAAATGGGTCAAAGTGAGACAGACAGACAGACAGGTCAAAAGTCGGGATATCAGAATTCGTTTTAGAGGTATGGTTCCTCGAGCAAAGTTTTTTATTTAGATCCCTAGAATACGACTTTCCATGTCTCTTGGGCTATTTTTAAATGGACCCACCCTCATGTGCATGAAACCCCATATAAAAAAAGTAAGCGTGTTAAACTCAATATATTATAACTCAATATTGTAACCATTATTGCGTAGAGTTTCCATTTCAACGCAGTTGCTGATAATTAACCTTTAAATTCTAATACCATTTAACTTAAGCTAATTGTTTTCCATTTTGACCAGTTTTTATTAGAATTTCTTTTTTTTTTATACAAAAATATGAAAATCTGATTAATTTCAATTGTATTAAAATCTATAAATAGTTATGTCGTTTTTGGTAAATAAGTAGGTCCTTTATTTTTAAGGAAATTTACTTATTATTTTGGCAAGTGTGGTTTAACCGTACATTCACACTCAGCAAATGCTACAAACAACCACAATAAAAACAAAAATTACAGCTGCAACACAAAAATTTCAAAATATAGAATAACAACAATAAGAAGAAGAGCATAGGAAAATCATATTTTTTGAAAGCATTCTACTTTTTCGTCGAAATCTCGGGACCTGTGAAACCGATTTTAATAATTTTAGACAAAAACTGGCTTAGGAAGTCATTGAATCATTTTCGCAAAAAATGTGCCAACCAGCTGATCTATTACGGCGTCATTGTGATTTTAAAGACGGACATAGCTATATTTATGGGGTCTGTTTTTTCTGAATATGAATAAAGGAACGACAAATCTATAATAAATCGTCATACTGCTGTTGAGGGTATAAAACACAACAACACTTGAAAGAATTATTTTTTTTTTTCAATGTTGTTGGCATATATGTAATGTGAAATCACTTTTCTAATGCTTCAATAGCATGCAACTAAAAAAATCTCTTGGATGTAAAGCAATTATATACTACTAGCAGGGCAAAGCCCTCGAACTTCGTGTGCAAATTCTAGGAATTTTTATTTTTTCAATCAATTTTTTCTTTCAATATTTTTTAATTTATATATATATATGAGGGATTTCATGTCAAGTGCATCAACTTTTGAAACCGATGTCTTCCGATCGGGAAGAAATTTGCACCAAGGTTAGTCCTATTAGATAGTAGCTTAGACACAATTTTTCAACAAGATCGGTCCAGATCTCTCTGAGTTACAGGGGATCAAAATTTGACATTTTGGCCAAACTGGTAATTTTTCTCATCCATGTAACTAATACCTATTGTTCTTAGAAAATTTTCTCTTAGATAGCTATTTCTTCAATATTTCGGGAAAAAAATACTTAAACAAAAAAGAAAAAATTTTTAGACTTTTTTTTGCTAAATTAAAGCATTTTTTGCCTTTTTTTCAAAAAGGGCATTTTTTTATTTTTTTTTTATTTTTTAGGATTTTTCCTTTAAGAGCTATCAAGAAAAAATGTTTTGTAACTCAAGACAACGGTTTTTCAATTTTTCACAAATGCACTTTTTTGAATTTTTTCCTATTTATGTCTAAAACCTTACAAATAAATCTTATACTGAGAAACTAGACAAACTAAACTTTCCGAAGGTATATAACATACCTTACTAAAATTTCATACCCTCGATACTGTAATACCCAGAATATGTTAACCTCAGGATAAAAATCGCTTTTTTCTATAGAAATGTTGAAAAATTATTATTTTTTATTTATTTTTAATAATAATTAAATTAATGTATAATAATATTAAAAATAAAAAGATAAATAATTTATTAAAATTTAATCTTAATTGCATTAGATCCATTTATATCATAACTATTTTTATACTTAATTTATTGTAGCTGATGAAGTATTTAATTCTTGTAACTTTTTAAATACCCAGTATTTCACGAAGCTCTTTTGTCGCCTTTATTTACTGCGTTTTTTTGTCAGTCCTTTCTTGGCGTTACTAGGTTCAGCTGTTGATTTCGCTGCTGGTTTATTTGTTGTCTTTGGAAAGAAATCGCATTGAATAGAGCCAGAAAACTATTTCAACTTGAGTCTTCCATCGACAAGCGGTATAAAAGCATGGTATTGAGCGGTGCCATCGATTGTTACCGCAGCATCGAATCTGCTCTTCAGTGTTTTCAATGTTTCCTGATGATCCTCTTTGCTCCTAAAAACTATTTTAGTTTCTTTACAATAACTCTTTGCCCAATGGAATAAAGCAGTTGCATCTAAGATGCGATCTTGATGAGAGCACTGGAGGCTATACTTCGCTGCATATCTTTTAAGGCTTGCTCAAATACCATCACATGCTCCTTTACCATGCGCATGCCACTCAGCTGGTATTCCAAAATCTTTTTCATGGGCCATAAGATTTGCCAAGCTACTTTTGTTTTTAAAATGTTGACGAGCTCCGTCCGAAACGTAGTATACCTTCTTTACTGTAAATTTATATTTTATAAATTTTAGTATTCTCTTCTGGTACTCATAAACTGCAACGGTATCATGTTTTAAATCGTCGGATATGATTGACATACTTTTGTGTTCCAGTTTTTCATCTTTCATGTAGTAAATAACTACTGCGTATATAGTTGCTTGGTCGTTATTGAAGTGGAATGCTTGTATGGCATCCTGAAGAACATATTTATAAAACGCAATACTTTGGCCTCATTTGGGTAAATTTCGTGAAGCCAATTTTAACATCCTCGTGTTCAGATTGAAATGTTGCAAATAGCTCTTTCAGGTTACAGAGAACCATTCTCTTCTGTTATATTATGAAGGTATGTTACGTACCTTCGGAAAGGTTAATTTGTCTAGTTTCTCAGTATAAGTTTTATTTGTAAGGTTTGACACACAAATAGGAAAAAATTCAAAATAGTGCATTTGTGAAAAATTTAAAAACCGTTGTCTTGAGTTACAAAACATTTATTTTGATAGATATCCCACTCCCATCCCACTAAGCGACTAAAAAGCTCTTAAAGGAAAAATCCTAAGCTTTTTTCTGAAAAAAAAAAAAAAAAAAAAAAATGCCCTTTTTGAAAAAAAGGCAAAAAATGCTTTAATTTAACAAAAAAAAAGTCTAAAATTATTTTTTTTTTAAGTATTTTTTTCCGAAATATTGAAGAAATAGCTATCTAAACTATTTGGGAGAAAATTTTCTAAGAACAATAGGTAATAAGTTACATGGATGAGAAAAAACACCTGTTTGGCCAAAATGTCAAATTTTGATCCCCTCTAACTCAGAGAGATCTGGACCGATCTTATTGAAAAATTGTGTCTAAACTACTATCCAATAGGACTAACCTTGGTGCAAATTTCATTACGATCGGAAGACATCGGTTTCAAAGTTGGTGCACTTGACATGAAACCCCCCATATATAAATGAATATTTAAATAAAATTCAATAAGTTGTGAATTTTTAAATAAAATTCATTAAATTTTATTATAAATTATTGTTGAACACACAGATGATATATAACTGGGACTGTTAATATATAACTTTATAAGAGCTTAAACGAATGCTACTTAATTTTAGCCAATTCACAATTCAACAAAAATTTAATAAACACCCACTCTGCACTGTATAAATTTTTATTTAAAGCTTAAGTAAATGAATTTAACTAAAAAAAATGCTCCAGATCTTTTAAATCTGTATATATGGCGGACAGATAAAAAGAAATAGCTTTTAAATAGTATATTCTTTGTGAAAACCGGTTGATAACTAAATCCGTGAAATCGGTCACAAGAAATCACCCTGTTTATTAATGTTATAGACATTGTCTCTCATAAGTGCTATAAGTAAAATAAAATTTTGTTATCTTAATATATAAAAACGTTGGTGCGTATGTTGGTACTCTAATAACTGTTGAACCACTAATGCTAGCGACTTCGTATTCATACCATATGTTCCTTTTGTTCTCCGATTTGCATAACTTTTTTTTGTACCTGATAGGTGGCGCTGGGGTCGAGATTTTCCCAAAAAATTTATTTACGGTCCAATGTAGCTCAAATTCGCAACATACATTATGTACATAAAACTAAAGTTGCTGACAAAGTTTTTCACCTGTAGGTGGCGCTCGTGTTAAAATATTCAAGAAAACGTATATTTTTTTTCAGTCATATTCATAATATTATTAAATCGTGCTTTACTTTTGCCCGACACTCGGTATTAAAATTTAGATGCAATATAAAATCCAGATGTTTTCTTCGGGCCAGCAACGCGGACCGGACTCAGCTAGTTTTCTATAAAAATAAAAAAAAATTATTTTCCCTCTTTATCATTTTGATGATTAAGTTAGAAATCATTCAGGTTCAAGATCAAATGTTTTACTTTATATAAGGCACTCATATACATAAATATTTGCTTCATAGTTGTTCTATATTTCTAACGTAGTTTTTTGCCATTCGATATGTTATACTCTATATTTCAATTAAGCTAGTATGATTTAAATAAAAGGTGCTTTTCTTATTAGATTTTTCCCAAGGTTTCGTCAAATTTTTGTTAACTTTTTCAAGGGACGTAGTAACATATTTTCTTATTACATTAAATTTGAATTTACACACACCATAAAACAAAAATTACATTGAACATCAAATTCAAATTTAAAACAAATTTTTTTTTTAAACAGCACAGCTTAGAATTAATATCACAGTGAATTTTTGTTAATGGCAACTCTGTATTTTATTATTATACCCTATACCACTATGTGGTTTGGGTATAATGACTTTGTGCTGCTGTTTGTAACAACCAAAAATAATTGACCTACACCCATCTTTAATTATACCGATCGAATCAGAATCACTATCTGATTCGATTTAACGATGTCCGTCCGTCCGTCCGTCCGTCTGTGTGTCCATGTAAAGATTGTAATCAAACTGCAGGTCGCAAATATGAATATATTTTGATGAAATTTGGCATTTAAGCTTTTATCGGCCATGAGATGAACGCTATTGAAATTGGTGAGAATCAGTCCATGTTCAGACCTAGCCCCCATACAAATGACCCCTATGAAATCAACATATATTGCCATAAGATCCAAATTATCATACAAATCTTAGTCAAATTAGGTTTTTACGTATATATTACATCCTCAGTAGTCCAAGAATGATCCCTATTGGGATCTTCACTTAAATCTATCAAAAAACAAAAATATTCCACAGATTTTGCTCAAATTTGGTTTGTATATATTTTTTCAAAGTGTAAGTGACTTTACCAAATATGGTCAGGATCGGTCCTTTTTTGGACCTAGTCCCCATATAGAAATATCATCCGATATGAACGTTTTCATATCTGCAGCCAAAAAAATTAATAAAAATGCCACTCAAATTTGGTTTATGCTTATTTGCTATATCCGATTAGTTGGACCGAAGAGATGGGGTCTCAAAACCAGGGTATAGGGTATCGTTTAGTCGGGCTAGACCGACTATAATTTTCTTACTTGTTTATGTTGTTAATTTGAAAATAGCTGTTGCGAAAACGCAACAGTAGCTAATTGCGTGCAAATCACTTTTATGTTTTTTTCAATGAGTATTTTATTTTGTGTAGTTTTGTTGTGTGTTGGTTTGGTTTTGTTTTGGATTGGTTTCTTCGCAAATTTACATTTACAGGTGGAAGAAATCAAAATGCATCGACTTGAACATTGACGGCCAGACGAAGTCTCTGACGCTCCACTTCAAAACATAATCGTGTAAACAATGAGCGAGTCTAAATAGAATAACCCCCTATATGTTTATATTTTTCAAATTTTTAAATCCAGGTGGAATATCACCCATTAAGATATTTCTACAATATTTTGACATGGAAATTATGGATATGCTTTCAGATTATTCAAATAAGTATGCTTATCAAAAAAAAGAAAATATCAGTACACATTATTGGAAAGCATATTTACCATTTCATATGTATAATAATTTGATCAAGTTATCATACTGTTCCTCACATCCAGCATTACTGGTCTTCCCAACCTACTTTAGATGTGCCGATCGTAAAACCATCTCTGTCCCGTCAAATGTTTAAAAAATATAAAGTGCATTTCATATGATTTATGACAACGAAATAGACGCCAATGACTGACACTTTGAATCGAAAATATCACCTATTTGGAATATTTACAACCTCTTTAAAAATAGACCAGTAAATGGTTCCGTATTTTGGCAGACATTCAAGGAAAACCGTTCGTTTCGGTTTTAAATACCGGTATCTTTGTTCCGACACTAGATATTTGTATGAAGCTAATCCATATGCTGGCTTAGCTAATCCATATGTTGGCTTAGCTTCACCATACGATAAAAACGTTGACGTAGGAGGAGCTGTTAGTGTAATGTTGTTGGAATTAGTTTAGGGTCCAGAGAATCATGCAGTATTCTTCCACAATTTTTCTTGTTCGTAGTACTTGTTCTGTTTGTTGAGTGAACGGAAGTTTTGCGCAATTGGAACGATAAGACCAAGTCGCCTAAGTGGTGCCAATGCTATCCCTTCCACTGGCCGCCGCTCTCTTAAAAATCATGAATACGACTACAACAGGTACAAAAACAGAAATTAATTCATTACTCGATGGCAGGACAATTCAGAAGTTACCGTTATTTCGAAAAGTTGTTGCAGATTGTCCAGGAGTTTTTACTAACCCTTATTTAAAAGATAAAAAATATGATGAGTTTTGGTTGTTCGGACTTCGCAGTGTTATTTATTGAGGTATTTGTTCACCAACAGCAGCATTTCAATGACTATAACCAACATATGACTGGGGTAGATCTACTCGATACCGCTGCATCTAATTACCACGTCGCGGTTCGTGGTAGTGACCGTTAAGGACGATTGCAGTCATAGAACTTTAGTAAACTTAGAAAATCCAAAGTCTTATTGCTAAAGCTGAAGTAACCGGACGACTAGTCAGAAAATTACTGCTCCTTCAAGAAAAACCGAGTGAAGAACAGACTGTAGGGGACTTGGTAACATGCTGGTGTCCGTGAGCACGTTTTTTGGAAAACTACGGATAATAAATGGAAAAGATGCAGTGAATGCCATTCACAACAACAAAAAAAAAAAAAAAAAAGAATTAAAATTTATAATACCAAAAATAATATGTTGCTTAACTTATTATAATAAAAAAAAAAAAATAAATAAACAAGTAAGGAAATTATAGTCGGTATGGACTGACTATACGATACCTTGTCCCATGGGTTAGAGACCCCGTCTCTTCGGTCCAACTAATTCGATATTGAAAATAAGCATAAACCAAGTTTGACTGGAATTTTTATTAATTTTTTGGCTGCAAATATGAAAAAGCTCATATCGGGTGCTATATTTATAAGCGGACTAGGTCGAAGAATGGACCGCTCCTGACCATATTTGGTAAAGTCACTCATATTTTGAAAAAATTATAGAAACCAAATTTGAGAAAAATCTGTGCAATATTTTTGTTTTTTGATAGATTTCAGTGAAGATTGGAAAGCAGCTCTATATGGGGCCTATGACTAAGAATTGTCCTATAGGCATTATTTGTGGACTACTGATTAACGGATATAGCAAACATATACAAACCCAATTTGACTGAGATCTGTATGATAATTTGAATCTTAAGGCAATTTATGTCGATTTCATAGGAGTCATTTGTATCTAGTCCCCATACAAATAAACCGAATTACATCAGTTTCAACAGCATTCATTCCATGACCGGTGAAAGCTCATATACCAAATTTCATCAAAATGTATTCACATTTGCGATCTCTAGTTTGATTACAAGGTTTACATGGACACACAGACGGACGGACATACTTCGCTAAATCGACCCAGATTGTGATTCTGAGTCGATCGGTATAATAAAGGATGGGTCCAGATCAAATATTAGCAGTAGTTATAAACAGCAGCACAAAGTCATTATACCCAAACCACATAGTGGTATAGGGTATAAAAATTCATTTGACTATATATAATAAAAAATTTATTTGCACCTTATTAGCCAACGCTGCGTTTTTGCAACAGTCCGCCGTAGCTAACAGGGGCTATCGATTTTTTCCTTTTTTCTGTGCAAAAACAATTCCTACTATTTTGTCTTTGCAGCTTAAATTTTAACCAATTAAATCTTCCGTCGTATAACAGCAGACTCACCCTTGTTAAACTGCCAACCGTAAAAAGCCGCAGATCTATCGTTTTTGAACATAATTAATGGAGATGTTTGTTCTGGTTTCCTGATCAATAATATTTCATTGAACATCTCCCACCGGTCAGCACGTTTCTTTTCACCTTTATCTGTCCATTTTTATAGATCAAATTATGCGAACGGTGATCCCCTTGGACGAATGTGTATTGAATTTGATAAGCTTTATAGATTAATTGATTTGTCTTTGAATACAAATGTCATAAAAAGTAAAATAATAATTTATCTGAACACTTTAAATTAAACCTTTTAATTTTTCTTTCTTTGTTAAATGTTTTTTAAATAGTCTGTAAGGATTTATTCCATAGATTAATAAATAAATAAATAAAATAAAATTAGTGATCCGGAGATCGCTAAGAGTCACCACACCAAAATTTACGTAGATATTTAAGATTTCGGGCAGTGGTACAAGATGGGCTTAATAAAAAAAAAACATTTTATGATTCTGTTTTTATTGCCTCCACACTACTGTGCAGAGGGTACATATCACTTTGTCATTCCGTTTGTGACATATCGAAAAATAAATTTGCGAACCCATAAAGTATATTCTCAATACTTTGAACATATCAAGTCGATATAGTGATGTCAGTTTGTCTGTCTGTCTATCTGTCTGTATTTAAATCACCCTCATTCACAATATAAGCCATTATCCTGAATAAACATAGTTGGCTGGTATTTAAAATAGGTTAAATTGGGCATCATTGTGCCACGAATGGCCTAAAATATGAAAGCAGCTCTAAAAATATTGAAAGTTCAATGTGTCTGTTGTAATAATTTAGTATTTAGTTTATCAAAATATTTTTTTTTCAATATTTTGTTAAAATTATTTGCAAATAGTGCAGTAAATCCAGATATTAATATAGACGTAAAACTCGGGTGGAGGGTGTAAAACATTCAGCATAACCGTTGTTTCAATTGATTGTCTTTCATTTTAATTGCTTAAAATAATTTCCTTCAGTATAAAAAAAGAAATTCTAAAATTGTTGAAAATTTGCTGCTTCTTTGATGTCTCCAAGTTGAGCTCCAACTTTATATAGCAAGCATTTTTTAGCTTTACATTTCTAATTTAAAATAATTTTTAATAAATATTTTGTGGACCTTAAAATTAAGTGTTTTTGGAATTTTCAACGGACGGCAAGTTACAAGTAACTAATTTCTAATGTCATTTTCGAAAACATAAAATTTTTATACATAAGTTACAATTAACAAAAATTGAAATTCGATGTATTAGCATTTTAATTCTAACAAAAACATCTTTGACGTTGCGTTTTATTTAAGATTTAAATGACATTTTTTTTGCGTGAACTAAATAGGCCACTCTCGATAAAGAAAAAAACAACTACATGCAAGGTAAGGAAAAAATTTAGAATTTGATGGAAATGGTGTGAAAGTGAATGGAATTAATCTAAATAGAAAAACCCAACAAAGAACATTTCAAAAGAAATGAACGAAAATGAAAGAATAAAACTGAAAAAAATAAAAAAAATAAATGCAGACACAAAATGTGCACAAGTCACGCAAACAGGCTTTAGGAAACAAAACAAAGTGGTTGCCATAAAACACAATCCAGTAAACAAAAAATTTCAGTTTTATTACAAAAAAATAAAAAATAAAAATACTGAAATGTTGAAAAACTATTTAAAAATGTATTTTACTTTTTTTTGTTCACTCTGTGTTAGTATGTGTCTCTGTATGTATGTATGCTTCAAATATCCTAAGGCCATGTGTTACAATTCGTTATAAAGGAAACAAGTAACAAAAGTTGTAATCGGTCTAGGTCGATCCAATGATAGCCTCTATCTTGGGAATATGGGCTGATCTTATGTAATGGAAATAAATTATTAATATGGAAATACTCGATTCAGAAAGATTGACTAAAATCAATCGAAATTCCGTATTTTAGTTTATTATTTAAAAAAGACAGCCAAACTACGTTTCACTTTTACTATCAACTATGGACCATAACTATGGACCATAACTCTGTCACAGCTAACGACAGAGTAAAATAACTCTTAGTATTTTATTTTGGAAAATAAAAAAAATTATTTCGATCGAAAAATTTCGATAACGAATGCGACGAGATGACCCCTGTTTCAGCAAAGACATCGTAAAAACGTTGGGTAGACCAAGAACTTTTTTCAAGTTACAGATATCACTACAATCTAAATTCACTTTGCACATTAGAAGTTTGTAAGTTATAATTGCTTAAAGTTATATCATACATAGAATTGTATGAGACCGATTACACTTGTAGTATTATCACTCACATCTAATGTGTAATTGTAATTTTATATTTCTTTGCAAATTGATAAAGAAACGGGGTCTAATCTTTATTAGTCTATGTTCCCCTTGTTAGTATCATGTTTCTTTATACGGGTTAAAGCAGAAATGGAAAGGATCAAATTTAAAACCTCACTGTAAGTTACGATATGCGTTTATGCTTATATTCATCATTGATCACAAAATGTTAAGCTCTTTAAGCTAGTTCCATCCGTCCGTCCATCATTTCAAAGAAAATTTAATTTAAATATAAATATTCCGGTTATAAAAAATTTTGTATACAGCCAAAATAATTTAAAGAAAATTAAGTAAATGCTTTGTGAGATATTCGCAAGTAAAAAAATGTTTTTTTTATTTTTTTCCCATTATTAAATTAAGATAATAAAGCCTCTATTGATTAACACGAATGAAAAACATGTTTTCGTTACATGTTTTTTCTAACGTATCCTCATTTTATTGTTTACTTTATCAAGCGATGTCTACTTAAATAAAATACATCGTATTTTTACAAAACAAATATAATAGAAATAAATAAAAACTTACAACCCAATGAATATAATTTTTTTATATTAAAATTAAAGCTACATAAATACAACAAACAGATTTTGCATTGAACGCAAACTGGGAAGTAAACAACACAGTTAAAAAAAAATGCAGTGTTATGAATAATTACTGACAACTCTATATCTGGCATAAGTATTGTCTATTTATATTATAGCAGAGTACATGATCATTGTGATGATCGTGAAATAAGTTTGAAAATATATAATTATTTGAAAATCATGATATTTTCACATACATATTAATAGCAAAAAATTCCATTGAGTTTCATTCTAAATCCTCATGACACGAGTATTTTATTTTACCTAAATAAGCATGCCCATTGTAGCATGCCCACTAAAGCGCAGAAAAAAATCTAACTTGAAAAGTTGGATCTTAACTTTTCCTTTAAGAATGAAAACACTTATCACAAAAACTAGTATAATCACTTAGCTGGACGACGCACTATGTGGATTTTGAGGTAAAAAGTAAAATTGTCAACATACTCTTAATGCAATACGCAATCGTATTTTTAAATTTCGGAATAACCGCTACAATAAATTTAACAAGTAAGAAAATTATAGTCGGTCTAGACCAACCATACAATACCCTATACCATGGTTTAGAAACCCTATCTCTTCGGTCCAGCTAACTGGATAGAGAAAATAAGCAAAAACAAAATTTGAGTGGCATTGTTATTAATTTTTTTGGCTGCAGATATGAAAAAGTTCATATCGGGTGCTATATTTATATGTAGACTAGGTCAAAAAATGGACCGATCCTGACCACATTTGGTAAAGTCACTTATATCTGTGTGTCCATGTAAACCTTGTAATCAAACTACAGGTCGCAAATATGAACATATTTCGATAAAATTCGGTATGTAAGATTATGTCGGCCATGGGAACAACGCTGTTGAAACTGGTGAAATTCGGTCCATGTTCAGACCTAGTCCCCATACACATGACCCCTATGAAATCGACATAAATTGCCATAAGATACAAATTGTCATATATATCTCAGTCAAATTGGGTTTATATGTGTTTATTACATCCATTAATCAGTAATCCAAAATTAATCCTTAAAGGACAATTCTTAGTCATAGGCCCCATATAGCATTGCTTCCCGATCTTCACTTAAATCTATCAAAAAACAAAAATATTGCACAGATTTTTCTCAAATTTGGTTTGTATATATTTTTTCAAAATATAAGTGGCTTTACCAAATATGGTCAGGATCGGTCCATTTTTCGACCTAGTCCCCATATAAATATAGCACCCGATATGAACTTTTTCATACCTGCAGCCAAAAAAATTAATAATAATTGCACTCAAATTTGGTTTATACTTATTTTCTATACCCAATTAGTTGGACCGAAGAGATTGGGTTCTAAACCATGGTATAGGGTATCGTACAGTCGGTCTAGACTGACTATAAATTTCTTACTGGTTTTTTTTTTTTCTAAATTATAATTCTATGCTTTTAGCAAAAAACCTATCTAGAAATCACTTGTATACTCAATTATGGAGTGCGGTGTGTTCGGGTTTTTTGTTTTTTAAATTACTGAAAAAATTATTGCTGCACTTCTAGTGAAATAGAAATTATATACAGTAAAATCCCTGTTTTCCGGAATGGCTGGGAATGAGAGCATTCTGAATTATCGAAAATTTCGGATAACTGAATGTTTCATTATTTATTTATTTTCAAATTATATACCAGAAAATAACTTAAAAGTGCAATACAATAGAATAGTGAATGAAATAGAAAAAAAGTAGGGGAAATTATTTTTTTTTTTTTTTGTGAATCCCCAAATAATAGTACAAAAATAATTTCTTTTGTGGAAGAGAAAACCAAAAACAAAATGCCTAAAAATAAAAATTCCATTTAACCGAGTGTTTTAAGCTTTTGCTCTGACGTTATAAATTTAATTGTAAGTTTTATTCTAGTTTGTCCTGTTTTGAAGATAATTGCTATTTGAATTTCAAAATATGTAGTATTTTTTTTTTCCAAATAAAATTTTTTAACAACACTGATAAAAATTTCGGCATATATTCTTTTTTTTTGTCCCTCTCAGGAAACTCTTTAATCTGATAAGTTTATATAAAATAACTACATATATCATATTGACTTGGGATTATAAAAACATTGTCAAAGAATAAAAATGAATTTCTTTGGTGGCAGAGCTGGCCCAGACTGACTAAAACATTCTTACTTGTTACTTATGCTTTTATTTTTCAATACCATTACATTTTGCATATCACTTTTTGTAGTTTTTGGAAGATGTAAACACCATAAGGTATATAGAGAGTGCTAGTCATTGGTTTGTAAGTAAGTACTAACTTTGGTGTCTCTATAAAACAGGGCGATATGTAAAGCGCGAAATATTTCACGATAAAATACTTTTGACATGTAGAATTTTTTTTTTTTTAACATATAAATCTCTTTGCCTTTTTTATCGCGTACAACTTTTTTACTTGCTTTTTTTACCTACTAAACGACTTTGTCATTTACCTAAAGGTTATTCGTTTTGCATATATAACAACAATCAGAAGGTAACCACGGCGGTTCATTAGGGTGGGTGGGATTTCGAGAAATTCAAAAATTATATTTTTGTAAAGTAGTTCTCATTAAATCAAAAAAAAAAAAAAAATGGCATTACTTATGTGTCTTTTTAGGCACATAACCATTTTGGTCCCTAATATCCAGAAATCTACAAATCTAGTCTAGTTAATCTAGTCTGATTAACTTATCGTAGCTTAAGACTTCCTATTTTAATATATAGAGAAGAATTTAGCACCACCAATATAGCGAGCATGTTGGAGTGTAATAATCTAGCACAGTTTCTATCATTGCGTTAAATATTTAAGGTAGTCATTATAGACGACATGAAATTGTTCAGATTACTCGGAAAGTTTTGATAGAAAATCTCTAAAAATCATAAATAAAAAAAATGTTGTAAAGTGATAGCGAATGTATGCAAAGTTCTTTCCTTTCTCAAACGTATTTTGATACCCTTATCTCAATTTTTTTTCGGCCCACACTTCAGTTTAGGTGTTTTAGCTATTTTTATATAGGTTTTTTCAGCGCTGTTAGCGAGTACGTGTTATATATCCACAATGTTGCCTTGTGTTGCTTTCTGTATGTGAGAAGGTGTTTTAGAGTCGCGAAAAGAAATGTTAGTTTCTTCACCCTTTCGTAAAATTGGTAAATCTACATAAACGTTTTAAAGGTTGTACAATTATCAAAGCTAATGGGTTTTTAACTCTTTATTTGCATTTTCCAAGAATTCCTACAACATTGTATGTAGTTATTTGAAGTGCTTTGTTTCCTCTTTTTTTTGTGTATTTTATTTAACTTCCAACAATATGCTGATTGTCATGCTAAAGTGCTGGTTTTATTTGTACAAGTACATTTGTACATATTGATAGGAATAATTTCAAGGATTTAGTATTTTCTGTTTAAATTAGTTAATGCTCGTACGATTTGAAACTGGATTATTTTTCAGAGTTAGCTCAATTAAAATGAAAACAAAGGAAACCTCTTAAAAGCCATATGTGCCTGAAAGGAACCATTCTGCTGAAACTTTTAAAAATACATACTGTGTACATTAGGGTACCTCAAAAAAATGCCGATGATGTAATGCCGAATCAAAAAAAATCATGTGAGTCCGATCACAGGGAGATGTATAAACATCTAGTAATTTAAGATTTATATATATCACTTTTTTAAATCAAACAAAAAGCGTCATCTATGCATCATTGATACCAATCAACTGCAGGGCCTCTGCTAGTATAAAAATATTTATTATTTTAATCGATTAATTTTTAATTTTTCGTTTTTTAATTTTAATTTTTTATTTTTCATTCTTTATTTTCTATCTTTGATTTTTCATTTTTCATTTTTCGTTTTTCATTATTCAATTTTTATTATCCATATCTTATTTTTAATTCTTCATTTTTTAGTTTTCCTTTTTCATTTTTTATTTTTAATTTTTTATTTCTCACTTTTCATTTTTTATTTTTCATTTTTCATTTTTCCTTTTTTATTTTATATTTTTCATTTTCTATTTTTAATTTCTTATTTTTTATTTTTAATTTTTCATTTTGTAATTTTTTATTTTTAATTTTTAATTTATAATTTATAATTTATAATTTTTAATTTTTAATTTTTAATTTTTAATTTTTAATTTTTAATTTTTAATTTTTAATTTTTAATTTTTAATTTTTAATTTTTAATTTTTAATTTTTAATTTTTAATTTTTAATTTTTAATTTTTAATTTTTAATTTTTAATTTTTAATTTTTAATTTTTAATTTTTAATTTTTAATTTTTAATTTTTAATTTTTAATTTTTAATTTTTAATTTTTAATTTTTAATTTTTAATTTTTAATTTTTAATTTTTAATTTTTAATTTTTAATTTTTAATTTTTAATTTTTAATTTTTAATTTTTAATTTTTTATTTTTAATTTTTCATTTTGTAATTTTTAATTTTTAATTTTTAATTTTTAATTTTTAATTTTTAATTTTTAATTTTTAATTTTTAATTTTTAATTTTTAATTTTTAATTTTTAATTTTTAATTTTTAATTTTTAATTTTTAATTTTTAATTTTTAATTTTTAATTTTTAATTTTTAATTTTTAATTTTTAATTTTTAATTTTTAATTTTTAATTTTTAATTTTTAATTTTTAATTTTTAATTTTTAATTTTTAATTTTTAATTTTTAATTTTTAATTTTTAATTTTTAATTTTTAATTTTTAATTTTTAATTTTTAATTTTTAATTTTTAATTTTTAATTTTTAATTTTTAATTTTTAATTTTTAATTTTTAATTTTTAATTTTTAATTTTTAATTTTTAATTTTTAATTTTTAATTTTTAATTTTTAATTTTTAATTTTTAATTTTTAATTTTTAATTTTTAATTTTTAATTTTTAATTTTTAATTTTTAATTTTTAATTTTTAATTTTTAATTTTTAATTTTTAATTTTTAATTTTTAATTTTTAATTTTTAATTTTTAATTTTTAATTTTTAATTTTTAATTTTTAATTTTTAATTTTTAATTTTTAATTTTTAATTTTTAATTTTTAATTTTTAATTTTTAATTTTTAATTTTTAATTTTTAATTTTTAATTTTTAATTTTTAATTTTTAATTTTTAATTTTTAATTTTTAATTTTTAATTTTTAATTTTTAATTTTTAATTTTTAATTTTTAATTTTTAATTTTTAATTTTTAATTTTTAATTTTTAATTTTTAATTTTTAATTTTTAATTTTAATTTTTAATTTTTAATTTTTAATTTTTAATTTTTAATTTTTAATTTTTAATTTTTAATTTTTAATTTTTAATTTTTAATTTTTAATTTTTAATTTTTAATTTTTAATTTTTAATTTTTAATTTTTAATTTTTAATTTTTAATTTTTAATTTTTAATTTTTAATTTTTAATTTTTAATTTTTAATTTTTAATTTTTAATTTTTAATTTTTAATTTTTAATTTTTAATTTTTAATTTTTAATTTTTAATTTTTAATTTTTAATTTTTAATTTTTAATTTTTAATTTTTAATTTTTAATTTTTAATTTTTAATTTTTAATTTTTAATTTTTAATTTTTAATTTTTAATTTTTAATTTTTAATTTTTAATTTTTAATTTTTAATTTTTAATTTTTAATTTTTAATTTTTAATTTTTAATTTTTAATTTTTAATTTTTAATTTTTAATTTTTAATTTTTAATTTTTAATTTTTAATTTTTAATTTTTAATTTTTAATTTTTAATTTTTAATTTTTAATTTTTAATTTTTAATTTTTAATTTTTAATTTTTAATTTTTAATTTTTAATTTTTAATTTTTAATTTTTAATTTTTAATTTTTAATTTTTAATTTTTAATTTTTAATTTTTAATTTTTAATTTTTAATTTTTAATTTTTAATTTTTAATTTTTAATTTTTAATTTTTAATTTTTAATTTTTAATTTTTAATTTTTAATTTTTAATTTTTAATTTTTAATTTTTAATTTTTAATTTTTAATTTTTAATTTTTAATTTTTAATTTTTAATTTTTAATTTTTAATTTTTAATTTTTAATTTTTAATTTTTAATTTTTAATTTTTAATTTTTAATTTTTAATTTTTAATTTTTAATTTTTAATTTTTAATTTTTAATTTTTAATTTTTAATTTTTAATTTTTAATTTTTAATTTTTAATTTTTAATTTTTAATTTTTAATTTTTAATTTTTAATTTTTAATTTTTAATTTTTAATTTTTAATTTTTAATTTTTAATTTTTAATTTTTAATTTTTAATTTTTAATTTTTAATTTTTAATTTTTAATTTTTAATTTTTAATTTTTAATTTTTAATTTTTAATTTTTAATTTTTAATTTTTAATTTTTAATTTTTAATTTTTAATTTTTAATTTTTAATTTTTAATTTTTAATTTTTAATTTTTAATTTTTAATTTTTAATTTTTAATTTTTAATTTTTAATTTTTAATTTTTAATTTTTAATTTTTAATTTTTAATTTTTAATTTTTAATTTTTAATTTTTAATTTTTAATTTTTAATTTTTAATTTTTTATTTTTAATTTTTAATTTTTAATTTTTAATTTTTAATTTTTAATTTTTAATTTTTAATTTTTAATTTTTAATTTTTAATTTTTAATTTTTAATTTTTAATTTTTAATTTTTAATTTTTAATTTTTAATTTTTAATTTTTAATTTTTAATTTTTAATTTTTAATTTTTAATTTTTAATTTTTAATTTTTAATTTTTAATTTTTAATTTTTAATTTTTAATTTTTAATTTTTAATTTTTAATTTTTAATTTTTAATTTTTAATTTTTAATTTTTAATTTTTAATTTTTAATTTTTAATTTTTAATTTTTAATTTAAGATTTAAGATTTATATATATCACTTTTTTAAATCAAACAAAAAGCGTCATCTATGCATCATTGATACCAATCAACTGCAGGGCCTCTGCTAGTATAAAAATATTTATTATTTTAATCGATTAATTTTTAATTTTTCGTTTTTTAATTTTAATTTTTTATTTTTCATTCTTTATTTTCTATCTTTGATTTTTCATTTTTCATTTTTCGTTTTTCATTATTCAATTTTTATTATCCATATCTTATTTTTAATTCTTCATTTTTTAGTTTTCCTTTTTCATTTTTTATTTTTAATTTTTTATTTCTCACTTTTCATTTTTTATTTTTCATTTTTCATTTTTCCTTTTTTATTTTATATTTTTCATTTTCTATTTTTAATTTCTTATTTTTTATTTTTAATTTTTCATTTTGTAATTTTTTATTTTTAATTTTTAATTTATAATTTATAATTTTTAATTTTTAATTTTTAATTTTTAATTTTTAATTTTTAATTTTTA